>CM040238.1:202502810-202899892 GCA_022545495.1 Chrysanthemum lavandulifolium
TTATCAATGTACCATGGTCTTACACACCAAAACATTTGGCTACTCCGGAGATAATGGCTTTGGTAAAGAGATCTAAATCCATTAAGTTTTCAATGATTCACCTCTCAGGAGTTAACACACCGGAAGTGATGAGAATAGTATGCAACTTAAAGCGAATTAATGTACAAAATTGTCATATGTTGTTGTGTTCTTTGAAAAGATGGAGCTTGTTGAATGTTTCTTTGTAAAAGAATAATTCTAAGAGATACTTTGACAAGCACATACATTACGTAGATACAATCCAAAGACTAAGAAACAATTTGTCCTTAAAGAAGAAGTTGTTAAAGATATATTCACAAAGGGAACTTGAAGTCAAGCAAGTAGAATTCAAGTTAGGGAGGATTGTTGGGATATGAAAGTGTCAAGATATGAAAGTAATCAAGATATGAAAGTCTTGAAGTCGCAAAGTACTAGAAAGAGTCAAAGAGTCAAAGTCTTGCTAAAGACAAAGTCAAAATCTTGCACTATGAAGTCAAAGTCGCAAGAACAAAGAACTATATTCGTTTATGGAAAGTATTGTATTCTATGTTTAGATTACTTGTCGTACAAGAATACAAATTGTAAACCGACTAGGATATCCTTGAGCCTATAAAAGGACTCCTAGATTGGCATTAGAGGTATGAGTTTATAAGATTTTAGAGTTTACTAATTCACAAGTTATTTAGTGTTTTAGAGAGAAGTTCGATAATCTTAGAGTTGTTTAGAGTATCGCATAATAAGCGATTTAGAGTTTATAATAAAAGTTATTCTTCTTAGCTTTGTTAAGTAAATTCCGCGACTTAATAAAGATTGCTCGGTGTTTCTTTGTTAATAACTTAGGATTTATCCGAGGTTATTAAACCTTAACAAGCTAGTTAAGTTAGTTTGATTAAAGTATATCGATCCAACAAAGAGGGTAAGTTAGAATGAAGAAATGGCTCTCTATTTATAGGCAATTTCTTCCACATTCCGGATCCCACGGATCCCTCCCACTTGGGATCCTTCTAGTGTAATCCTAGGGATCCGTGGGATTCTCCTCTTGTCCATGGGTTTTGGTTATGGGTCATGGGTTATGGGTTGGTCCATGGGTTTTCCTTAGATTCAATGTATCTAAAGTATACATTGTATCTAGCCAACAGGTATGGGTTATGATCCATGGGTTATGGTCCATGGGTTGTGGTTTTACCCATCCTAATAAACTATTACAACAAATAATTAATTACAACATTTTTGTATTAAAATGGCTATATGTAAATGCTTTACAAAAATGACATGTATCCTTATAAGTGTACTTAAGATAACATTATATTTGTTATCAACAAAACACAAAGAGATCGCAAAATATTAATAAACGTTTTTACGGTTTATTTGTATTAACAATCTCCCCCTTTTTGTTGATGACAAAACATAATGTTATGATGAGTAAAACTTAAGAATAGATGTAAGTTTTGAAAGCCCTAAGTTTTACTTCTTTCCCATTTTGTCGAAACAAAAGTTAACCATTGGAAGAAATAAAAGTGTGGAAAAATTAGTCCACGATCGCTAACTCCCCTTGATGGTAGCTCCCCTCATTTGGGCGTCAAATGAAGAAAATAAAAATCCTACAAAGAGAAAGGTTAGTAACATGCTTATGTAATCTTGTGATTGACGAGAATCAAGATTGGGAGCCAAGGTATGTAAACAAGGCCTTGTAATAAAACAACAAATTTTAGTGGTATTTATGCCACCTACAAGCATGTAAAAATAAGAATAAGACTTGTTCTTGAAAATGACTTCAAAAGAAAAAGT
Organism: Chrysanthemum lavandulifolium; assembly: GCA_022545495.1. Classification (NCBI taxonomy): domain Eukaryota; kingdom Viridiplantae; phylum Streptophyta; class Magnoliopsida; order Asterales; family Asteraceae; genus Chrysanthemum; species Chrysanthemum lavandulifolium. The sequence goes on from CM040238.1 coordinate 202,504,617, forward strand.
ACTTAAAAATAGAAAATAGTAGTAATGATTCCTTCCATGCTTGCATAAGGTTATGGATGGAGGTTTGGATGAGTAATGGTATTAATGCGATCAAGGATGAGGTTGAGTATGAATCGCATTTCTTCCCTAACTTCTATTGCAATTTCCCTAGTGGATTGGCAATGTTCACAATGTAAGTGATGTGGGTAATGAGTATGGAAATCTTCCGGGTTGTTTTGATTTGTGAGTTGCGGAAGTTGTGGTGGAAAAATAGGAAAGTACGGATCAAAGTCCGGAATGATTGGAAGTGGTGGTGGAAAAGAACCTAGATGTTCTTGTAGTTTAATGGGAGCTAAAGGTGGTGATGTTTCAAGATCATTGAATATTGTGTTTGGAGAAGTTGGAGGTGTCAAAAAGGCTAATTCTTTTTGCTTTGGTTGTTGAGATCTTGTTGGAGTCGTAAGGAGTTCCAAAAGAGTGATTTTAGGTGGTGAGTGATTTGGTGATGATGTTGGTGTACTCGTTGGTGATGAAGGAGGTGCTATAATGGAAGCATCTTGTGGTGAGTTAGTTGATGGTGATGAGCCATATGATGATGGTTTTCCTAAGCAACGAGATCGGATGTTAATCCATACGGATATCCTAGAGTTTGATTTTGGTATTTTGGAAGGTGGAAGTACAAAGGATTGGGTTTCATGAATATGATTGTTTGTACTAGGTGATTCATCTAAAGAGTTTGTGAATGACATGGTGTAGTTTGTTTGAGAAGATGAGATGGATTATGCAAGCATTTTGGGAGTTCTATATATAGAAAAAAACAAAGGATTGTAATGAATGCTTGACCCAAAATGTGGATTAAGATCTAATGATTAGATATGAATTTAAGGCATGTGATCATGAGAACACAAGCATTAAAGAGCATACTCCAAAAAATAAAACAAATGTGGATTTTTCATCCAAAGTGAGAAAACTAGAAGGTAAAAGCGACACATCTCACGGATCCCACGGATCCTTCCTTGAGCGATCCGTCCGGCATGAAATTTGGGATCCGTGGTCGGTGATTCGAAAGACAAAATTTTCCTTTTGGAAATATTTTTGCCTAGTGTGTGCCTATATGCAAACTATTTGGAGTTGCGATTATCTCGACCCCTAAGAAGAAAAAGAAAAATAAACTAGAAGTAAAAACATCCTATTGAGATAACCCGAAAAAACATATTTAGTACTTGAGTATTTAATTTAGTGTTATCAATGCTCCTAATTCATTGTTGCTTAAATGAATGTACCCGAAAATACATATTAGTTATGTATCTCCTTTAGCATTCACAAGACATGAGATGCAATGAAAACGGGTTTTTACTTTGTATTAATAATGAAAAAGAGATTTGTCCTAGACGTGAGAAATTGCTTTTGTGAAATTGATACGGGAAGGTGTCATCCTTTTAGAAAACATTTTGAAAAGAGGTTTTCTTTGTGTGAATAAAATCCATCTTATCCTTTTGAAAATGTGTATGTAATTATGTGTTTGCAACTTGTACTAAAAAAATAAGAAGACTATAAGTGAAAAACTTATCTTGGGTTTTGAAAATTCCCGTATTGTTTGTGAGTTGCATGTGAAATAGAGATCTTAGACTCAGAAAGAAGAAGGCAAGTTTTTACATACCTTGTAGAATCAAATAAATTACGACGTTTTTTCCATGAGACCAAGACCAAGACGAAGTAGGTTGAATTGTTCCCACTTCAACGGTTTGGTGAGGACGTCGGCTATGTTGTCTTCGAATGCTACCTTCTCAATAGAGATGTTCCTCTTTTGAACATTATCTCTTAAGAAGTGACGACGAAACTCTATATGCTTTGTGCGAGAATGCAATACCGGATTCTTGCTTAAGTCGATGGAACCTTTGTTGTCACATAGAATGGCTATGTTGCTTAAATGAATGTCGTAGTCAACTAACGCTTGTTTCATCCATAGTGCTTGTTGGCATGCTTTGCCGGCGGAGACGTATTCGGCTTCGGTTGTTGATATTGCTAATGCCGTTTGTTTCTTACAAAACCAAGATGTTAAACAACATCCCATAAAAGTACATACCCCACTTGTACTTTTTCTATCAACGTAATCACCGCATGGTCGAATCTGCATATACAATTGTTTCTACTCCGTGCCTTAGGATACCATAATCCTAATTGTGTTGTACCCTTAATATATCTAAATATTCTTTTTACGGCTTCTAGGTGTGATGTTTTAGGATCTTCTTGAAACCTAGCACATAAGCAAACGCTAAACATGATATCCGACCTACTAGCCGTGAGGTAGAGGAGACTACCAATCATGCCACGATATTTAGTATTATCTACGGATTCTCCATCTTCATCTTTAGTGAGTTTGGTATCGGATGACATTGGTGTCCTAATTGGTTTTGACTCTTCTAAACCGAATTTCTTTAACATATCTTTTATGTATTTAGATTGGTTAAAGAAGATACCATCTTTTACTTGTTTGATTTGTAAACCAAGAAAGAAACTAAGTTCTCCCATCATACTCATCTCGAACTCGTCATGCATGATCTTAGAGAAATCATCACACATGTCTTGACAAGTGGATCCGAATATAATATCATCTACATATATTTGTACTATGATTATATGTGACTCTCTTTTCTTAGTAAAAAGTGTGTTGTCAACTAACCCCATGGTATAGTTGTGTTTAATTAAAAATGACTTAAGTCTATCATACCAAGCTTTTGGAGCTTGTTTAAGACCATAAAGGGATTTCTTTAATTTATACACATGTTTAGGTTTTTCAAAATCGATGAAGCCCGGAGGTTGAGCTACATATACTTCTTCATTAATGAAACCATTTAGAAAAGCACTTTTGACATCCATTTGATAAAGCTTTAGATCATTAGCACTAGCATACGCAAGAAGTATTCTTATAGACTCTAATCTAGCCATGGGGGCATAGGTCTCATCAAAGTCTATTCCTTCTTGTTGGTTATACCCATGGGCAACGAGTCTAGCCTTGTTCCTAGACACTACTCCGTTTGCATCTAATTTGTTTTTATAAACCCATTTGGTTCCTATTATAGTTTGATTACTAGGTGGAGGACAAGTGTCCAAACATCATTAGAAACAAATTGATTCAATTCTTCTTGCATAGCCATTACCCAACTCTCATCTTTTATGGCTTCTTGTGTATTCTTAGGTTCTATGGTTGAAACGAAACAAAACAAGCTACTTTGGTTTTGAACTTGTGACCTTAATGTTCTTTCGTTTAGCTTTCATATGACCTTATCTACGGGGTGATCTTTTGACTCTTTAATGTTTATGACTTCATCATTTAAAGGTTCTTCTTCATTTATCTTTTTCTTTATTACTATAGCTTCACTTTCTACAATCTCGTCATCGACAAGAGGTGGAGAGGGTTTGGGTGGACTTTCATCAAATTTTATATTTAATGACTCTTCTACCTTCATTGTTTCTTTGTTTAATATGACGTAAGCTTTGCTATTTGGAGAGTAACCTAGAAAGACACCTTCGGTTGATTTAGGATCAAATTTTGTAAGGTAATCTTTAGTGTTAAGAATGAAACATTTACTTCCAAAGACTCAAAGTGATTTAACGTAGGCTTTTTGCCTCGGAGTAACTCATATGGAGTTTTACCTAAGATTGGTCTAATTAAGACTCGATTGAGTATGTACGTTGAAGTATCAACGATATTACACCAAAACTTTTGAGGTATGGATTGTTCATTAAGCATGGTTCGACTCATTTATTGTAGGGTTCTATTCTTTCTTTCTACTACCCCATTCGATTGTGGAGTGCGTGGAGCCAAGAAGTTGTGAGTAATACCATTAGCGTCACAAAAAGCTCCGAATTGCACTTCATTATCGAATTCCCTACCATGATCCGTCCTAATAGACACTATAGGACTTCCTAGTTGTCTTTGGATCTTTTTGCTTAATATTTCAAAATAATTAAAGGTTTTCATTTTGTTCTTTAAGAACTTTGTCCATGTATACCTAGAGTAATCATCCACTATGACCAAAGTGTAGTAGTTGCCTCCATAACTTTGGATAGCGGATGGACCAAACAAATCCATATGTAGTAATTCTAGACACTTAGTTGTAGACACCATGTTTTTAGCTTTATGACTAGAATGAACTTGTTTTCCTACATTACAAGCATCACAAAAGTGATGTTCATATTTTAACTTAGGTAGATCTCTTACTAGATCTTTGGATGATAACGATTGAAGAAGTCGCATGTTGGCGTGACCCAATCTTCGATGCCATAAGGTCGAAGTATCATCCATAGAGGTAAGACATAGTTTGCCTTTAGGTTCATTACCGATTTTAATGACATAGACTCCATGTTTCCTAATACCTCTTCCTATGGTTATACCATTTTTTAATATCTTACTACCGGTTTTGGTAAAAAGTACATTGCACTTTTTATCACATATTTGTCCTATACTTAAGAGGTTAAAGTTTAGGTTTTCTACGTGACACACATCGTTAATGGTTAGAGATTTGTTATAAATCGTACCTTTACCGATGATTCTACTTTTGCTATTTCCAAACACCACATTACCTCCATTGAAGGATTCATATGTGGAGAATAGATCCTTATTGCCGGTCATGTGCCTCGTGCACCCACTATCCTTGACCCATTCATCCGGGTCTAGGTCGACCTTAAGCACACCTAAGAAAATAATAAACTCAAAGTTTGGTCCCCATTTGTTCATGGGTCCATTAGTGTTAAACATTCCATTCATGTTAGACATGTATGGATAAGGTGAGTATGCATTCCATGGAGCAAAGTTTTGAAAGGGAAAACTATTTTGCATATTTGGGTTCCATCCCAGTTGATGGTTACTTCTCGGGTAAACATTATTAGGTCTCCAAGAAGGATTTGGTTTTGAAAAAGATGGAGCCTTGTTTCTTGCAAAAGTGGGATTATATTTTGGAGGTGGTTGTCTAGTGGTGACATGAGTTGGTTTCTTCCTATTAACGATGACAAACTCAGTTCTAGATGAAGAAGGTAAGTTATTACCACTGTTTGCTACAGCAGATCCACGGATCCCTGGCTGTACACTAGCCGGTTCCATTTTTAAAGGATCCGTGGGATCCGCCACAACAGTGGCTGGTTTTTCTAGTGCCTTAACAAATTTTGTTTCTTTATTTTCACTAGTTGATGCCTTGATGGATCAAGTTGTTGAATACCTAAACCTTTTTGGTTGTTACCGGTTTTAACACTATCTAATATCGTATCTAAAGTATTCGTACTCATTCTTGCAATTTTAGAATCTAGTTGATCAACTAGTGTTTGAAGTTGAACGCAAAGTTCACATTCACCACTTGCTATTTTACCCTTTTCTAAACATTTTAGTTTTGCTTTTAATTCTATGACTTCTTTATCTAAACGTTGGTTTTGACTCTTTAAAAGCTTATTTTTGTTAATTAGTTTTAAGCTAATATTGCATAGTTTGTCATATTCATTATGCAATGAGTCGTCATCAAGTGATGAGCTACTATAGTATTCGTGACATACCTCGTCATTTGCCATGAGACAAATTTCTTCGACCTCCTCGTCGCTCATTCCCACGTGTCGCTCACGAACGCCTTTTGATCATCCCGTTTGGGACACTTACTAATAAAGTGGTTTGGGTCCCACATTTAAAGAAAGTACGATCATCTTTTGGCTTTCGTCCTCTTTGCTTTTCCAAAGCCTTTCTTATCGTCATACGGTTGTTTGACGTATCTTCCCTTTCTTCTAAACAACTTTTTAAAGTCCCTTACCGCCATAGCGTACTCTTTGTCGTCACTACTCGAAGAAGAGTTCTCTTCATCGCTTGAAGCCTTTTTGGCTTTAAGGGCAAGAGATTTGTGTTTCTCTTTCACCTTTGAGGCTTCGGAGTCTTTAGCAAGGACAAGCTCGTAGACTTTTAAGTTGCCTATGAGTTCATCAAGAGTGAGGATTGTCAAATCTTTTGACTCTTCGATCGCCGTCACCTTGGATCTCCACTTCGATGGAAGTGCCCTTAGATATCTCCTAACATGGTTACGGCTAGAAAAGATTCATCAAGTGCTTGTAAAGATGTAATAATAGTATTAAAGTTAGCAAATGAATGATCTATAGTTTCCTCATCCGATATTGAAAATTGTTCATATTGTTGAACAAATAAATCAATTTTATTATTTTTAACTTGTTGGTTGCCTTGATGAGTTACAACTAAAGAATTCCAAATTTCTTTAGAGGTTTTAAGCATAGAAATTCTTTCGAATTCCTTTTTCGGTGAAGCATTATATAAAACCATTTTTGCTTCACTATTTTTAGAAAGCTTTTTCTTCATTTTATCATTTATTTTATCATGAGGTATGTTAACTAAATTCCCTTTATCATCTTTTGAGGTAGCCTCAAAATCGCCTTCAATAATAATGTACCAAAGATCAATATCTTTAGATTTCACATATGTTTGAATCTATTTGTTGGGTTCAAGTAAATACCCAAACCCTTAATCTAAGATTTGAATAGAAAATAGCCCAAGTGTTTAGTTAGTTAAACACTAACAGTCATCGAGTGCATAGTCTCTCGGTGAGTCATCTTCGAGGATACTCGGTGATGAGGTGAAGAAGAAGTCTCTCCACTCGAAGGCGGAACTTAAAGGGTGGCGGAGTCAAGAAGAAGATGATGGATTCGGTGGTGATGACAATAACTCATCGAATCCCTAAGACTCCTCTCCAACTACTTACATCAAGACAAACTGAAGTAGAAGATCAAGGATGTAAACATCAAGAAAGAGCGGGACATGGCGGGATAAGTTTGAATCGATAAGGCAGTACTTATCAACCAAAGTCAACTTTCCCGAATGGCAAAGATCGATCTCGGTGTCATCACCGAACTTAGGAAAGTAGTCTTGTCTCTTACCTAGAATAGTCTTTAGAATGAGACAAAATACATCAATATTTTGTCTTTCAGATAATGTCGGTTGTCACTTAGGAAAGAGTCAAAATCATACATGTATAAATATCATAAGAGATGGAGTGAAAAGATTAAGCTTGTGAATTGTAAAACACATACACACAAGCCATCTTTTCACTCCTCCAAAATAACTTTATCCCCGAGATAGCTCGGTGGGTTCTAAGAGTTGTGCTCGGACTTAGCTTTGAGCTTAGAGAGGAGTCACCAAACTTTGTCATTTCAATCCCAAGTACTATTCCTCAAGTACTTGGGTAACGATTCTTTTGATTAATTTCTAATAAAGAATATGATGTTGAAAATTACTTTGTGTGTTTTACTTGCTTTAATTTAGGTCATTGTTCATCGTTAAATTGTTTTAAGTACTTAATTGTTTTTAAACGATAGTGAATAGGAACAACACTATTTTTCCAATATATAAAACCATTAGTTTCAAGTAGTGGTGGTCGTTGCATAGATTGCCCTTCCTTATAATTTTCAGAACCCATAGTGATCGAAAAGTTTTTAAAATACAATTTTACTTTAAAACTTTTATAAACTTAGCTCTTGATGCCAATTGTGGAAAACTAGAAGGGGGGGTTGAATAGTTTTGCCGATTTTAAGTTAGTTTCAAAAACTTTAGATTCGTTAATATGTGAGATCTTATGGATGTAGAGAAAGTATAGATCTAATGATAAAGCAAGTAAATAAAGTAAAACAAAGGGATAGAAATAACACAACCGATGTGTAGTGGTTCGGCTACAAGGACACCTTCTTTGTCCTACTCCACTCCCTGAGTCATCTACTCGAGAGTTCAAGCACTATGTCAACAAACTCCTTCACTTGGCGGAGAAGCCTTCACAACGTTGCTTACACCTTTTTCGGTACAAAGCTAGATACCTAGTTAAGTAACATGGTGGACCAAACCAACACGACTATTACACAACAAATATGTGAAATATCAAATACAAGATCTTCGCTCGTAAATCTTGCGGGTGACAAATCAATCAAGGACCCCTTGCTTGGATGACTTGTAAAATGCTCGTGATCTCGCCTTAGAGAAGGACCTATATAAGAATCACAATAGAAAGAAAGAAGAACAACTCTATAGATCAAGTGATCTATATGTTAGAAGAGAATGAGAGTGTTTGAGAGATTTAGTAAGAAGAGGGTAAGTTAGAATGAAGAAATGGCTCTCTATTTATAGGCAATTTCTTCCATTGTTCCGGATCCCACGGATCCTCCCACTGGGATCCATCTAGTGTAATCCTAGGGACACGTGGGACGCTCCTCTTTGCCCATGGGTTTTTGGTTATGGGTCATGGGTTACGGGTTGGTCCATGGGTTTTCCTTAGATTCAGTGTATCTAAAGTATACATTGTATCTAGCCAACTTGGGTATGGGTTATGAACCATGGGTTATGGTCCATGGGTTGTGGTTTTTACCCATCCTAATAAACTATTACAACAAATAATTAATTACAACATTTTTGTATTAAAATGGCTATATGTAAATGCTTTACAAAAATGACATGTATCCTTATAATTGTACTTAAGATAACATTATATTTGTTATCAACAAAACACAAAGAGATTGCAAAATATTAATAAACATTTTTACGGTTTATTTGTATTAACAAAACAGACCTTTAGGCCCAAGCCCACTAGTATGTGGGTCAGCAAGAGAAACTAATCCACTTTACTATTTGTGCAGAGACACGCCAGGTAGCCTATTTGGCATTTAGATAGTGGATGCTCAAGAAGCATGACTAGTGTTAAGGAGTATCTGCACAAATATGTAAAGGAACCATGACCCAAGGTAGTATTTGCTGATAACTCATCATGTCCCACTGAAGGTTATGGTTCAGTATACTGCAATGGAATAGTTTTCTCTAGAATAGCTTATGTCAATGGTCTCAAATACAATCTCATCAGTGTCAGTCAACTCTGTGATGCAAAGTACATTGTGCAATTCAATGACAAACAAGGCACCATTTTCAATGCCAACAAAGAAGTTGTTTTGATAGCTCCTAAAAGAGATGATGTTTATGTCTTAGACATGTCAACACTCTCTCAAAATGGAACTTGTCTCTTTACCAAAGCCACTGAAACTATCAATTGGCTGTGGCACAAGAGACTCTCACACTTAAATTTCAAAAACATCAACAACTTGGCAAAACAAAACAAAGTCCTTGGCTTACCATCACTGGTTTTTGCAAAAGATAAACCATGCTCACCTATGAAAAGGCAAACACCAAAGAGCATCCTTCAAAACAAAACAAAATTTCTCAATCAAAAGCTTCCTTCACCTCCCGCACATGGATCTCTTTAGACCGATCGGTCCTAGATCAATCCAAACTGAGAAGTATACACTTTTCATTGTTGATGAGTTTTCTAGATACACTTGGGTATACTTTCTTTCCAAAAAGAGTCGAGCGGTGATACTATAATGTCATTCATCGTGAACATTGAAAACCGTAATGACATTATTGTTAAACAAATCGAACCGACAATGGTACCGAGTTCGAAATGAAGAGCTTGAGAATTTCGTGATGAAAAGGAATCTCCCAAAATTTCATCTCCTTACACCCCGAACAAAATGGGGTAGTGAAAGGAAAACATAACTCTCATTGAGGTGCAAGAACTATGTTAAATGGCTCACTCTATCAAAACATTTACGGACCAAGCGGTCAAACGACCTATTACACTCAAAACAGTCAATCATTGTCAAAAGACATAACAAAACCCCATATGAGATATTCAAAGGTAGAATTCACATTATCAACTACTTTCATGTGTTTGGATGTCTGTGTTTATTCATAACCACAAGGATCATCTAGGCAAGTTTGATGCTAAAGGCGATGATGGATACTTTCTTGGTTACTCACCGATCTCCAAAGCCTTGAGGTATTTAACACAAGGAGACAACAAGTTGAGGAAACCTTTCATGTCACCTTTGATGAGAGTTCTAAAAGTATCGGGTTCACCAACACCTTAGTGGAGGAAATAGGAATTGATAACTCATCAAGATATCCTCCGATGAGTATAACATGAAATCAATTGCTTATACCAAGCGATCTCGACATCTCATATTATGTCTTACCTCACAACATGCCACAACCAACTATAAGTGAATTCATTGATAATCAATTAGTCCCTTTGGGATAGGTAACATGAACCAAATGTTCATGAACACGTGATTCATGAACCCCATCTGAACAAGACATCTCAAAAGATGTTCTTAATGATTCTGTGGCTCCGCACCGAACTCACTCCTAAGTTTCAGATGACCTCTTCAAGCTCGGATCCTAGACCACAAAGTAAGTGGACAAAATCTCGGGACATTGAGCTTGTAAACATTATTGGTGAACCAGCGAGGCATGCTTACAAGAAGCATGGTCGCTAAACTAACTGCAGCTTCAACAAATGAATGTATATATGCCGATTACCTATCGAAATAGAACCCAAAAGTGTCACCGAGGCTCTAAAACACTCCAGTTGGGTTCGAGCCATGCAAGAAGAACTTCAACAGTTTGATAAAAACAAGGTCATGACCTTGATGAAATGTCCTCGAGGATGTCATTGTCATAGGAATGAAGTGGGTTTCGAAACAAAGCGATGAAAACGGCATCGTCATTAAAAATAAAGCCGACTTGTAGCTAAAGGTTACGGTCAATAAGAAGGCATTGACTATGATAAGACATTTGCTCCTTTTGCAAGAATGGAAGCCATCGCATATGCTACCTACATGATCTTCTAAATGGATGTAAAAGTGCATTCTGAATGGTGAACTCAAGGAAGATGTGTATGTTCGGCAACCTCCCGGCTTTGAGAGTAGTGAGTTCACGACTATGTGCGCAAGCTTGATAAAGCCCTTTATGGACTAAAGCAAGCTCCGGGCATCGTATGAAACTCTCTCACCTTCCGATTCAAAACAAGTTTGTCGAGGAAAGATAGAAAACACATTGTTTATCTACAGGACAAAACAAGATGCGATCTTGGTCCAAGTATATGTTGATGACATCATCTTTGGCTCAACAAACTACACTCTTTGCAAGCGGTTTGAAAAAGCGATGACAAAGAAGTTTGAAATGAGCATGATGGGTGAACTCACATACTTCCTTGGACTACAAATCGTGCAAACCGATAAAGGAATCTCCATCGGTCAAGAGAAATACACGAAATCTCTTGAAGAAATATGAGATATCCGTGTACCTCGATGAAGACACCAATGGTCCCTCCTAACAACCTTGGACCCGATCTCACCGGCAAATCGATCAATCAAACCCATTTCGAGAGGATTGTTGGCTCACCGATGTATCTCATCGCTTCGGACGGACATAGAATTCTCATCGTCTAATAGCAAGATATCAATCCAATCCCAAAGAATCCCATCTCACTGCTGACCAAAAGAATCTTGAGATACGAAGGGAACTCCAAGCCTTGGACTCTACTATCCAAAGTTCTCAGGGTTTGACCTCAAAGGATACTCTGATTCTGATTATGCTGGCTGCAACATGGACATAAAAAGTACCTCACGGTCCTATCAATTTCTTGGAGGAAAAATGGTTTGTTGGAGTGCTAAAAAGCAACAATCAGTGGCTATTTCTTCAGCCGGAGCAGAGTATGTTGCTGCTGCAGGATGCTGTGCCAGTGTATTATGGATGAAAAGTCAACTCAGTGACTATGACATCCACTACAAAATGGTACCCATCTTCTGTGACAACACTAGTGCCATTGAAATCTCCAACAACCCTGTCCTTCATCAGGGACCACATAATGAAAGGAGACATAAAGCTTCATTTCATCCCTACTGAATATCAACTTGCTGATATCTTCACCAAACCCTTAGATGAACCTACCTTCAAGAGACTGAAAGCTGAATTGGGAATGCTAGACATTGAAAGTCAGCAACCTGAAAACTAATCCCAATCTCAGTAAGTTTTCCTAAAATGGTTCATCCTCCCTGAACAAAACCTCAAAAATAACCCTCTCCTTTGAATGAGTAAGACTCATTCGGGGACCTGACTCTTGATATTGAGCATTGAATGAGTAACTAAATGCACCAAATATTAGTTACTTAAATGTCCTAGGTTGGTAAACACACCAATTAAATATAGGAATATATGTCTCTCTATCTTACTTTCAGGGGTCCCTCAAACTTACCTCATCCCACTTGGCATTAAATGCCCCCTCTCACATGAAATATCTTGTGGATATTTTATTGTTGCAAAAGTGCACTTTTACTGTGCACTGCAACTGTTCCTTGAAAACCGGGATTTTACTACGGGTAGTGGAGTTGTAGCATTAAATGTGGAAATTCAAAACGTTTTCAAAAATTGACTTTACAAATCCATATTTGTGCATAAACTTACCCTCTCATCACTCTATAAATACCCCTCACAAAATCAATTAAACACACACAAAGTATTTCTGCAACAAAACTCTGTCAAAATACTCTTTCAAACCCAGAAATCTTTGTGTTCTTCAAACCTTTTTCTGCAAAACCTTCTCTGTAAACAATTTACAAAAGTTTTTCATTACAAACTTGAGAGATTTAAAACTCTTTGACTGTTCTAGTTCAAGATATTTTTTTCAAAACCCTAAAATCTTTAAATGGAAATGGCTAGAACACAGTCTCTTCAGTTTGCATCTCAGTGGGTAGGGGATCTCAGTAATGTTGAATTTAAAACTAACAATGTTATAGCCAATTTTGAATACCCCCAAAATGTCCCTGCCTATAAGGACATAATGAAATTTTTATTCAACTGCCCACTGAAAACGACCTTTGTTCAGTGTCCCTCTATACTATACCAAAACCTCCTCAGGGAGTTTTGGGCAACAGTTGTGGCCTATGACCTGACACCCTCAACTAATGAGACAGACCTAAGACCACTCATGGAGTATCTCATTAAGTTCAGTCTTTTTAACGGGGAAAGATCAGTCACCCTGGACTATAAAACTTTTTGTACTTCAACAGGGTTAGACTACAATAATGGAGTCTATGTTGCCCATCCTGAACCCTCCACAGTGAAGGATGGGTTAAAACAAATCGTTTTGGATCCAAAATTTTTGGACAAGACCCCAGTCACCAAGAACTCATTTCCCACGGCTTGGAAGATCCTGTTCACATTTGTGATTCAGGTTCTCGGTGGGAACCACTCATCCACTGAACAAGTTAATTCTATTCAAGTGATGATGGCCTACTGCTTAATGAATGGGGTCACTGTCGACATGGGAGAGATCATTTACAGTGATCTCGTAACCAAGCTACTGAGCAAAACTAGGACGAAATACGTTTTGTATCCTAGGTTTGTCTCATGTGCTTTACAAGTGTTACTAGGTTGCAATTATCCTCAGGAACAAAAATATTGTGCTTTACTTGGCATCCTGAGTCAATCTAATTTTCAAAAGGACCCATCCCTTGTCACTAACATCGAATTGACGGCCCATATGGTTGTTGTAAACAACGGAGGGACTCGATGTCTCATAACCCCGCTCCTAAAAGAGAAAGGGAAGTCTCGGTGGGACTAAGACCAAACCCAAGTCTCGGGGCCCCGAGGCTTCGAGAACACAACCCAAAAGGCAAAAGAAGCCAAGAGGCGATCGCCACCCATCGGAGACCAAGCAACATCCACTGGTGACAACAAAGGACACCGATAAATCATAATCGGTGCCCTTGGTCCCAACTACTACTCCCAATATCCGGAGGAAACATACAACCACCTGGTAGGGGCGCCTTCCACATTGCCCAAGGATGACATTCGCAAATCACGACTTTTGTCGATGGCCAACTAAATGATCCCAAAGACTCGGAGGAACCGAACAACCCGATGATAGGGATATTTGATAAGGTTTTAAATGTACCTTTTGAGGGTCGTTTAAGCCCTTATTTGATCACTTTTGTATTTGTTATTACTTAATATCGTTCCTTTTCACTTTTAGGTATCTTGAAGGAAAAATCTTGGAATGACACTTATTCGGACGAAAAGGCGCGAATATCTGAAGAAAATGGCCAAAGTCAAGAATCGAGCCACTCGATTGTTGGAACTAAAGGGGACGGCGTCGGTGTCTGCTGACGCCGTCGCATCACTTTGTGATGGCTCAAGAGCCAAATTGCTTATTTACAAGTGACGGTGTCGCTTTAAAAGAGTAGGTCGTCGCAACTCGGACGGCCTAGATTTGATCCGACGGCGCCGAGATCGAGGGGGACGTCACAAGTATAAGGTGACGCCATCGCAAGACTAACGTGGCCAAGACGAAACTCTAATAACGGCGACCCGCGGCGCCACAAATTAAAAGGTGACGCCGTCATGAATGTAATCTTATATATAGAATCCGAATTTTTAGTTTTCGGTGTGTAGTCTTTTGGAGTAAAACCTAAACCGAACCAAGGTTGTCTTGTACAGTATTTTAGGGTTCCAAACCCTATCTTACATCAAGATAAGTGTTTTACTTCATTAATTTAATTATATCTTCAATTACTTGTGTGTATGCTTGCATGTTCTCCATGTACGGATAATTTACTTGTGTGTTTGCTTAGGGAATATGAAACTTAATTATTGAATATTGATTGGTTGTCTCTTATCTTAATTGTTAATGATCTAGTAATGCGATAGGTCATCCGTTGTGTAGTTAATGCTTGATTAATCTTTGTGAACTTTAGCTTATAGTACCTAGAGTTGTTGTAGGCTAAACCATCCGAAGAGTACCTTAGAGTTAAAACTTATAAATCCTAAAGATTTTGTAGGCGACACCCTTTGGTAGTTTCAAAGAGTTAGGGATAAACGCATACCCTACGACCTTAGACACACAACGTGATTAAGAATAAGGACGTGACAATTCAACCTTCAATAGGAGATAATTAAGGAGTAATAAAACCTAAGTAAACACATCTTTAAACCATCATACGAGCACACAATAATTAGACATAGACTACCCTCACCTTAGTTAATTAGATAATTAGATAGTAGAAGTAATCGGTAGAAATACCAACCCTCAAAATCCAAACCTCGAGATTCGTACGTTTCCATTTCCTAAAAATATAAAAGATAAAAATAATCTTCCTCAACCCCAACCTTAGCGTAGTAACCTCTCACTAGCATTCCTATTCCCTAGATAACGATATCAATTCCGTGGCTTACCCTAATACTACACTACAACGATTAGGTTCATCGCCTAGGGTGTTGAAAAACTTGCTCGATTTAAAAGGAAGTTCCTTTGACCCCGAACGACGCGTGTAGCATTATCAAGTTTTTGGCGCCGATGCCGGGGAATAGAATAGCTAGTTAGGAGTCCACCTCGTTTAGGTTTCTTTGCTTGATTCCTATCAAGTAAAATTTTTTCTAATTTTTTTAGCTTCCTCGTAGTCTATCCCCCTTCTTCGTGACCTTTGTTCGTAAAATCCATCACTCACCATGATACGTGTCTTCCGCCGAAGATTCTTCACACTACCCGTTCCCAATCCCGAAATTGAGAACACAAACCCACAAAACCCTGCGCCCGTTCACCATTTTGGAAATCGCCTAGGGCATAATGAGATAAATTAGCAACAACAAAGTCCTTTCTATGACTCAGATTCCGATGAGGAATTTGATTTTGGTGAAGCACTTGACAATGGGGAGGTCATCGATGAAGTTAGTTTTGAAATGGAAGAAGACCTCTCCCAATGTTTTGACCCCAGGTGTAGAATTGAGAAAGATGGTCCCTTTAACATGAAATTCCTTTGCAAAATAGGATTAGAAGGGTTCGATGCTTACTTGAATTCATTCTTGCGTTTGAACTTAATCTCAAGGGACCTATACAATAAAATTAAGATCAATGAGTTAACTTATCAAGAGAACAATATTGTTGAAGCAGTCACTCATTTGCACGTGTTTGTTGGAAGTTTTGCTTATTTGGTAGAGTTCATGGTCTTGGAAGACTTAGGAGAATTTATTGATAAGGGCCTTACTCAAGTAATTTTTGGAAAACCTTTCAAAAGAATGACTAGGTTGAATGAACGGATGATTGATGGTCTAATTACATTCTCTCGATGAAGTTGAAGACTTTATCTACCAAATGCCACGTGCTCATCCCACGCTTAAACATAAGGATATTGAGGCGTGTAATAGAATGACCCCTATTCCATTGCTTAGTGAAAGGGATAAGCAAAGTGGACTTAGGTACCCATATGAGAAAACTAAGAGGTATTACAAAAAATTCCTAGAGTTAGGAGATGATTACAAAAAGAATGAAAGAACATCGGAATGGCTTAAGTATGAGCACGTAAGCATGCACGAGACAATGTAGGAGCACGACTACGAGTCTAGCTACAAGACTCATAAATAAAGAAAAGCGCTTCGTGGGAGGCAACCCATGCTTAATTGTTTGCTTGTTTGTGTCATATATCTTTTATTAATTGCTTAATCTCATGTTTAAATTTGTAAAAATGCTTTATTTTGTTTTTAACCTCGTCTTAATTACATATAAAGGTATTTTACATAAAGGATAAGTGTAGGGAGGATTACACACGTTTTCAAAAGAAACGTAAACATGAGAATTTCAATTGATTAAAAGATATACATGTGTGTTTGTTCGAGTCAAATGCTTGTATCGAGTCATAATGGATGTTTTGCGGGAAGTTTTCCGATTCTAAAGATGTAAACTTTCCGAATTTTTCCGAAAATCGCAGATCGCTTTTTTGTCGATAACTCGACGGCGTCAGATCGCAACTCGACGGCAATCGACGAACGAGCAAAAATAACTTATTACTTTTTCTCGTTTTCGAGCTACTTATAATTTTTGGAATTTTCGTGTCTTAATTTTCCGTAAATTTTGTAAACATCCATTCCACAAGCATTATATCTTAGTTTAGTAGAGTCTTATATATTATTACCGCCGATTTCGCGAAGGTTTCGTTTGTTTTCTTCAAGTGTGCAGGTTTAATTTATCAAGAAGGAGATACATAAGATGAGAAGGAGCTTTTCACGCAAACGTTCTTCTTGAAGATAAATATAACCACCACTTTACACGGATCCTACCGAGCTAATCAGGGGAGTAATAGTTTCTTTCATCTGTTATTACCTTCCATTATCATAACTTTGATACTTTCAGGGAACATTTGGGACAATGTTCAGTTTAAGTGTAGGGAGGGAAAATAAAACGGGAACTTTGAAACTATGCTTATCCTTGATTATTTGCTTTGTCCAATTGCATTTGTGTAATAAACCATGAGAAAATGTCGGTTAGGGTAATTTTGGCACCAAATTTAAAATTTTTCATGACATATAGGAGTGGGCCATTAGTCTTAACAAAAGCGTCTCATGGATAGGAAGTTATATGACTAGCACAAAAAAACCCTTTACCACTTAAATTCCACCCAAAATGTGAGGATCGCCCTTAGATTAGTAGGAATTAAAGAATTCATCTTTAATGCTTAGTGTGTGAACCGGTAGTATATTAGATTCTAGAACTTGTTTTGTGATGCATCCCGAGATCGCTAGTAAGACTACACTTGTGTAGTTAGGAATAACTAAATGATAAGAGGCATTAGGATAACCCTTGTTTTATACCCGTAATATAATTACTTCTTCCACATCGGTTGAGTAATTCCCCTACACCTTTGCGTTGTACTCATCTTTAGTACACGATACCCCTAGTTAACCCCTCAGAGCCTATCCTTTTCGCGGTTCTCGTGATGTTTCGTTTTTCCGGAATATCAATGAAGAGCATTGTTTACACCCCACCCCCCAAATGTACACCCAAATCGCCTTAGCCTACCTTATATGCACTCACTTTTAGTACATTATTGTTATCACCCTAAACCCTTAGTTCAATTATCTAGTTGCTTGCATAAGTTGCTAAGTCGAATCATATCCTTTGTACACAGTTTTGGGACGATTAGGACTCATGGGAAAAGTTAAAGTTTATGAAATGACGGGAAGGGAACGTTAAATTCAAATTCCCTTTATTTGCGTAATAATGTACTCCAAGTGTTTTGATCTTTTCAATTCGGGTCAAATTAGTGTTAGAGTAATAAAAACTCAAGTGTAGGGATGTGCCTATAAATCCCTATCATTTTGATGTTACTATAGAGGATGGTAGAGTTAAAGTGCATGAAAAAAAATAGAAAAAGAGAAAAAGAAAAAAAAAAAAAAAATAGAGTGTAAAAAAAAAAAAAAACGGTTGCCATCCTACATCTATCTTTAAGTTATGTTTGTTTGTTTCAGTTATCTAGAATCTAGAGTGTCGAGTCTTGGCTTAGCAATGCCATTCTTCGCATGCTTGTAACAAAAAGATTTTTGACTTGCCACCACTAAATAGCCTATCCCACCAAACCCTTTGTTTCCCTACCGTAAGCCTAACATTACAACCCTTTAAAACTCCTCTTGGATATTCTTTCCTAGGTGCTTACGCCAAAGCGATGGAGGTTTGATCTAGTCTCAAGCCTATGGTAATCTATGTACTAGGACCGGTTAATGAGTGTTTATCTTCCATTTCCAACTTGTTATATTTCATATACACCCGAGAGATGTGAGTATCCAAACACCCCATGTGAGGTGCTAGTATGTAATTTTCGTGCTTGTTATGACTTTTATGGGCTTATATGTGTTGTGGATTGTTCTAAACTAATGCTTCATGACCCCTAACTTATAAATTAATTGGCTAAAAGCACATTTGTTTGAGGACAAGCAAATACCAAGTGTAGGGATATTTGATAAGGTTTTAAATGTACCTTTTGAGGGTCGTTTAAGCCCTTATTTGATTACTTTGTATCCGTTATTACTTAATATCGTTCCTTTTCAATTTTAGGTATCTTGAAGGCAAAATGTGGAATGACACTTATTCGGACGAAAAGCGCGAATATCTGAAGAAAATGGCCCAAGTCAAGAATCGAGCCACCTGATCTTTGGAACTAAAGGGACGGCGTCGGTGTCTGCGATGCCGTCGCATCACTTTTGTGATGGCTCAAGAGCCAAATTGCTTATTTACAAGTGACGGTGTCGGGCTTTAAAAGAGTAGGTCGTCGCAACTCGACGGCCTAGATTTGATCCGCACGGCGCCGAGATCGAAGGGACGGCGTCACAAGCATAAGGTGACGCCGTCGCAAGACTAACGTGGCCAAGACGAAACTCTAATAACGGCGACCGATGGCGTCACAAATTAAAAGGTGACGCCGTCGCAAATGTAATCTTATATATAGAATCCGAATTTTTAGTTTTCGATTGTGTAGTCTTTTGGAATAAAACCTAAACCGAACCAAGGCTGTCTTGTACAGTATTTTAGGGTTCCAAACCCTATCTTACATCAAGATAAGTGTTTTACTTCATTAATTTAATTATGTCTTCAATTACTTATGTGTATGCTTGCATGTTCTTCATGTCCGGCTAATTTACTTGTGTGTTTGCTTAGGGAATATGAAACTTAATTATTATTGTTAATGATCTAGTAATGTGATGGGTCATCCGTTGTGTAGTTAATGCTTGATTAATCTTTGTGAACTTTAGCTTATAGTACCTAGAGTTGTTGTAGGCTAAACCATCCGAAGAGTACCTTAGAGTTAAAACTTATAAATCCTAGAGATTTTGAAGGCGATACCCTTTGGTAGTTTCAAAGAGTTAGGGATAAACACATACCCTACGACCTTAGACACACAACCCGATTAAGAATAAGGACGTGACAATTCAACCATCAATAGGAGATAATTAAGGAGTAATAAAACCTAAGTAAACACATCTTTAAACCATCATACGAGCACACAATAATTAGACATAGACTACCCTCACCTTAGTTAATTAGATAATTAGATAGTAGAAGTAATCGGTAGAAATACCAACCCCCAAATTCAAACCCGAGATTCAGTACCTTTCCATTTCCTAAAAATATAAAAGATAAAAATAATCTTCCTCAACCCCAACCTTAGCGTAGTAACCTCTCACTAGCATTCCTATTCCCCTAGAGAACGATATCAATTCCCGTGGCTTACCCTAATACTACACTACAACGATTGGGTTCACTGCCTAGGGTGTTGAAAAACTTGCTCGACGAAAAGGAAGTTCCTTTGACCCCGAACGACGCGTGTAGCGTTATCAGATTTCACTGCCACTGACTCCGCCAAAGGCACTGGTAAACACCCACCAGTGTCTAAGGGGTCACAGGGGGACAAAGACTCGGAGGGAAAGAAACAACCCTCCGATACGGAACCCACCACCAATCCTGACTCCGGAAAAGACACTGGGAAAACCCATCAGTGTCTGAGGGGTCAAAGGGGGACAAAGACTCAGAGGGGTTAATACCACCCGCTGATACGGAACCCATCACCACCACCTTGTTAATTGTTGCTGATGTTGTTGATATACTATTCTCTGATGATGAACTTGCTGACAGTGACGATGAAGTTCTTTCAACAGGGGAAGACATGGACGCTGAGATTCAACCACATGAACAAGAGTCTCAGCCTGATCCAACAAAGCATGAAGAGTCACCTTTTCAAGCTGATGATAACTCTTATGCTTCCTCAGACTCTTCATCCTCTGATGAATTCAAGAAGTTTGACAATGTTCTTCCACTGACTGAAAGACAGCTGGTTCAGTGGATCACAAAAGCTTCAAGGAAGCTATATTCTGGGGTCACTGAAACATTGTGGGATCAACACACTGAAGCTGTTGCAAGCTATGCTGATCTAAAGTCCGATGTGCTCACTTTCAATGTTAACACTGATGAACACAAGGATCTTATGTATCAACATCTTCATAGACTGGCTGACAACTTGGTCAAATTTCTAAAGCATCTTTATAGTTGTGGGATAAAGATTGATGAAATCAGGGACTCGGTCAAAGAAGACCCAACACGCAACTCAAAAGTGCTGGAGGCTACTGAGGCTTACTTGAAGAACTCCTAAGACCTCACTGAACTAATCAACATGCTAAAGTCTGTCAATGTTCAGGGTCTTCAGTCTTCGGTTCAGTCTCTTAAAGCAACACTGGGTTCCTTGGATGCTCAGGTGACCACTCTGGCTAAGGCATCATCTTCAATGGTCTGGAATCTTGGGCCACGAATGAGTGCTTTGGAATCATCTCAGGCTAATCTGGAGAAACAGGTCACCAGTCTTCAGCAGGATACTACTGACATCAAGGCTATGCTCACTGAAATTTATCAAGCCTTCAAAGGTCAAGCCATTGAAACTCCCCAGTGTCCAAAGCAACTCTTGCTCTCACCCATGTTGCAAAGAGCAGCTGAGGGGAGAAGACCATCAAGAGACTCCTCTCACACCGAGGGGAGCCACCGACCGCCTCGCAACACCAATATCATCACTCCCACCAGTTTCAGCAACACCCATCTCATCAGTCCCACCAACAACAACAATAACAACAACACTGACAATTGCATCTATTATGAAAACAACAACACCCTTGGTAGCAACATCTTCCTCGGGCCAGGATAAAGGAAAGGCCATAATGCAAACTCCTGAGCCTGAGAAGATCCCCTACATGATTGGCAACACTGAGTACCTGCTCACTCCACAACAGCTAAGTGCCTATCTTGCTAAGGAAGAAAGAAGGAGGAAACTAGCTGAGGAAGAAAGGAAGAGCAAAGAAGCATTGGTACAAGTTGTTACTGAGGAAGCTGAGAACATTGGAATTGATCCAAAGAAGCTTGAAAAGTGGTCAGCAGATGTAAGTTCAAGGATGCTCAGTCGCTAAAATGGCTTAAATGAAAAGAAATTGGAAGAAAAGAACAAGAGAGTTGCGACCATCGGGCAAGAAAGAATTGACCACTACAATCGGTCAATGACAAGCGAAGGATGCTCGAGAAAATCACCGATGTCGAATTATCCTAGGTCCAAACCATCGGCAATGAATGTCTCTGGGGATGATAAAAGACACTTTGAAGTTCATGATCCCCGAAATTCACCGACTTTAGGATCACCGAACTCGATGAGCTTGGTCCTATCATTGAAAAGAAGCGTAATACGGTGGTTAAGGAGTCGATGAAAATGCCGACAAAAGGTATGAAAGATCGATGGATGCACCAAAGACAACTGGGATTCACCGCCTTAATCGCACCACAAGGATCTCAACCTCGGTCATCACAGGCAAGAGAAAGAGAGTTGAGTTCCACCGAGATCAAAGTGCTCGGACTTGAATGCAACAGGAGCTTCTCAAGGTGTAAATTTTGTCAACTGTCTTGTGATAGAAAAGCCTAAAGAGGACTGCTCCACATTTATGTCTATGGAAACCCAAGATTCCAAAGATGGAGTGACATTGATCGTGCAAGTGGCCGCAATGTCGAGCTACATACCGTGGCCTCTCAAATTCAGACTCAGCAAATGTGAGGTTCTCAGGTCGACTTAAACGCCAAGATAAGAGAGCATCCTGACAGGAAACACTCATCACAAAGAAAGTCAAGCTTGAAGCATCGGGAATCCATCTAGACCGACATCATTTTGTTTTATCCTTTTGTACTAGTGATAGGAACCATGTAATGTGATCAATAAAAGATGTATGTTTTGTTAAAATACTCGGTGTTCCTTATTGTATTCATTAGTACATTCAAGTAAGAAAAGCCATTTGCTCACTTACACCGATCAAACACTTAGGCTATTTGTATATCCAAATAGGGGAGACCGTTGGGTTTAGTAAATACCTAAACCCCCGAATCTAGGATTTGAATAGAAAATATCCCATGTGTTTAGACCGTTAAACACTAACAGTCACCGAGTGCATAGTCTCGGTGAGCCATCTTCGAATACTCAAGATGAGGCAAAGAAGAAGTCTCTCCACTCGAAGGTGGAACTTAAAGGGTGAAGACCGAGTCAAGAAGAAGATGGTGGATTCGGTGAGTGATGACAATAACTCATTGAATCCCTAAACCTCTCCAACTACTTACATCAAGACAAACCAAGTAGAAGACCGACGGATATGAAGGCGAAGAATGAGCGGGATAAGGCGGGATAAGTTCGAATCGAAAAGATGAAGTCCGTATCAACCAAAGTTAACTTTCCCGAATGGCAAACTATCGTGCTCGGTGTCATCACCGACTTTGGAAAGCGATCTTGTCTTTTACTTAAAATAGTCTTTAGAAGCAGAGACAAAATACATCAAGATTTTGTCTTTCAGAATTGTCGCTTGTCACTTAGGAAAGAGTTAACACTCATACTTGTATAAATAGCATAAGAGATGGAGTGAAAGATTCAAGCTTGTGAATTTCAAAATACACATACACGAAGCCATCTTTCACTCCTCCAAATACAACTTAATCCCCGAGATAGCTCGGTGGGTACTGTAGTTGTGCTCGGACTTAGCCCGAGCTTCGTGAGAGTTATACCTTTGTCATTTCAATCCCAAGTACTATTCCGCAAGTACTTGGGTAATGTATTCTTGTTTGATTCATTTCTAATAAAGTATATTATGTTGAAAATTATTCGGTGTGTTTTACTTACATCTTATCACCATAGATTCACTATTAACTTGTTTTTAAATACTTAACTGCTTTTACGATAGTGAATAGGAAATAATTGAGCTAATTTAAGCATTGAGCTAATATATGTCTTACTTCAATGCTTAAACATATATAAAGGAGATTTTAGTAATAATGTTTAGTAGCATTAATGAATTTGATATGTTGGGGTGTATGTAGGAGTGGAAATGAGTTGAGTCGTTTGTGAAAAGCTCGGGATCGGATCGGTAAAAAGCTCGAATGAGCCGAGCCTAAACGAGCTCGAGCTCGAGCTCGAGCCTAAGTTGCAGCTTGTTTATTACTCGAGCTCGAGCCGAGCTTTACATACAAAGCTCGTTTGGGCTCTCGAGCCTTAACGAGCCTAAACAACCTTATGATATTTTAATTTTTCAATATATATACGAGCCCGAACTTGAGCTTATTAACGAGCTAAATAAAGATATATTACGAGCCGAGCTCGAGCCCAACTTTAACTTTTCTTTGCCAAATCGTATAAACGAGCCGAGCTCGAACCGAGCCTGAGCCTATATAACATATCACGAACCGAGGTCGAACTTAAAATTTAAGGCTCGAAACGAGCCGAGCACGAGCTTGAGCTTTTTAAAACTTAAACGAGCCGAGCTCGAGCTCTGACAGGCTCGAGCTCGGCTCGGCTCGTTTCCACCCCTAGGTGTATGTATAATTTGGTGCAATGCCTAATGATAAAATACTACATTGCTCTAGATGTATGTGTTAATTCCATTTTTATGTTGGTTTGTATTTTTTTTAGCTTTCCCTTTTCTTTATCTACAATGATCTGACGTGAAGCTTATTACAAATGTATAACCCAAACATTATTGAAGAAAAGTTTTTTAGACTTTTACCTTTTGTGATGACCAATGTTCTTTCACAATGGTAGTTGCTGTATTTTCTTTTATATGTTATCGTCATGAACAAGGTTTCTTAGTTATTTATATTGGAGCTAATTACATAAATCGTTTTTGTTGTTTACGCAATTTTTCACCTTTCGTCCTTAACTCTCAATAAGTACACCATTTGTTCGTGTGGTTGTCCATTTTGCATTAACTGGTCCTTTGACCAAATTGACGTTTGTTTGAGTCGTTAAGTCCAGGCATGTGCTCATCATGTGACGGACAAAATAGTCCTTTTAACTTCATACTACACCGCAGTGACGATTTTTGTAACTGGAACCTATTTTTATTAATTTTATTATTATTATTATTATTATTATTATTATTATTAAGCATCACTTTATTAGAAAATCATAGGATTTACAAGAAATTAGTAGGAGCCGAGATACTAATTGGGCCCCCACTCTTCTAGCTATAGCGAAGCTAGTCCTACTAAAAATATGAGCAAGAAGATGTGCTCCAACGTCTTGAGTCACCGAGAATCTTCGGACACGCTTTAGTAAGGTCACCGCATTCTTCTCAAGTTCACCAAAAGAAGAGAATGAAAAGGGGAGAAACCCATATCCAATATCTGCGCATTTAGCCTCGTACTTGACGCGTATACGTTGTGCGGGTTCAATCACCGCACGACCGGCACAAAGTCAACCATATCGCCATGCGAAAGTGGCGATGACCCCGCCGATCAACACATACATCAAGCCCACCATCCCACGAGTAAAGTAAAATATTAGCTGGACGTAAGGGTATGCCCCTTCCCCACTAAGCCCAATATCAACCTCCTTACGAGCCGAAACCCCTAACCGAGAACATATGTCAACAAGAACATCACGCACCACATTATGTCGATGTTTAATACCAATAATAACCGTGCACGATACAGCATGGTCCCCATAAATATCCCCAGTGAAAACCCTGGAACAAGCTGAGCACGACATCTGAATAGAAAATAAGGGAACACCAAGACGATAAAACAACACACATCGGTAAGTCCTAGCATTCATAGTCTGTCCCAACCCAGATATCGGAACCACCCTAAGCCAATCTGAAGTGTAGTCCTCCTTTTGCGAACTCCACGCCATCTGTCTAGTAGATAGGTGAAATGTAGATTCAACTGTTTGGGTAACACGTGTGAAATGTATATCTGCCAATTTCTTTATGAGTTTGGGGGCAATGATCTCACTTGGGTTACTCAAAAGGTCAATCTCCATTTTCGCATTAAAAGTACACAAGGCATCATCAAAGGAAGGCCCAAAAGTCATAATACCATAATGTAGAAGGAGCTTAGTCTGTAAGCTAGCAGATTGAAGTCTAGAAGCAAGGAACGCATAGTTCAAGACATCACCTGCAGAATATACACCAAGCCCCCCAAAAGCAAAGGGTAAGGTGGCAAGCTGCCACTGCCAATCACCAAAACCAAGTCCGAGCGGTGACAATACGCCCAAAGAAGAACGAAGAGCCCGATCAAATGAAACCCGAGCACACTCAAAGACCCGAGGAGAACATATGCGCATAGAAAAATATAACTTGAAAACACCAAGCATGTATGAAATAGCAACAACTCACACCGAGGATCGTTAAGCTTAGCAACAACACCCATAAGCTCAATGGTTTTAGCAACCCTTTTCATAACAAGCTCACTACTAAAATCAAAGTTCACACTAGCAGCCCACCTAGTAATTTAACACTATGCAAAGGTCAAGAAATATTAGGTGGAAAACACCCACAAGCTCGCTTCTAGGGTCTTCCTGTGGCGTAAAACCCCGCTTTATCAACATTGAGGTGCAAACCGCAATGAGGCCCATCCATCATGATAAGTTTAAAACCTTCCCCACAACCAAAGTATCTCCAATAATAGTACCATCATCTAGATACCAAGCTTGAAGGAAATGCTAAAAGAGTCTCTAATCTTACATACCAAAGGATGTAAAACTAAAAAAAAAAAAAAAAAAAAAAAAAATGTCCAAGTGGATCACCTTGTTGCACACCTTGGTGGGACCATAAAGTGTGTTCCCCATAATATAATCTAGCTGGGCTAGAGTAACAAAATTTCACCCATCGTAAAATAGCAAGGCAACGAAGGCGAACCTCATGTAGCATAACCTCACGATCAACCAAATTGAAGGCGTTTTTTAAATCTACCAACAACATGGTAAGACCCACGTCATCCCTACGGTCTTCAATCATCCGATTCATGGCATGAAGAATAGCCTCCCCTCCTCTAGATACCCCAACACCGAATCAGATCATTTAAATAATCATCCAAAGAATGGCCAATCATAGTAGCACTAACCTTGAAAACTAAACGCCCAAACAGCTCCCACAACAATAGGACGGATACCACCCCAACGGTTGAGGAGTACTAGCGGTATGGGAGGGAGTAAGTACTAGCAATATTATTATTATTATTATTATTATTATTATTATTATTATTATTATTATTATTATTATTATTATTATTATTATTATTATTATTATTATTAAAAGATTATATTATTAACACCCGTGGGTCCCACATGCCAACTACCATACTCACTCTAAGAGCATCACGTGTAATGACACCGTTAACATCAAAAACTGATGTTGCATCAACGTCACATCGTATCCCCACTTTTAACACCAACACTTAATAATACCCCCTCACTAATAACACAATTAACACCATGCTTTTAGTACCAACCATTTTATTTATTTTTCATTTTTTCAATCAAACTAATTTTTCATACATTAAATAAAAATATAAATAACATTTTTAAAAAAATTATAAAAAGAAATTACAAAAAAAACAAAACTAAATTAAACTTATTATGTCTTATTTGGACCAAACAGCCCACTAATTTACCAATAGCCCAAATGGCCACTTTACTTTAAAAAAATAATAATAATAAATAATAAATAAAATAATAATAAAAAAGGTCTTCTCCACCGCTACACACACAAAAACACACAACGGCCATTTAAATCGGAAAAGAAAAAGAAAAAAAGCAAATCCAACGCATGTTGGTGCATCAACACAAGAATCAACGTCGTTGGTTTCTTGCATATCCCTGTGGTAACGCGGTAATGCGGTCGTTACCTCAAGATAACATCGAAAGTCGTGTTACCACACCGATGCTCTAACACTCAAAAACCCGTTTTTTTCATTTCTCTTTTCTTTACTCTCTAAAAAATTCATCATAACAATCATCACCGCCACCGCCAACGTCAGCCACCACCACCTCTGATGCTCTTGAAACTTGGGATATAGGTTCTTCACTTGGGCATCGAAACAAACTGGTTAGAGTTACAACCATGATGTATACAAATCAATGATTAAAAGTTTAGGGAAAATTTGGCAATTTGGTGTGGTATGGCTCTTATCGATGAAATTTGGAGAGAAAACCCATAACTTATAACCCCTCAAGTGTTTTGTCATATTAATCAGAAGATTTGATTCTGCTAGAATATAATGGTTAAAAAAGCAGTTGGGTGCTAGATGAAATGCCAAAATATGGATGTGATCCTGATGAGTATGTTTTCGGGTGTTTATTAGACGCGTTATGTAAAAATGGCAACATAAAAGAAGTTGTTTACTTTTTGAAGACATGAGGATTCGGTTACCTCCAATAATTAAACATTTCACCTCACTGTTGTACTTTTTGAAGCTGCTTTACAAGAAATGAGACAAAAAGGTTGTGAAACAAATGCAACTTCTTTCACTATCTTCATACAAGCACTTTGTGGTCAAGAAAAAATGGAAACTGAAATGTAGGTGTTTTCAGATATGGAAAAACATGGACGTTTTGGTGGTGAGGGTCTTGGTGGTGGTCGGGGTTTTGGTGGTGGCGGTACCGGTGGAGGAGTGGTTTGGTTGTGGTGGTAATGTAGGAGGGGTTAGTTAAAATATTATTTTAAAATTAAAAGATTGTTTAAAAAATATTATTAAATAAATTTGGTTAAAAGTCTATTAAAATAAATAAATTTTAAAAAATAAAGTTAAAGTGTCAGTTACAAAAATCGTCCCTGTGGTTTAGCATGAAGTTAAAAGGACTATTTTGCCCCTTATGTGACAAGCACGTGCCTAGACTTAACGGCCAAAACAAACGCCAGTTTGGTCAAAGGACTCCATGCAAGATGGACAACCACAGGGACGACTGATGTACTTATTGAGAGTTAAGAACAAAAGATGAAAAAGTGTGAAAACCACAAGGACGATTTATGTAATTAACTTTCTTGTTTGGGATGATAAAAAGCTATTTTATACGTCATTTATACACATACCTAAAACTGTTATAAATAGGTATGCCTTTACTGCAAACATAGTAGCCGACACTGTTGAGGCAAAAACGGTTCTTTTTTACGGCTTTCTTGTACCACTATTTGGAGTTGACTACAAAAATATGGTTGAACAACTTGGATATGCGGCTCCAAGAGAACTACCTCCACTAATCACCTCTCTTAGAGGAAAACAAATGATATTTCCGTTCCATTTCAGCAACTCTAGCAAACAAGGCGTAATAGAATTTATTGTTGACTATGTGTTTGAAGACATCAATTGCTCCAGCAACACCAACAATTACACTTCGAACATTGGCACAAAGTTCATCATGTGAATAAAATACAAAAAATTAACACATCATTAACGAAAAAAGAATTTTTCAAACATTAGGTAAATAAATGCTACACCATTTTTCATTTGTCTGCACAAATGTTAAAATTTAATTCTCTACTTAATCATGGTACAAGCCAAATGGAAGGAACATGTTAAGAAGCAAAAGAACAAAAATGTTGAATAATAGTAGATACAACAAAAGCGCATGATGTTTTGACATTTTTGGGGATTCGACTACCTACTAATCAACAACGAAACTGTCCCCAAAAAATGTTTTTGCACACGCCAAAAATTACAAGAAAATTACATAAATATTACCTCGCAAGGTTGAGATCCACGCGCCAAAAGTCAATGATGATCTCATTGATTACCTTTCAAATTCTGTTAGAGTTTTTTTGTTTAAATCCACATACTTCTCCAAATTTATATTTTATCATACTAAGCTTTAGAAGATTACATATTTACCATTGTCTTAATTCTAGGTTTTGAATTTTAAAATACTTTCTCAACAAGTACCAAATTTATCTCTCCTATATAAAGAAACATATAAACAAAGGGTGATACCACAATATTTGACTTCATATCACAAGTGATTTCATCGACCAAGTTTTTGTTT
This sequence comes from Chrysanthemum lavandulifolium, assembly GCA_022545495.1. Taxonomy (NCBI): domain Eukaryota; kingdom Viridiplantae; phylum Streptophyta; class Magnoliopsida; order Asterales; family Asteraceae; genus Chrysanthemum; species Chrysanthemum lavandulifolium. The sequence continues at coordinate 202,534,104 of CM040238.1, forward strand.
CAAGATTAGTCTTTTTTCATTACAATAACTATGGTTTTTAGTCCATACACATGCTCACCGCAACTTATTAGCTTTATGAATAAATTTTCGCATGATTGTCCTCTTGTGGCCATGCATACGCCTTTCATCAATATGTCTTATGCTAAACCGTGGTTTATAGATTTGTCGCTCGGTACTAATGTTTAAGTCACATCCGGATCTTCGCTCATCGATCACCAAGAATACTCAAGAGGAAAAGGTAAATATCTTAACTAATGTTTTTGTATTACGCATGCATGTTTATTGTTTACTTTAAAATAGTATGTTATGTTTTTCAGTTTTTGCAAACCTCCTTTAGATTATTCTATTTTATTTATCAATCAAGATTTTAAGTAAACGGTAAATTTGAATCGTTATGAATATACTAATTAATGGTGAATCCTAATTATTATCACAGTTGAATCTACCACAAGAACTTGTTAATGTTGCAAAGTCTTTCTTTATAGTTGTCGCCAAGGATAGTGCTCCACCATCACATCTTTGTTCATCGACTATTATCGCTGCGAAAAGGTACATACCTCCACCAAAGAACACCAAACATTCGACTTGTGAGGAAGATTTGGTTGCAGGAGTTAAAGATGTTGGAAAACACTATGGCCTTTTTGGCTTGTAATTTATGAAGAGAGGAACACTTACGAGAAAGTTTACAATTTTTTATTGTTTGAACTTTGCTTGATTATAAGTGCTTACATCCATCACATATTTATACTAGTCCAAGGAAGATTCTATAATCGAGATACTTCCTTGGATCTCTAGATAATTCTGACTTTAAACATATCTATATTCTAGATATTTCTACACATTTCTATAAAAATTTACATACATATTTTCTATGATCATTCTCTGACTTTCTTAAAATTTCTTGATCATGGGCCCGGCATTTATGTAAAGTCCAATGTTTATTGTACTAAATCAGTTTACGATCTAACACCCCTTTAAACTTGACTATTCGACTCAAAGCATCGTCCTTAGTCTTGAGAAATCTTCTCGTTAGACGGCTAGGTGAAGATATATGCAACTTGGTTTTCGGACCTCGTATGTTTCACTCGGACATCCGCCTTTGCAATACACTCTCAAATAAAGTGATAATGGGTATTGATATGCTTACTTCGGTCATGGTAGTTCCTGATAGAAAACAATAGCATAACATGGAGTGAAATTAAAATTTTACTTGATTTAACCATTAAAGACATAACTGATTTATCGATAAAACTTGAAGCGGAAGACTTAATTAAAAACACTTATTTACGAAAAAGTGCTTTCCTCCCATGAGATCTATATACACCTAACTTAGTTAATCATGCACAAAGGGTTAACGACAGCTTGTGACTAACCAACAAACACGAACAAAGAGTTAACACATAGTTAATCATCCACGTCCCAAGCTCTGAATACACAAAGTTTAGAAACTTATGTTCAAGTGTAGAACAGATATGTCAGTGTATACACCAACACTCAAGCGATGGCCTATAACTGCTAGGCTCAAATCAACAAACGTCATACGTGTCAAGAGAATAAACAAAACACGAAAACATTGATCAACAAACGTCACACATGTCAAGAGAATAAACAAAACACGATAACACAATGTTTTTGTGTGTGTGTGTGTGTAGGATCAGCCGAACAAGAGGACAAGGGAGAAGGGTTTTAGGGTTTTGTATTTTATAATTCTTAATTCATTAAACCCTAATGAATTACATTTATACTAGTTGTTGTAAGAAATGATGTAAACAATTCGGTGTGCATTTGATTGCCACTTTTGTAACTCCATTTATTTCATGCTGGAGCAAATCACTTAAGTGTTTTTTAACCTTATATGAAATGAAGACTTATGTTTTATTTATTATGGCAACCTTGAGTTTGCAATTTACTTGTAGAGAATTTGTAACATCATTCTAGTAACTAGGTGATATAATTAGGGTTTGCGTCATGATTAGGGAGAAAAAAAGTTTCGGTTAGGTCAAATAGATGAGGTAAAAGTGGGTGTGGTTTAAGTGGGATTGGAGTGTGTCTTTAAGTGAGTTGGACATTGACTTGGACGACGTGACATTGATTTTGAAGGTGACCTCACACAGGTTTGATTGGTTTAGTGGGTAAATTACTTTTACATAAAATAAACGAAATTCGAAATGATATTCACGAAATAATCATATTCGAATAACGGTACATATAACTATATATAAAATGTGACAAGTATAATACATTTTTAAACAATTAGCCCTTCAAATTTATACATACATTTTTATTTAAGTTTAGTATATAGTAATATTTGTTATAGATACATTTATCGAACTTGTTGGACAAGTATTTAGGTTTTTATTTAAAAAAAGAACCCTAACAGAAATCGTAAGATAATTAATTAGGAAGCCATAGTTTCCATTTATTATTTAGATAAATCATTTAATTTTATCGGCAAGATGGCAACACAATTAACCACCGTCTTATTTATATTAGCTACGTTTTTTGTTTCGAATACCTTTTATAACAAGTATTAGATTTCATTCCTATAAAACATAATATAAAGAGTCATAAACATATTCGACTTCCTATCATCGATCAAGTTCTTGTTTCAAACTTCGTATCAATTCTGCATTACGATAACAATGGCTTTTAGTCTATACAAACACCCACCCCAACTTACTGATTTTCTGAGTCAATTTCCTGGAGATTTTCGTCATCCGATCACGTCAACTTCCGATGCTAAACCAAGGTTTACAGAGTTTCCATTCATCGATCATTCAAGAGTGCCCAAGAGAAAAAGGTATTGTATTATTCATGCATGTTTGGTTTGAAACAGAATGTCCTGTTTTTTCAAATCTGTTTTCTTGATTAATCAAGATTCTAACTTATTGTGAATCTTGATTATTATCGCAGGCTAAGTCTACATCAAGAACTTGTAAACGCCGCCAAGTCTTTCTCCTTATACTTGCAGCCCAGCGATAATGATTCAATCCCAACATCTTCGCTCATCGACTATTCTGCTATGCCGATAAGTTTCATGCCACCACAAGATCCACCAAAAAAGACCACGTATCCAACTTGTGAAGACACCTTAAAACTAAAAGAACCGGCGGTGCAAAAGAAGAAGAGAACAAAAAAGGTTAAGTGTGGACAGGTGGTGAGCAATCACGCAAACAAGCAGTTCCAGATTGTTTGTTGGGACGCATCAGCCACACAAGTTAAAGAACCAAGTAAGAAGAAGAGAAAGACGCCACCAAAGATTGAGTCTGGACCAGTGGTGAAGAATGAGGTTACAGAGCAGTTGCAAAAGTTTATAACGAGTGATGAGATGAATGGTTCAGAACTGAAGTTGGTGATCCAGAAAGTGTTGTATAAGAGCGATCTGAAACAAGACCAAAACAGGTTGAGCTTGCCCTTTAATAAGATGGAGACTGAAGATTTCTTGACGACTAAAGAGAGATTGGAACTGGAGAATAAAAAGGAGATTGAGGTTCGAGTAGTTGGGCCAACACTAGAGATGTATAAGGAACCGATGAGGATGGCGATTTGGGATATGAAAAACACCCATAATCTTGTGTTGAGGACCAACTGGTACCACTTTGTGAAGGAGAACAAGGAATATCTGAAGGAATTATCAAAGATTCAAGTGTGGTCGTTTCGTAAAAACCAGCAGCTGTGCTTTGCTCTTGCAGTTGTGGCGAGACCACCCGATGGCATAAACAGTACTGTTGCTATTTACTCAGATTTTGTTTAATGTAGTTCATTTAATTTAATGATCATATATTAACTTGCAAAATGTATGTACTGATTAATCATATCAATGATATTTGGAAAAAAGAAATTTAAGCATTTCGTCTAATGCAGTCAAATTATTGGTACTTCAATAGGTCATATGTAATCCTTAAAGCTTGATTATTTTGTGATAATTATAACAATGTGAATTGGTGAAAACTGAAGAGTAGCATGCAATATACTTGAAACCAAAATAAAAAGTACGCAGTGCATAATAAGTTGTACCTTTACGGTCATGATTAGTGGAACAATTAATAATGTTTTTTTATAGATTATAAATGCACATCTGAAAACAACGGAAGAATAGAAATTCTATGTGCTAATTAAGTTTTAGTGTTTTCTTAAACATATTAACAAGTTTTTTTGAGTTGGTTAGATTTGCGACACTCTTAGTTTCTAACAATATAAACGTAAAAGATTGGAATAATAATGTTTGTAACATTGTTTATCGGGATATGACCATATACAGACCAAATATGAAACATAATGAAAAGGTATAGAGTTTACTAAGTTCGGTTTCAAAACAACATGAAAATTTAGCAAGTTTGTTTGTGAAATAAGAAAAGTGTTGTGCTAATGAGAGCCGTCATCAAAATCAAGTGTTTGTTATGTATCCGTATTTTTAAAGATTGTATCCACGTGTCGTCGTTAGCAAAACCCTTAACTGAGATATTTGTGATTCAAAATGTACTTATTGGAATGAAAAATTAAACATTTAACTAGTTTGAATTATAATTATCAATACAAGTATAAAACTCAAGGCTGCATTGCTAATATATTGGATGTCATATCAAGAACCTAAATCGTGTTGAAATGTTCAAATACAGGTTGCGGGAATGTAGGGCTAGCCTCAATGTTACTCGATGTAAAGAGTAGAAAAATTATATTCCAATTTTACATAACGAAAATTAAACAAAAAGATGTAAATTGTAACCTAAAGTAGACCCTGCATCCTGGAAAATACAGGACACTTGAAAGATAACAACATAACTAGCTTGATATTATACATGTATCCTAACCAAGAATAGCTTTGATCTTCGTCTTCTGATCGTCTGTTAGTGATGTAGGGAAAAGAACTTCGAAAGTAACGTAAAGATCACCCTTCTTGTTGCTAAAATGTAATGGCATCCCTTCACCTTTGAATTTCTTCACCTCCTTTGGTTTCGTAATTCCCTGAATTATCATGCAAATAGTGTCGGTTGATAATAAATTACATGCTTACGATATTGTATATGAATAACATCAAATGCAAGTCCTATTTCCTGAATAATAAAATGAGACGACTTGTACACCATAAGAGATATGTGCTTACCTTGGTACCAATATTCACTAGATGCTCGTCAAGGTGTGTAATGGTCTTCTCGAAGCCAACAAGTGCTTGCGCCTGAAAATATGTAGTGGTTAGTCAATGCACAAATGAGATTTAAACCAAACACAAAGCAAATTATATGTCACTAGATAGACCACCTATCAATGTATCATGTCATACATTTACACCAAAATAAATTGATATCACTTCACCTTAGTAATATTTAGTGATGGCATGTGTTAATTTGCACTTACTTCCTGGCCGCCATAACTCATATTAATACAGTTATAAATATTTACAAGACAGCCTTATGAAAAATTAGCAAACTTTGGCATTTTTTGGCTAAAAAGAAAAACATAGAACAAGTAAATTCTCTTTATAGTATGCATAGGAGCAATCATGTTGGTTTTCAGAATCTCATTAAGGTAAACGCTGAAGAAATTTTTTACTAGAAAAGAATTACCAAAGTTATTGTGGTGGTTGCGTGGAGGTTATTGCCTTCTCTCCTAAACCTGTCATGTGGTGCTGTACGAACTCGGAACTGCCCAAGATTTGAGATCCAATGTCAGCAATATAATATATTTCCAACATGTCTTGCAGTAATATTGAGTTGTCGATGATAACAAAACTAACCTTCAGATCACCAGGTTCACCATCTATAATTGGTTCACCCTCCTCATAAAAGACCACTTCCTGAAGCAAAGAAAAGTGATACAATCGTTAGAGCCATTTTAAGAACAGTCAATGGTGTCCCATAAGTGTATACTAAACTTAGAAGACAGCTAACAACTTACTTGTCCATCTTGCATTCCTTTCTCGATATCAACGGTGATAAAGTTCCCTTCCCTTTCATACTTGACATTAGGGCACTGCTCGCAGACCTGAAGAACAAAAGAAGCATATGTGTATAAGGAATAATATTGAAACACAATCACAAAATATCACCACCCACAAGACAGAAAATGAGGATCTTTATAGGCATGAAGTATACCTGCTCGGTCATCTGTTGAAACATCCCTGGACCAATTTGCCTGTGATAAACCTCATTCCTACAGTTGCACTTTCTTTTTCCAGGAGCCGGCTTTAGAATGTTTTTCTCCCTCCAAACCTGATTATATTCAACCATAATTACACAAGCATGACAAAAAAAGTAGCAAAACCCAAAGCAACAAACCCAATACGAACCTATCACCTTATATTAAATGGTGTCATACATACACGGTACTCTATTTTGCCAACATTGTATTAAAAACAGTGATGTGCTATAAGGTGTGACGAAAGGAAACTGGCTGCTTTAAAAAGAGTGTTAAATTAAAAGCACCAATTTTGCAATCATTTGGTGAAGTTTTCCTACCTTTAGTGACCCTCCCATGTACAAATCCTCCAATGTTGCATCTAAATCAACAACTACATCATCACCTTTTGCAACTCGGTCTTCCTCTTCCTGGTCTCCACCACCACCACCAAAAAACCTACAAAACGCATGACATAGTCAGTACACGCAGACACACCCAAAAAGTGTGATTCAGGCTAGAAACTACTAGCAGCCTAACAAAAAGAAAGAGGATTGACAGCTGTTCTCAGGCTAACTAGCGGAAGGGATAGAAGAGAAGTAATGTGAAAATATGTAGAAAAGAAACAATGGGAAGCTATATAAATGCAAAATCAGCTAGAACTTTATATTATGCAAAAGCAAGCTTGAGTCTTAGATGAAGCAATGTGACATGAAGTCAGCAAACAGATTCCGCAAAGAAGCTTGTAATGCCATATAATACTACTCTCAAACCGAAGTGTTGTCTTAAATGACTAATGTGATGCCTAAGCAATTGTAGTACTTTAACTATTGACAAAAGATTTGACCCTAATAAAACTTAAGACTACAGGAATATGTGTACTTAATATACAGAGTAAAACAGTTTTGTAGCGAGTATTCTTGTAACATGTAATATTCCACTGCAAGCAATATGGAAGTTGGATGGCATAACATCTTCTAGATAAGGAACTATGTGGGAAAAAATCAATATCATGAATTCTTTCTAATGGCGAGGATGGAAACATAAATTACATTACCTTCAAACATCGCCAAGAAAAGGAAACATTGCAACTACTAGTACTTTCTGTAGAAACAGTTGGCTTTATTAAGAGTGATTCTACTGATCAACTGCTAGGCAGTTCAACAATGAGACGTTTTGTAAAATCCCTATAGGACACTGCTAACTCTTCTACAGCTTATACGCAAATACTTGCTATAATCAAGGTTTAGGACATTAACTATTAATAAACTCTCCCAGAACTCTTATAGGATCCTATTTTCTTGACCAGTTTAGCAAAAACCCTCTTAGGCAACAAATGACAAAGCGTCACCACAGAAACAGCGAAGAATACTATTAAGGTAATAGTGAGTGTATTCTAAACAAAGGACAGTTAAGTAAGTAAGGTAATTGTGAGTTCTTATATTCTAAAGAAAGAAGAGTCAAGGCAGAATAATTAAGTGAGATTAAGCGACAACAATAGATAATGTTCACAGAAATACATATAACGCCCCAAGCCTAAAAGTAGCAGGCTGGCCCAGTAGCCTCCTAAATAACTAACAACCACGATGGAGGTTATTAATAACCCATAAACTAAACTTCAAAGGGGATCACACTTTTAACCAAAAGGCTGTTTGGGACGAAATGTCACAATCTCCCTAGTTAAAATTCCCGACATCCTCATCAGGCCTAGATAGAACCACAAACAGGGGCCAGAATTATTAGCCAAAAAATGGACAAATCCAGCCCATAAAACCTAGAGAGGCCACCTATAGCATCTGTAAAAGACTAAATTCTAAAGTAGACCTACCAATAGCCTCCACATTAGCTTAGAAACATGGTGGAATTAACAAGTATCCAGATACTTTGAACATACTACTGTTGCAGGGGTTCATCCTTCTAATTTGCAAGTGATTAGATGCAAGATGCCACTATATGAAAACTGGAGTTGGTAAAGCCTCATCAATGTAATGCCGACAACAATAATCTATGCACCAGAATAAGAGGGCTCTCTGTATTTATGATTCTTAGAATAGAGATCAATTTAGAATTTTACAATTAGAATTTTACATGATGCTACGATGTGGGGGTTTGTCGTTATATATAACGGTTATTGATCTGTTTCAAGCTTAAAAACATGTTCTACAAGATATAGCGTTGTACTGCAACATTCTACGAAATTTCTTAATGCTACCACAGAACTAAGTCTAGCTAACATCAAGCAAACTCAGACACATTCTCAAGGCTAAAAATTTGTATCAAAAACATGGTCAACCTAAAAGAATTCCAGTGACCTATTCACATCCAGAAAGTTAATGTATGCTAATAAATTCGTCATGAATCATAAACCTCGCTTCGCAAGCTATTTACATATAATACAAAAACTTACGATTTGAAAATGTCTTGAATATCCATTCCTCCACCACCACCGCCACCAGCAGCATGCTGTTTAAGACCTTCTTCACCATACCGATCATAAATACCCCTCTTCTCACTATTCGACAACACTTCATAAGCTGTACACAACCAAACCACAAACATTACAAATCTCACGCTCAATACATAAAACAAATTCATTACATAAACGAGCTATGAACATACCATTGTTAATCTCAGCAAATTTCTTGTTAGCATCTTCATTTCCTTGATTCTTGTCAGGATGATACTTCAATGCAAGCTTTCTATACGCCCGTTTGATCTGATCGTCTGATGCACCTTTCGGTACTTGAAGTATATCATAATAACTTTTTCTGTAACAATCAATTCAAAAAAATCAACAAATTATAAATATATACATTTTGCATATACTCGATATACGATAAAGTTAACTAAATTCTACAAAACTTAACAGGAACTTGTCCTATATCATAGTAACATTTTATGTAGTGATCAATAAAAAAAATAATAATAACAACAAAATACACATCTAATATCTAATAATATTCTAAATATAATCGGACGATCATACTTGTCATAATACAAATATGCATCCAATATTCATCATAATAACTTACTATGTAGCAATCATTTATATATAAAACAATTAACACTAGGCAATGTTTGGAAAAACTAGCGGTAGTTGTAAGCAAGTTGTACAAGTGTCGGGTGACGTAGTTGTAGCCGTAATTATAATGTATAAAATGATGAAAAGTTATGGTAGCGTTAGAAAAAGTAGCATTTTAAAAAATTTACAAACACTAACCATTTGCTAATGCTAAATGCTCCTAACGCTCCACGTCAAACACGCTAAGGCTATGTTTGGCAAAAATCAGCCCTAGCTGTAAGCGGTACTCGTTTATTTTATAAAAGCGTTTGGTAAGATAACTTGTATTTATAACTATCAAGTCGTTGCATTTCGAATAGATGCTCGTTACCAAACAAGCATTGTATATATACATCTCATATTTTATCATCACATACAGCAATAGATATACGCCTTATGTTTTATCAAAATAAGTTTTTCTCTAACAATCAATTAATTATATAATTAACATTTTTATCAAAACTTAAAATAAATAAAAATATGAAATTAACAGTACTAACGCAGCATCAGTAATCAATAGAATTAATAAATAGATAAAATTAAATTTTAATTAAAAAAATGAAAGAGTACTTACGCAGCATTAGCAATGAGTAAGATCGATAAATAGATCAAGAAGCTTAATCTAGATCTACAATACGCCATTGATTCAACCTAACCAATCAAAACCTTAGGGTTTCGATATAATGACGTCACTAGTAAACGGAAATGATGATGATCATAAACACAATGTTTTTGGTTTTGGAATCAAAAATGCGGTAAAGACGGAGGGAGTTTATAGTGTGAGGATGTGACGTGGATGTGGGGGATTTGGACCAATGGGAGAGGAGTTTGGGCTGGTTTAGCCAATGGGAGTGTGACATGTCAGCAAGTTGTGTGTAACTGTGTATGGTGTGAAGGGTGAGTTGACTGTTGACTTTGTGGCCCGTTTGAGGGGTTAAGTGATGGTTTGTTGGGCTATGTGGGTTCTTTGATAAGTTGGTAACTCATTGGGTATTGGGCCTTGGTTATAATTAATTTTGAGAGTTGTATCTAGAATTGGATTTATTAAAACCCTTTATACATGTTCATAAACATACTGTGGCTTTGTTTGGCGAAAAAGTTTATATGTTTCAATGTGCTTTTAAAATAAATCTTAAAACTTTTATAAAATAAGCCTCATAAAATATTTGTTATGCTGGACTTACGAATTCATGTTCTTAAAAAGATTGAAAAGAGCATTTTCTAAACTTGAAATTTCAATAAAAAAACTAAAACTTTAAAAACGCTTTTGAACAATAAATTACTTATTTATTTTGCATAAAAGCTTAAGCTTAAGCTTAAACTCATTTAATTATGTCTTTTTAGTAATTTTGAAAAATAAGCTTAATTATGTATTTTTAATAATTTTCATTTGCAAACAAGTTTATAAAATACAATTTCAACTTCTACTATAATAAAAGTTCTACCCAACCCATCATCACCAAACATACCAATACTTATTTAACACATACAAGCTATAAATCCATCATATAAGCTTAAGCAAACACCTTCTAAATTTGTGGACAATCGAGTGATTGACTAGCTAAAAGTCATTGACGAAGTATTGTATACTCATTTTGACTTAAACTAAATGTTCGAAAACAAGTGTTAACAACCAATGGAATTTATGTAAACTGGTATATATTAGATATTGTTCGGTGCAAAATTTAATAGTTTCAGTTTTTAAACTTTATGTATTTTCTAAATGAACATTAAATTTTAGATCAACACAATAAAGTGCCTTTGTGACACTTGTTCATTTTTCTTTCTAATTTGATAAACAAAAATTGCTATGTACAATGTGTTACCAAGTTTAAAAATAAAATAGAAAAGAATATATATTGAAGGAAAAAATAAAGGGTTTGTAGGTTTTTGAGACAAACAAAAGAAAAATATAAGTAAACATAATACATGTTCTTTTTTCTTGATGGTAAACTATACGTTATTCATCACAAATATATAAATGACATTCTGCAAGTCTATAAATGTGCTAAGACTATTTCATAGCTGCCATTTAGGACTGCAACAAACAACATTCAAAATCACAAACATACAAACTTATATACATTCAAAAGCTCATAAGTGCTACTCATCAAGTCATCAATTCAGCAAGGACCACATATGTCTCTAATAAAACTCAAGGTTGAAAAAATCGCAAAGACTAGGTGGTGCCACGGTAGCGCCAACGATTAATCTACAGACGGGATTAATTAGGGATTAATCGATTAGAACTTTTATGCACAAAATTGTAATTTTAGATATTGTATTATATTATATGTATGAGATAAAGATAGTGGATCAAAGTTCAAATATTTCAAATGCTCAAATATAAACATAATACATAACTATTCAATGTTCAAAGTCAACATATATATTACTCGGTTTGTTGACCATTTTAAGCGAAGCCAATCGATTTTGTTCGATTAATCGGTTTGTTGACCGATTTTAAACGGTTTTATTCGATTTTACGCGATTTTGTTGACCCATTTTAAGCGATTTCGTCCTATTAGACCGATTTTGTTCGATTTTGTCCGATTAATTGGTTTGTTGACCGATTTTAAGCGATCTTTCGACCAAACCGATTAAATAGCCGATTTGATAAATCAAAACGCCATCGAGCGATCGGCGATTATGCGAAGATTAATCGGTACCGAACCGATTTTTACAACAAAGATAAAACCTATGTAGTATACAATATTGCGGAATGAAATTAATATATATACACTAAAGCGCGGAGCCTTTCACCCAAAATACGCTAAGATTTAACGCCAAGTTTGCTAATGCCAAAAAATTTTGCTCGTGTCGTTGCAAAGTAAGTCCTTTAGAGCTTTCAACACTGTTGAGAATCTATAGATAAATATGTCAAGTTTGTTGAAAAATATTAATGAAAGTCAAAAGTAGTTTGGGTGAAAATATTAAAGATAATCAAAGTTACCATAGTCATTTGCTATGTTCAATTTTAACTTTCAACACGTGGTTCAATTTTTATATCAGAGTTGGATGAAAGCGGATACTAGGAGCCTATTTGTTGGGATTAATACATCAAAATATATCCCATAATCTAACTATTAGGAGGCGTTTGGTTGGGGTAATTTGGACTATATTGGAGGCATTTGCATTTCAATTTCCTTCAAATATCCTGTTTGATAACTCAAATGGTGACATTTGAAGTAATTTACAATTCCACAAAGTGCCAAAATGGAAATAATTAGAATACCTTCAAAAAGTGAGGAATTTTAATTTACTTGAAAAAAAAATTATAAACTTTTTTTCTTATTGTTTTCTTATAAACTTTTAAATATAATATTTATGATTTTTTTTAAACTTTTTTTATAAAAAATTTATAAATTTTATTTATAAACTTTTTTTATAATTTTTTTATAAACTTTTTCATAAATGTTTTATAAACTTTTTTTATAAACTATTTTAATAGATTTTTTTATAAATTTATAATTTTTTTATAAATTTCTTAATTAATTTTACATAAACTTTTTTTATAATTTTTTTATGAACTTTCTTTTATAAATATTTTATAAATTTTTTATAAACTTTTTATAATTTTTTTTTAAATTTTTTTATAAATTTTTTTAAACCTTTTTATAATTTTTTATAAACTTTTAAATAGAATATTTATGAAATTTATATTAAAAAATTAAAAATATATTTATAAATTTCACAACCAAACACGCGAAGGTATTTTAAATTCAAATTTTAAATTTTCAAGAATTTAAATTTTAGAATTTAAAATTCTAATTTCAAATTACCTCAACCAAACGCTCCCTTAGTGATTGTTAGCCAACCCTAATAAAGTAGGGGTGGTCATCGGTTTGGTGATCAGTTTATTTAGTTTATTCGGTTCAGTTAGTTTGGTAAAAATATTTGAAAGTAAAATAAAAAACTGAACCAAATCGAAGCGAAATCAAGTTGGATTTAACATAACCAAAAACCGAATTTGAATTCGGTTTATTTTCAGATTGACTCGAGTAACCAAATTACATAATTTATTTATATATAAAAAAATGTTCAACCTATATGAACATATATCTCCTATCTAAAGTTTCTGTGACCATTTTCTACATTGGTCCCATTTTTCTCTTTTATAAAAAGTTATAATACTGCTTTTATTGTCGTTGTATGTCAAGACGACGTGATTTTTTTCTAAAATTTTTAATTATGTATTATTATATATTGAAATACAAACAAATTAGTGTGTTATATCCTCAACCAAAACATAAACCACACTGGCTATAGCTTTTAATAAGTAAATGTTACCATATTTCACTGTTGTGATGTCGTTAGTTAACTTTAGTCCCATTATTCGACAAAATTGGTTACACTTAATGCTTTTATTGTCGTTGTCAAGACATTGGGAAACTGAACTTGATTCGACAAAATTGGTTACACCCAATGATCTCATTGTCGTTGTCAAGGCCATTAGAAAACCGAACTTCATGTATAAATTAATAGTATTGAGACCGAGATATTTTATTAATTCAGCGAGATATTGTTATATCGATAAATTAATAATTTATTAATTTAAAGAGGTGGTACGTACGATCTTGAAACTTTGTATAATAATTAGAGATGAAAAATAAATTTGGAAAAACAGTTTCAATTAATATTTTATAAATTCACATTCACAAAGTTATTGAATTTGTCAAGTTCATAGTTTTTAAATAGATAAAAAGTTAGTTTCGTTGGGACAAATTCCAATTACGTACGACCTTAATTGAATTTGTATAAGTTCCAATTACGTATGACCTTTATATATATGTGGATTTTTTTAGTAATTATTAATTTATAGTTTTGTTGGGACCGATATATATACAATTGGGTTTCAAAAAAATTATTATCTTATTATTTTATAGACGGGTCCAATTTGTCTCGGTCCCAAGTTGGGACCTGACAAATTATTAATTTTATCGGGTTATTAATTTATCGAAAGATTAATTTATAGAGGTTTTCTTGTACATTACATCGATAAATATTTCAAAACTTGATACACATACAAAAACTCGATACACATTACACTTCTAATCAAAGTGTATCACCTAGGTTTCAGAATTTTAAAAGAAATTTATCGAAACTTTAACAATTTTAGTTGTAGTTAATAAAATTTAAATTTTGTTCTAAAAAAAGTGTCACTCATTAAATTTTAATGGCCTCATTTTAACAAATTGTTATAGACCATAATGAAATCAACTAAAATTGCCACATAAGGTGAGCAACAATGTTATTATAAAGATATATCACTTTCAAATGCACAAAAACAGTTGTGGAAGATCAGATACAAATGTTTAAATTACTAGAAGAAAATTAACGACAAAAGTTTCCTAGGTTGTAAAGATTGTTTTTTATGGTTTCCTAGGTTGTAAATATTGTTTTTTATGAACATCATTCTAGAAACCCAAATCCCAACACAATCCAAATTTATTTGCTCAAATGAAATTGCATACGCTCAGGGCGGTGGCATCACCATACGATTTTATGCGGGTAGAATCCATACCGCACGGGCACATCATTGTCACTAGTGAGGTATGGTTCGGCATGGCATGGATGGTATACATTGCCGAACCGGCATACCTTGGTGAAGCACAAATATTAATGAAATATTAAAATAAAATTGAGTGAGGTATGGAATCATGGTTGCCACTAAAAAACTATGGTGAGGTATGAGTGAGATATGAGATTAGGTGAAATGATATTATTGGTGGATGGTGAGGTATGGTGAGGCATTAATGCCACCACCCTTAGGAGGAAAAAAAATCCTATAATGCACACACGTAAAAAAGCATAACATGAATAGCAGCAAACAAAAGAGAACATATGTTATACATACTGGACTGAATTATGGTTATATTCATTTTTCTCTACCTAAAAAATCGTCATAACTACATCTTAGCTAATCCAATGAAAGTTACTAATAGATAATTGGGTTCAAGAAGCAAACAAAAGAGAACATCTATTATTGAAACACAATTCAAGAAGATTAGCAAGATCTAAAGAAACATACTATTGATTAGTTAAAGAGCTGAGATTGTGTGATTTTAATAAGAAGATGCATGGCTTGAAGAACACATGAATCGAAAAAATACCCTACAATCGACTTAGTGTTTTTGGATTTGATTTATTGTTGTTTGTATGTTTGTTTTTGTTTATTTGTTATAGGTTTTTCTTTGTTTGTGTGTAGAGGAATTTGATTTTAGCCTGTGTTTTATTAATTTATAGATTCGGTCCAAAAGTATTGATAATGTGCCCACGAATACATGTATATTCTTAGTTTTTTCTTTCTTCATCTAAACATAAAAACGAATTTTAGTTAATTTTAGCAAATCAGGAAATATTTAACTTATATTATTTTTCTACATCTATATATAAAAAACAAATTTAAAAAAAAATATTACTTAGAAATGAATGAATTGATTTTTTTGAAATACAAAAGTCCTCAGTTGTGATTTTGTTTTATTATACAAAAGATTACAATTAAATTTAAATCTTCCCCATTTCTTACTAGAGGTGTGTAGAAACCGAAAATCAAACTCGAATCGAGAAAATCAAGAAACCGAAACCGATGGTTCGGTTTTTGTAATTTATAAAATCAGTAGTTTTGGTTTGGTTTAGTTTTAGGAAAACACCAAACCGAAAAAACCGAACCGACAAATACATATGATAATTTTAAAGACTCATGTTTCAATTACTTCTTTAATGTGTCATTTATAACACATAAACAATTATCATCTAGAATTTTATGGTCGTTAGTTTTTGTTGTAATTATTGTGTCATTTTGCGACGCAATTCTCTTGTATAACTTTTTTATGATCAATAGTTTCTTATTGTTATTATTTTATTTTTCGTTATTCTTGAAACTTGAAAAGGTTATTCTATGTTGCATTAGAAATTCGATCATGGAAAGACCAAACCGCAATCAACGAAATAAAAACTAAAAGAACCAATAAACAAAACCGAAAATAAACTAAAAACCAAAAAACTGAACCTAGAATAAGCCGAAATCAAACAGTTTCTAAAAAGCAAAAACCAAAATTTTTTTTTGGTTCGGTTTGATTTTAACTAAAAACCGATCCAAATCGAACCATACTCACCCCCTACTACTTACGTTTTAGTTATTTCTTATTTTTACTACTAACAAATATATAAATGTTCACCATTAAGTAATAAACTGTTTAATGTATTTTGCTTATATCATTATTGTTTGTTCAAACACATATCTATACTATCTAATATACCAAAATACTGTACTCACCTCCCTAAAGCACAAAGATTAAATTTTATTATTAAAAACACTTCCATATTTAGACAAATGTACAACACCCAAATGCATCCATTCATTCCAAAACCACGCAGAACACGTGAGGTAGCCTAAGACTTCCTCAATACTCCTCGCTTCAATACTTTGGGAACTCATTAATCATTTTAATTTCGTTACAATTTGATCGCATTAAATTTATTTCAATATTCATAAATCAATCAAAACACAGCTTCAAAAATCAAAACCCATTTCATATATTTGGTGACAGTTCATCAAGGGAGTATCACCGATTCAAACATTTTCAAGATCCCTTTGTAGTCGATTTATGCCGATGATTAGAAGGATTATGTAGAGTGATATATCATTCAAGGTAAATACACTCATTATTTTAATTTCTTTTATCACAATCGAAACCCATAATTCTGTTTCTGATTAATAATTAATCGAGGAATCAAGGTTTTTATTTTTGATAATAGGTTTTATCACCATGGATGATCTTGAAATCCCATCAAATAATATCGGTAAGTTTTAATTATATTGAATCAATTTGGTTTATATTATTGCTCATTTTTTATGTTTATGATGTAAACCCAGGAATGTCAGCCTTTCAGGTAATGATTTTCATATATTATGTTAATTTATTTTTATATTTATGATGAAAAAATTTAGTAATGGTAGACATAATTTGTTATTTCTGATATGAGTTTCGAGTGGGAACCATTTTTTTAATCATGTTCTTATTATGGCTTTTTGTTTGTGTGTTTACATTAGATTGTGTGTTTAGACTCTTAAGTTGGTGTCTCAACTTCCATGATTTTTGATGAGCAGCAAAGTGGGTAAGCAAGACACATGATTTTTGTGAAAACAACTTCCAACACTATTTTTATTTGACGAGGAAATGAATACACATGATTTTACGATCTCTTGGGATATCCGTGTAAACGGGTAAAAAGGGTCATGGGTCAAAGTGGGTAAGCAAGACACCTTTCTTGGGCATTGAATTGATGTTATATGATTATTTATTTTACTATAGATTTTGTTTTCTGGGATTGGGCTTATGGTGAATTTCAAGTATGCATGTGATAATCGTTCTAATAACGACACACAAATATATTATACTCGATAACCATAGTTTGCTATAGAATCCATAGTTCGCGTAAGTTACCGATTAATCGGTTGTAGATCGTAATGTGACTATTATTTGATCGGATTGATAACATATTGTTTATGTTTTAATAAAATCTCTCATTGAATTTATTGATATAATAAGGTACGGGTTATTAAGATGTTTAGGTGTTTGATTCAGAGGTTCAAGAAATCTATGAGGTATCGCAAGCGTGACCCCAAGAAGCTCGAGGAGCTTGGAACTGCTTGGCCCACTTATATGCAAAAGACATCACCCCGATGATAAGCGGGAACTTGATGAGGCTTTGCATAGAGACGTAAGTACTAATGATCCGACCAATAACCAAGTCTATACTATCATATTTTTATGCCTTTTTATATATATTTTATTATTTTATTAATTGGTGTTATGTAATTTGTAGATTCAAGCTTCTTTCCGTATAGGTGAGATCAGGAGGACTCCTCCAACTCCACAAGATGAGTTGAGAGCGGGAATGCGCTACTTCCATGAAACAATCTGGAAGGGTGTTCCTAAATTCTTACGTCGTGTTGACACGGCTCTTAAGAACATTGGGATCAATGAACGTGTTCCCTACAATTCCCCTCTTATTCAGTTCTCTTCATGGATGGGTGGTGACCGTGATGGTGTGTTCTCCAACTAACACAAATTTAAGCTATTCTTTACGCTCAAAAGCAATGTCTTTGAAATAAAACTAAGATTTTATTAATTTAATTATACTATTTTTTGTTATGAAATGCGGGTAATCCAAGGTGGACAAAAGTATCGCAAGGAATGATCACTTTGTAGCGCCAGTAGTTACCAACTGTAGTTTAACATACATACGCTCGGTGTGTTAGATTTATTCTGCTATTATAATGATTTAGTATTAGTTTTAAAGGTCCGAGAGATAGGAAGGGGTTATAATGGTTATTGCGGCTTCAAGAATCCAATCGAGATAATTAGCTAAGCAAATAACTTGATGCTTCTGACCTTTACATTTCACATGCGCTTCATGTATTTTGCATTGCCCGTTAAAGTTACACATTTCCTTTGTTTCCTTTAAAACATTACAGAGTTATGTTGGTTAAGTGGTCGTAACTCAAGATTATCAAGCCTATGCAACCTTTTTGAAATTCCTTCAATGTGCCTTACACTGTGAATCGCTTTTTGTACAATTCATCGCCTTGGTCTATATCAGGTTAGCTTTGCATATACGAACACACATATAAAGTCAAAGATAGATACTGATTAATCTGTTAAAGATGTGATTTTTACTATTTAAAAAAAATGAAAATCACTCAAAATATTTACATTTTGTAAGTTGTAGTTGCACGGGTCATAACACGAGTATAGTTGTCTTAAGAATTTTACTAACTTAATGCTTCTATACTCATAGCAGATTAAGTCATTTTGGAAATGGGTCCAAATATGGTGTGACGAGGTGGTATAGAGCCCTGAGTTGTTGCTTAACTGTTCAAAGTATACTACAACCATTGATACATGGTCCGTTGGTTACATTTTAATAGAGATTGCTTTGAGGGAGCCTTTGTTTCAGGGTAAAGACTGCCCATCAATTGGTCCTTACGACTGAGGTATTGCCCTCCCCTTTACACTTCCTGTCCAACAATTATGCAGACTGTGAATAAAAGGTTCCCATCTGTAGCCCCCTTTAAAGTAGCCATTGATGAATAAAATGCAAATAAGTTGTTGCTTGTGTTTAACGTGTTGCATCTATGTGATGATCCTGAGATTATTCAGTCTCTCATTGCGTCTACTACACCAATTAAGCGACCAGTACGCGGCTCTCGCCTATCACTCCATTGGTAAGTGTTTGGTAATTTCATATAAAATTGGTTTACAAAATTCACGTCACCAACGTAGTGTACTGCTATTGTTTCTTCTAATGACATATATTTTATTCTTGCTTTTAGGATCTTGAGTCCCAAACTGATGAGAACAATACACCTACCAATGCGCTCAAAAGTACTGCAAAACAATAAACGCGCATCAGATGTGGAATCAAGCAATGAGTGTTCAAAGGCTAAAAGGAAGTTTGTAGAGGTCAAGGTTGAGAAAGACCCGTGAATGTGCTACTCAACAAGTCAGATGTGCATGTAATGATTATGCAAAATTAGGTTGTCACTATTTAAACTCAATTATTCATAGATTTTCTAAATTCAATATACATCTGGCGAATGTATATTAATGCAAAATTAGACTGATCTCCCCCATGGGCTACTTAACATATTAACACATGAATATTAATGTTATATTTGTAATTATGTAAGGCTATTTAGCTAAATGAAACGGTGTTCCGTACAGTTTAGCGGCCATAGGTATGGGTATAGCAATGTATTATTTTTTTAATCAAATAATTAATGTTGCTGCCAATAGAGTGACCAGATGGAACCGAATTTGGCGATTTTCTTAGATATGGTATCCGTTTTGGGGACATAACTGGACATAACACTATTATAAGGATACGTCGGATAAAAAATGTAAGATTTATTTGCAAAGAAATACTATTTAAAGCTTTCGTTTAAATGTTAAATAGACGGTTATTGTTTCCAAAACACAGTACATGACACAGTGTGCCTCTTCGCGAGACTTTGAAAGATGCAGATCATGGAAGTGTATTTTGGGTATGTTCACTTAAAAATGGAAATTTGATGAAACTAACTTTATTTTGTTTCTTTATGTAATTGTTCTACATTTCAGTGTGGCGGATTCATATGGACACCACCATATGTCTCATCATGGATACGGTTCTCATGGTTATGGATGCCACAACCATCATCATCACCATGGCAAACTTAAGCACTAAACCTCAAGGTTCGTTTCTTTTGTATAATTCTTCACGATACACATTTGTAAATAAATATCTTCATGGAAAAGAAAAGCCCGAGATGGAAACGAAGGAATGGAGGTAAAATTTCGTGATTTTGCATTGACATGCTTGAATAATTACAATGAGCATTCTTTCCTTAAATTTGTGCTAATTGATGACTTATATAGCGTAAATGTGGTGTAATGATTGGTGACTACGGTTGCGCCTTTATGGTTAATTATGGTTTCCGTGTTATGCTTCTATATTTTGCAAAGACCTTAAAGCTTTTAAATGAATTAATGCTACTTTTGAGTTTGTAAAATACCGAATTTGATTTATAAGTGATTAAATGTTGGTTGGTTAATGTCATTCCGCAAGGTAGTGATGAACGCTTATATGTTTTAGCCTTAAGGATTGGGAGGTGGTTGGTATTGCGTTTTAGTCAAGATATCGTTTTCTAGTTTGTGTTTTACTATGTGAAGTCGATTTTGATTGTTTAGGCGTTAAGTAATTAGCTTAGAGTGGTTGCAATAAACGGTTCCGATTGTTTGAAGCTTGAAGAGTGTTTGGATGTGTGCTTTTAAATCATGTTCAAGAATTTGATTATCAATTGATTTGATATGATAAGTAATCGATATAACATATGTCGTTAAATTTCGACTTTCGCTTGAACTTTGAACTCTTTGTCAGATGATTCTTAGCATCCTAGATTCTCGTATATAAAGCCTAATTGAACAATTATCCATAAAACGATATCATGTCGCCTTTTCTGCTATGGATGATTACTTCAAATCTATACTCATGAGTCATGACTGCATGCATCTATATGTGCAGAGGCAAAACCATATTTAATGCTATTGGCGAATAAACTTTTATTTGTAGTGTATTAAGACTAATATCCTTAGATTGTATTTTAAGTTTATTGATTTTGTTTTATCCTACACTATAACTTTTCGCTTTATGTTTCGATTGATCAAGGTTTGGAGGAAGATCCTAGAATAAAGGTTATGAAAAGGAATGGTTCGAAGGAAAATTGTCTTGATATCGGCCGCAATAGTGGATTGATAACCATTACACTTGGTAATCTTCAAGATGCCTTCGTTAGATGATCGTAGTTAGAATTCATGAGTTGAACAAAACATTTTACTAAGTAATTTTTGGAATACAATGATTTTGTTGAGTTTTTGTAGGCTTTACGGTGTTTGGAATGTCATGCTTTTGTGATCCAATTCAAACCCCACAGTAGAAATAAAAGTACTCATTCTGATCTATAATATGATTCTCCAACTTTAGCACCCTACTTGAGATTGTTTCATGTGCCTAACTTCATTGTTGTTTAAATGTGACTAAAGATGCAAATGACTACTTGTGGTACATGACTGAGTGATGGAACATGTTTATATAAAGATTATATCATTGGAAAGTAATAAGGAAATCAAGGAGAACCGTTAAATGCATTGTGTTCGAGTCATGGAAAGTGGCAACAATTCATTCATAGGTCATCATATGAGGAGGTACCTACAAATTTTTATACATAATTTCATTTCCGATTCTATTTTTTATTTTAAGTTTAATGGAGATGCTTTTTATTTTATTTTATTTTATTTTTAATTTTTTTTGTAACTCGCATATGTTTGGTGGTAAGGCCTAAAATAGATCGTGTGATGTCGGTAAAAGAATCTAAATATTGATAATATACAAGATTCGTGAAATGGACAAAACAAGTGTTTGCCTTTGTGAGTGATCTTGAGAAAGTGGAATAAAGAAGCTAAATATTGATAATATAGCCACTATGATTCTAATTTGGGTTTCTTGAATTGGCGTGAAGCATCTAAGAAGATAGAACAAATCTAAGCAATTAGACATAGAACGAATATTGGTGCTCCTTTCAATTAGTGTGGGTGTTGGTTTATATTTGAAGAACTTGGTAGTTATGTCATGAAGTTGAGTTGACCACTGATGAAAGTTGGTACAAGACCTGTTGTCTTGGTGAAGGAACTAAATGCATACCAGAGTAGTAAGTATAATATATAGATGAGTATCATATGTAAATTGAAGTGTTTGGGTGGTGGTTATCTTTTTTCTTAACTGCTTTATAACTTACAGTACATGATTAGAAGGAACTTCATGATCTTTTCACCCGCCTAACTTGAGAGTCGAGAGTGCTAGAGCTTTTATTTGTCATTGCTAATAAGTATAGATTATAAGGAAGAAGTGCCTTTCAGTAGCATTGGTGTTATACTCCAACATAATGACATGAATAATTCAAAATGGGTCGGGTGGAGTAATGGGTCAAAGAGATGGTTTACTAAACACTTCTTATCCATCAAGTTTACCGATAAGTTATTTATGTATGAATTTAAAAAGTGTATCAATTTAATAGTAAAAGAATTATACTGGGCCAATTAAAATACAAATTTTGCCTCTTTTGCTACTTTTTATCCGCTTGATTTATTTGGTTGTTAGAGCTTATTTTTCACTCATTTCATTGCAACACTTACTGAAAATAATTTCTTTTGTATAACATTGAGCCATTTATTACATTGTTGAAAATAATTTTGGACCTAATGGTTCGACAAACCGTCAAGCGATATTGGTTCAATAGTATTGCCATACCACAAAGAATATTTAACACGAATCTACCTAATTCGTGCAATGTTTCTACTTATGTCGACATGGTTTGCTATAAAAAAATGAATCAAACATGTCACAAAAGCCTTTACCAATTAAAGCACATATCATCTCCTTTGAAGTGATTAAAATGCTAATTCATCTAAAAATGTGAACCCGCACGAATCTAAGATTGTTTTCGCCCAAATTTAAGGTAGAATAGAATGTGAACTCGTGAATCAAGGATGATGTTCGTGATGTAATTGAGTACTTGAAGTCGCTCAAATTTAAGGTAGAATCTAAGATTGTTTTTAAATGCGCGGTAATTGCAAGATGTCTTTCGTGAGGAAGAAATCATGGGACTCAAGAAAATGTTTAAAGCCAAGGATTCATAATAACAATGTAACAATAACACTTGAGGAACTGAAACATGGATTATCCAAGCAAGGGACACGACTAATTGAATGTGAAGTGAAACAATTGATGGAAGCTGTAAATATAATCTAAGTCTATTAAAGTGTTTATATGGTCACAAAATTCATGTGTTTCTTTTTAATATGCAACAAGATGATGCAAATGGTAATGGAACCATAACAACAATGCATCTCAATAGAATAGATAAAAAATCATCTAAAAATAACAATTCATCTAAAAATGCCAAATAAAATTTAATATGAACCATATAAGAAGTAGATCAAACTCGCTCATCCAAAACAATCATCTAAAAATAACAATTCATCTAAAAATGTCAAATAAAAGTTTAATAGGACCATGTAGAAAAGTAGATCCATTCCGCTCATAAAAACAATCATCTAAAAAACAATGAATCTAAAAATGCCAAATAAAAATTTAATATGAACCATATAGGAAGTAAATCCATTCCGCTCATAAAAACAATCATCTAAAAATAACAATTCATCTAAAAATTGCCAAATAAAAAGTTTAATATGGACCATATAGGAAGTAGATCCAGTCCTGCACATAAAAAACAATCATCTAAAAAATAACAATTAATCTAAAAAATTGCAGTATTTTATTTGGCATTTTTTAAATGAATTGTTATTCCGATAAATATTGATGAGACTTCTACGTGCTCAATAACTCCGCAAAGTGACTTGGGGAAGTTGTTGAAGAAATGCAAGCTTATTATTTGGGATGAGGCTCCCATGACAAATAAGTCGCTTTGAGGCATTAGATAGGTCCTTGAGAGATATCTTGCGTAAGAACATGTACAACACTTTTGATGCGCCTTTGGTAATACGACCGTAGTATTTGGCGGTGATTTTAGGCGTGTCGCCTGCTTTTCCAAAAGGTTCCCAGAAGACATTGTTAATGCATCTTTAAAACAATCGTACTTGTGGGATCATTGCAAAGTGTTAAAATTAACCGCTAATATGCGCCTTTACGGTTGGATCACTACCGAGGATGTGGGCCGAGATAAAGGAATTTCGAATGGATATTGAAAGTAGGAGATGGAGATGTTGGAGGACAACACGACGGAGAGGTTTTGATAGATATACCAAGATATTCTAATACATGAAACTAATGATCCCGCATAATCTATTATAGATTTCACTTACCCAAACATTTTGGATAACATAGGTGATCCGTCTTACTTCCGTGAAAAGGCTATTCTTGCTCCAACCAATGAAGTGGTTGATGATTAACGATCATTTGCTTCAAACCTTTCACGGTGAAGAAATAGTTTATCTTAGTTGTGACAACATAGATAAAGCGACCGTGGTGGTGCTATAGACCAAGCCGTCTTTTCACCGAATTTATCAACGGTTTAAAATTTTCGGTGTCCCAAACCATAGGCTCGCATTGAAGGTCGGTGTCCCAATAATGTTGTTGAGAAACATTAATCAATCACAAGGTTTGTGTAATGGGACAAGGCTTCAAGTGACTAAATTAACGCTGCCTCTATTCAAGCCAAAATAATTAACGGAACACATTTTGGCAATACGGTTATACTTCCAAGGTTGAAAATTACTCCATCGGATAAACGCTACCACTCAAGATCGCATGCAAACAATTTCGCCGCTTTTGCCATGACGATAAACAAGAGCCAAGGACAATCACTTTCGAAAGTTGGTTTGTACCTACCACGTCTGCTTTCACACACGGACAATTATATGTCGCACTTTCACGCCGTAAAAGCAAAAAGGGTTTCAAGGTTGTTATTTGTGATGCCGATCGTAATTTATTAAAGACTACTACAAATATAGTCTATAAAGAGGTTCTTCACGGTCTTTGATCGCTTATCAATGGTATGTTCGGATACTCACTTAATGTCATACGAATTTGTTTTTACATGTTTATTGTAATTCACACAAAAGTTTTACTTACACATTGTTTTCATGGTTTGTTAGGTTCTCGATTTAATTTGTATTGCCTTACCAATTCATCTACTTTTCACTACATACACTTTCTTTTCAAGCCCTGTCAAGATTGAAGACCACCGAATGTATGTAGGAGACATTATTACTTACACTAATTGTACTTATATTGTACTTGACTTATCACTTCATATTAATAAATAATGATTCAATATTTGTTTTCTTTCATTATTTTTCTTATTTTGTTTACATACTAATTTTTTCTTTTGCAACATCTTTTTTCCTCTTATTACTTTTATTATCATCTCATTTATATTTTTTTTAAACATAACTCGGTGTCAACGGGTCTTATAAGCTAGTTAGTTACTATAAACATGGTAAACTGGATTATTTAATACCTTTGACTTTCAAGATGCATAATAGTACCTTGAACTTGACATATTAAAACTACTACTACCCTATATTAATTAAGTAATTAATTACTAGTAGTACTTTTTTATGCTAAACAATCAATTTAGTAAAGCCTATAGTAATATAAATGATATGTAGTTAAATTTAGGATAACTAAATATATTTGTTCGTAATTTTTAATTACTTTTGTTTTTTTATTAATATATTTTTGAAATAATACATCTCATAAAATAAATTTACCGACTACTACTTTTAATCAAGGTTGCAAAATCAATAGGCGGTAGTGGGTGCGCAACCGCCTAGCAAATAATCGGTTAGGTGGGGATTAATCGAGAATTAATTGGATTGAATTTTTATATATAAATTTTAAAATTTTGAAACTATATGCCCGGTTTGGCCTAATCTAGCCGATTTGACCGATGATACTGATTTGGCTTGTTTTTATCCATAACCGAGTTGCCAATTTATCCGATTTTTTTCTCGATTTGACCGATTTTATCCGATTAATAGGTATGTTGACCGATTTTAACCAAACCGGTTAATAAGGCCGATTAGTAAAAATTGGGCGGTTAATCCTCGCCTAACGATTAATTAGCGCCTAGGCCGATTTTTGCAACATCGCTTTTAATAAACACAAGTCTTTCATCGGTTACTTTGAAGATCAATAGCCGATTCTCTTGGGTCCTATATATAATATATGTAAACATTAGTCTTATTTCTTACGATGTGATTAGGTATTGATCTTTGGATTATTGATGTTCTTAGATCGAGTTTGTAGTTTAAATTATCAACAAGTCCTAGGTAAATAAAGTTGTTTGATTGATATTTTTAGTGTTATTGACTGTGTTATTTTAAGGAGTTGAAAATGTATGGGCTATCTCTTGATTCCAATTTTAAGTTGTTGTCAAATTAGGGTTAGGGTTGATCCTTCTTGGTTGAGTTAGCACTAATAGTTTATGGTGAGTCGGTTGTTAAAAAATTTGTGCAAAGGTAGTATCTTTATACAAATATAACTTATTTAATAACCCAAGATTCGATTTAATCACAAACTAGTCATTTTGACCCGTGCAATGCCCATGTTGTTTCCTATCAAATGAAAACTTCTTATTTACGTTAAGAACACATTTTTATATAGAAGATATAGGTAAGTGACAAAATATATACAACGTGCTGATGTTAAAACTATTCAATTTGTGTTTACCAATTGGGTTTTTCGGAAATATTTCGGAGGTCCGAATCAAAATACTTACATACGAGTTTGGTTGAAAATTGTTCCAGCTAAATTGATTTTGTGTACATAATTCAAGTACTTTTGTGTACATATTCAAGCATTAATCTTATTCTTTAGTTTTTAGGTTTATAATTAAATCAAGATAATATTAATTAACTAACCTTATTAATGACATGATTCCTATTTATATATATCAAACTCAATTATATAATAACTATGTATATACTAACTCAAATATACGAAATTTAATTATTAATACTTTCATTTAATGCATGGAACTCAAAAATTATATAGAGTCAAGAACATGTTTTTATATAGGAGGTATGGGTAAGTGACAAAATATATACAAACGGGTTGATGTTAAAACTATTTAGTTTATGTTGACCAATAGAGGTTTTACTGTATATCAGGTGTATCATTAATACAAATTCATGTATCATTTGGTTATTAGTTTCTAAAATATTAATTTATATTAAAATATATATTATTTTTTGTATTATTGCCAAAACTTTTATTTATAAATGTTTTAGTGATTTTTAGACTAGATCTTATTTTTACAACTTTAAGTTTGATCTCACATTAACTCTTATATTTATATATATATATATATATATATATATATATATATATATATATATATATATATATATATATATATATATATATATATATATATATATATATATATATATTTATATATATATATATATATATATATATATAAAATCTAGATCAAATAAGATCAAACTTAAAGTTGTTAAAATGAGATCCAACTAAAATTTGACAAATGACACTCTCCTTACAACAAAAATAAATTTTTATTAACCCAACTAAAATTTTTAAAGTATCGATAGATTTCTTTTAAAATTCATGAAACCTAGGTGATACACTTTGATTAGAAGTGTAATGTGTATCGTGTTTTTGTATGTGTATCGATTTTAAAATATTATTAGTGTAATGTGTACTGTGTATCACTAATCCAAACTCATGTATCATTGGGTTATTAGTTGCTAAAATGTTAATTTGTATTAAAATATTATTTTATGTGTATTATTGCTAAAATTGTTATTTATAAATGTTTTAGTGGTTTTTAGACTTGATCTTATTTTTACAACTTTAAGTTTGATCTCACGTTAACTCTCTATATATATATATATATATATATATATATATATATATATATATATATATATATATATATATATATATATACTAGTTTAAGCCACTAATGGGTGGCATGACTTATAATTATTTGTTTGTTATTTTTTAGCGTAAATACGCTTTTAAAATTGTCAAAGAATATTATAAGACGATTAGTTGGGCATTACTTTCAATCATTTGTTTGTTGTTTTTAAATAACTTGTATCGCTTTTAAAAATTGTCAAACAATATTATAAGACATTTTTTTTTTTTTTTTTTGGTTTTTTATCACAATAACAACCAACAGTTTTACCAATGCGTCAAGTAACCATTCATTTACAATTCATAGCTAAATCATGATCTTGATCACTCTATATGATTCGGTTACAAATCACTAATCAGATTCTATGTCAAGTGTAAGTACCGATATGATCATTTACACACATCATAATACATATTCATCTTAATCATTTTCAAATATGGACAATCTCACAAATAGATTGTCGAGGGAATGTGGTATTAAATCTTCATGAATTTGTCAATTGTTGCTGATCTCTAGCAATATGAATGCCTTGTAGCTCTACATTATCATCACCCTCATGTGGATCGTCACCACCACTATCTTTACCTAAGTCATCATGGCTTGCGCCGATATTTTTAACCATTTGCTTTTCGCTTTATAAGCCCAACTAATAATACCTACTTGTACATGCTCTTGAAATATCGACTTCTTCTACTTACTTCCCATCTGCACATTATATATGTCAACATTTTGTACTTTTATGGAGTGGAATCAAATTTATAAGTTTCTCCATAGAAGTCAAATTCAAACGGATGAAAGTATGATGAAACACATTACTTACCTGTGTGACAAACGCGTAAAGTGGTAAAGTACTATAATTGCACAAAACTTGAATAATAAACCTATTGCAAAGAATAAAAACACACTTTTAGTACACGGCCTTGAACGAACCAACGCATAATGAAATGTTGGTTTTGATATCAATAAGTTCATTAATCATGCTTTACCTAATGACAAGTCTCGGATAATGAAACGCAATTTCCCACTATGCAAGAATGGGCCCAAATTGAACCTATCGACAAAAAGTATGTGATGTCGCTTTTTTCTATTCATAGATCGTAATGTTGTGTTTGAGCACTTTGAGATAAACTTACCAATATCCGTAAAAGTATGCAAGCTCGAAAGCGTTTTGGAAGAGGATAAAATGTATAAATAAAGAAGGATCTTTGGTCGATGGAACCAAAGTGATCATCGAAGGTTTTACCCGGTTCTCCTTCTACAACTACATGTTTCTCAAAGAACCTCATGAGCCAACCTGGATGATTATGTGTTCTAGTTTGGTTCCCACGTAAAGTAGCAACCGAGAAAATCATGAATGTATATTTATCATAGTATTTGACTTATTCCATTTGACTAATAGTAAATGATTCACAACTTTTCAATTGGACAACTTACAATGAATGGAATAAAAGCTATCCAAAATATGTATGCCAACCTCGCACAAAACCAAGAGACATGTTTATGAGTGATCGTGGATCAAGAATTTTTTTAATAATGGATGTGTAGGGTTTATTGCTAATGCACAAAAATAAACATGTTTTGCTTACCATGAATATTCAAAGAACAAAATATGATCACAATTATCCACAAGTACCAACTACAATGGATAAAAACAAATTAGCATACCCCGCCTTAAACTTCTAATTTATCTTTGTTTTTCACATAAAAGAAACCGTGTTGATTTTTGTTTTTACTTTGGAAAGTACCATGTGTAGATTTCTAACTTGCTCGATGCCAACAACTTTTAAAATCATCTTCAAAGACTCGTATCATGTACTTGTGAAAATTAAACTTTGTTTCCTCGCAATGTGTCTAAAATATCATGAAATCATTGGCGACTTGTAAAAGGTAACACAAAGAGGACGGTGTTTATTGTGATGTGTTTTTCTTATTGTTATTGTGATTTAGCTATAAAGATTCGATTTTCCGTTGATTTTCAATACAAAGATTATGTATCTAAGATACCTCAAAGGCGGGCGAAGTACAACCTTACGAAACCAACTTTTGTCCTCACTTGGTGTTGATCCGTTGATCCATGTCCGTGCACATGGACCCATGTGAGCCTCTTGCGACTGCTTTCACAAACGGTTTGTAACAATAAGAAAACACATCACGAACAATTACCGGTGTTATCACAATGACTCTCATTAACATATTGTTAGAAGCGATTACCTTTGAGCTCAGATAGTCAGTTGTAAAGCAACCTCGCCGCTCTCCACCTACATTGTTTGAGTAATTGTTAAATGCAAGTTTTATATACTACCAATTTATTTATTTTTTTCTTTTCCTTACCGCTTGCTCCAACTTGAACTTCACGAGCTATGTGTTCAATCAATTTGAGATAAGAAAACTTGATCAACCCAAACTCGATATTGTTTCCTTTTTTTCTCCGTGAATCGCCTTTTAGCTTCCCAATGACATCATGAAGAGATAACTCAACACCAAACGGACTAACATATGCACTAGATGGAGACTACATAAATGTAAAGATAATGAATACGAGTTAAAACAAAAATGTGAAAATAAAAGAAATAACCAAGAGCGGTGAATTGGGTTATTGAACATACACAAATTGATTTCACATTGTTGATAAAGCGCCCGATCCTCAATTTTGCACGCTGCCACTTCTCAAGAAAATGTAAAACTTGACTACTTTATAAGCAAGGTCAACCACCAACAGTTTTAGTGGTTTCTTTACAGGATTCAGTAGTACATCCTGGTCATCAGCTGGTATGACAAAATAAGATACGGATTATTGTGGCATGATCATCAGGTACAAAAGCCAAGTTAACCGAGAATATGTACATACACAAATGTGTTTGAGGTATGCAGGATTCCTAAACTGCATAATGTAGCATCTCTTAAGTGCATCACAACATGTGCATTTTTACAATGAAGGTTTTAAAACTATCGATATAATATAAGAATAAAGTTATAGATGCAAGTTAAGGTTTACCAGATAACCTTGAGAGCTCCTTTGAAGCTAAATACTCATTTTCATCCACAAACGCCTAAAACAAAATCACATGATTGAGCCAAGCAACATAATCTAGTGCGCCCATAATTTGATTGAAGATCAAGAGTTGGATGATAATGAATCAAAAAGTCGTCCCATCAGAACAGTCGTTGATTGCAAGACAATTAATAAAACATATCAGATACAATAATGGTCAATTAAATAAATTATAAATGAAAATTATCACGAAAAAGAAGTAGAAACTTTTAGATTGCGACTATATGCAATTTTTCATTGTTATTCTCACCTTGACATCAGCTTTGGGTAAATTGGAATCATATTGAGTTTGGTTCAAGAAAATAATAGCAATAGCTTATGGTAGTGAATTGTGTTCCAACGTGTATAGCAAGGATGGACTTACTCTATGCGAATTCATCATAACTCTTTTGCAGAGTGACAATTATGAGTTTCAGAGGTCGCTTCAATTTCTAGCTCGTTGAATGCAATGAATCGCTTCAATTTCTAACGGTAGTGCTTGGTCAAGAAATTGGTAGTCCGCCTTCATACGAGGTTAAAGAGCATAGCCGAGAGAGCAATGAACCCATGGCTTAGATTTTCTATGCTCTTTTATGAGATCAAAAGAAATTTAAATCAAGAAAAAGGGTCAACTTGCGACCTCTAAGCTATATCAAGTAGTGACATAGATAGAAGATGTTGATTTCGGTTTACTATTTGGTATTCTAGAATTCTTATGATTAATTAACGCTTCTATATGCATCAGTGCATATTCAAGCCTTGCATAATAATTCTTTGATACCTTCCTTTTCCATTCATCCATTATTATCACAATATTTAAAATAATATTCAAAACCTGGTATATAATCTTGTTCCAATAAGCTTAAACCTGTAAGTTGTAACGATCAACAATTCACAAGAAAACTATAATTTTCTCTTTAACCATATCTTAGCTTTTGACCAAACACAACACCACAAAGATGTCAAATTGCATTAATTGTAACATATTGGATTTCACAACACACAAACAA
Source organism: Chrysanthemum lavandulifolium (assembly GCA_022545495.1). Taxonomy (NCBI): domain Eukaryota; kingdom Viridiplantae; phylum Streptophyta; class Magnoliopsida; order Asterales; family Asteraceae; genus Chrysanthemum; species Chrysanthemum lavandulifolium. The sequence continues at coordinate 202,566,332 of CM040238.1, forward strand.
TCACAAATATGGGCGTATGAATATATGGTTTTAGAGAGAGAAAGTGGGATATTCTAGTGAGAGAAACACATGGAAGGTTAGATTCCAATGAACATCAACCTCTCCCTTCAGGGAGAGGGTTATTTATATAAAGAAGCACGCCTCCTTCGGGTCTGTGGATAAGGCATACAATGGTAAAGACCCGTCCTTCCTCCACGGTGTTGCACTAGACTAAACTATGCTAATAACTAACTAACAAATAACATAATAAACGATATGTATACGAGCTAACTTAAGCTAGATTATATTTGGGGTGACCGATGCTTCACTATAGAATTTCCAATTCCTAACAATCTCCCCCTAAGGAGGTCACCCCATGATTTACATTATAGCACCCTAGCATTCTAATTAATCTTCGCCTTTGTGCTTTCATGGTGATTTTATCATAATCCAACTATAATGTACATTAAAATATTCAAACTTTGTGCTTTCATGGTGATTTTATCATAATCCAACTATAATGTACATTAAGTGGAGGTTATGGAGTCGATCCACATTATGATGACCTTCGAGCTTTATTTGAGATCATCACCATACCAATCTCAACATCACCTATTGTTGTGTTGCCCGATATGATGTTGTGACGGGGACCGACATGCTCACATTCGGATCATGATTTCTTCTTATCATAGTAGTGGAAGCTTTAGTTGATTTATGATATTTGCAGCCAGAAAGGGAAGCATGGAGTGAAAATATCGAGTCGTTGATGCACTTATCATGATTTCTTTAGAAATGAATGTGTTGTGTGAGCATGCGGCTATGGATTGACCTCTCCATTTTGATCACCGCAAACGTCGGGCGACTCGCATACAACAGCTTAGCATAAAGCGCACGAAAGTGTCTTTGATCACTTTCTTTGAATTGATGTACACGCCCACGGTTCCCGTTGATCAAGACAAGTATTGCTCGTGATCGTGTATAATTCCAAAGAATCTCCTTGACAGGGTTTCGCGGTTGCTTTAGCCGTTCTCAAACCGGAATGTCTCAAACAAGACAACACGAAGTGAGTGAACCAACAATTTGAGATTCACCGATTGATGAAAAGAGATTTGAAAACAATCGAGCATCGCTCAATAAAGTGTTTTGCAATACAACGAAGGTTTTGAGAAAATCGTTATCAATCATAAACACCTTTATATTTGAAATATTATACACGGCCGATGTGCTAGAGAAAATAATTTTAAGCACAACGACCGGTTTTTCAAAGGTATCCGTCAATCCATAACCGAACCAGATTGATTCATAATTTTGAATCACCCCATTGTTTCGCTCGGTTGTCACATGGTTGATATATTGATAGATCTCACATGCCACCTACCAAGAGCTTGTTTGGTGTTGGCTCTAGAAGGCTTTCCATCTTCATTGTGAATATGTTTGCATATCACTCAGATGTTCTCGCAATACCATAAGGATAATGTGTAGGACTCTTAAGATATAATCTCTCTTTCCATATTGTGTGAAACAAAGAGTCTTCATTGACAGTGTCCTAATGAGATTTATTTGATGATCTCGAGGCTCTAGACTCAATTGTGCACATTTGGTTCCTATGCCAGAGACTAGGGAGAGGGTCTCCTTCTTCAATATCAACAAACTCTAAGAGAGAGTCGATAGATTATGTAGGTTCCCCGTGAGAATGAAACAAGTCCTTTTAAGAGGAACTTGAGTAGCTTGGGAAGTTAGGTGCAGTCGTCCATCGGGTCCATAACGCCTTGTCTTCAATACCGGTGTTACCTTAGTAAACACCAAGAGTATATGTATTGAACCCGGTTTCGCCCTAAGGTTGAATTATTGAGGGCTATTTCTTTTCACCCTTTTCTCATTCATTTCTTTTTCATTCTTCAACCCCCTTCAAGGCTTTGATAAGGTTTTAAAATGTACCTTTTGAGGGTCATATAAGCCCTTATTTGATCACTTTTGTATCCGTTATTACTTAATATCGCCTTTTCACTTTTAGGTATCTTGAAGGCAAATGTCGGAATGACACTTATTCGGACGAAAAGCGCGAATATCTGAAGAAAATGGCCAAAGTCAAGAATCGAGACACTCGTGTTTTTGGAACCGAAGGGACGGCATCAGTGTTATCTCGCGACGCCGCATCACTTTGTGACGGCTCAAGAGCCAAATTGCTTAGTTACAAGTGACGGTGTCGCTTTAAAAGAGTAGGTCGTCAAACTCGGGCGGCCTAGATTTGATCGAGACGGCGCCGAGATCAAGGGACGACATCACAAGCATAAGGTGACGCCATCTCAAGACTAATGTGGCCAAGATGAAACCCTAATAACGGCGACCGACGGCGCCACAAATCAAAGGGTGACGCCGTCGATATGTAATCTTATATATAAAATCCGAATTTTTAGTTTTCAGTGTGTAGTCTTTTGGAGTAAAACCTAAACCGAACCAAGGCCGTCTTGTACAATATTTTAGGGTTCCAAACCCTATCTTACATCAAGATAAGTGTTTTACTTCATTAATTTAATTATGTCTTCAATTACTTGTATGTATGCTTGCATGTTCCCATGTCCGCTAATTTACTTGTGTGTTTGCTTAGGAATATGAAACTTAATTATTGAATATTGATTGGTTGTCTCTTATCTTAATTTTTAATGATCTAGTAATGCGATAGGTCATCCGTTGTGTAGTTAATGCTTGATTAATCTTTGTGAACCTTAGTTTATAACACCTAGAGTTGTTGTAGGCTAAACCATCCGAATAGTACCTTAGAGTTAAAGTTTATAAATCCTATAGACTTTGTAAGTGATAACCTTTGGTAGTTTCAAAGAGTTAGGGATAAACGCATACCCTACGACCTTAGACACACAACGCGATTAAGAATAAAGACGTGACAATTCAACCATCAATAGGAGATAATTAAGGAGTAATAAAACCTAAGTAAACACATTTTTAAACCATCATACGAGCACACAATAATTAGACATAGACTACCCTCACCTTAGTTAATTAGATAATTAGATAAGTAGAGCAATCGGTAGAAATACCAACCCCAATCCAAACCCCGAGATTCGTACCTTTCCATTTCCTAAAAACATAAAAGATAAAAATAATCTTCCTCAACCCAACCTTAGCGTAGTAACTTCTCACTAGCATTCCTATTCCCTAGAGAACGATATCAATTCCGTAGCTTAACCTAATACTACACTACAACGATTAGGTTCACCGCCTATGGTGTTGAAAAACTTGCTCGACGAAAGGAAGTTCCTTTGACCCGAACGCCGCGTAAGCGTATCAAGTTTTTGGCGCCGCTGGGGAATAGAATAGCTAGTTAGAGTCCACCTCGCTTAGGTTTCTTTGCTTGATTCCTATCAAGTAAATTTTTCTCATTTTTTAGCTTCCTCGTAGTCTATCCCCCTTCTTCGTGACCTTTGTTCGTAACCCCATCACTTTTCATCATGGAAGGTGATAAACCACCAAACAACACTTTACCACCAAACAATATACCACCACTTGATCCAGCCTTTGCCAACCAACTTCGAGCTCGTATTGTTAGTGAAATTGGAGATGTTAATACAAATAAGCCGTAAAAACGTTTATTTATATTTTACGATCTTCTAATGTTTTGTCGATAACAAACGTAAAATCATTTTATCGAAACAAATAGAATACGTAAATAGTTTGAGTTAATAGTTTCCTAACACACTTACGTTTTCACATAAAACACTAAAACATGTATAAGTGATTTTATGATTTAGATACATATGTACAACAACTAGTGTTTACATATTGGGTTAGCATATACTTAAACTAAGTATACCAAAATGGGTAAAAACAAGTATATACTAAATGGGTAAAAACTAGCAAATGGTATTGACCCATAACCCATGGTTTTATAAATACCACTTAACCAAGTTCATTGTATCTAGAAAGAAAACCATGGATCAACCCATAACCCATGACCCATGACCCATAAACAAAAATACCCATGGGCAAAGAGGAGCGTTCCACGGATCCCTGGCTTTGTGCTAGCCGGATCCCTTGTGGTAAGGATCCGTGGGATCCGGGGAACAGTAGAGAATTTTCTCTATAAATAGAGAGCCATTTCTTTCTTTCTATTAACCACTTCGCACACATACTTCTCAAAGTATTATAACCCTCTAACCTCAGATCCAAGTGATCTATGTAGTTTGTCTTTTGCTTTTGTGTGATCTTCTAGGTTCCTCTTAAAGGCAAGATCACCACTTCTTGAAGACGTGCAAGCTCAAGTCCATGAGTTGCCATGCTTCGTCATCATCAAGACAACTAACGTTCTCTTGTTGATAGTTCTTCCTTTCTCCATAGATGTTGGGATGAAGGCATCAGTGAAGAATGCCGAAAGTGTCAAGATGAAAGCATTAGTGAAGAATGCTAAAGGTGTCAAGACGAAGGCATTAGTAAAGGGTGCCAAGCGTTGTGTCAAAGGCATTAGTGAAGGATGTCAAGAATCAAATCAAGTCGCATTTGGGAAGAATGCCTAGGTCGATAATCGATGAGGTGCATCGTTATACATATAAGTATTTGTTTATTTCAAGGATGGTGATATCCTTGATGATGTTGTAACAAGGAGTAGATCTCCTTGATATTAGGTGTTGTGTTGTGAAGGGTAGTAGTTCATCCATAGTAATGGAACTAGTGCTTAGCCTAGTACCTAATAAAGGGTAGGCAACGTTGTGATATGATTAGTTCTCCTTGGTGTGAAAGAACTCGTGTGGTTAGCCTAGCACCGTATAAAGGGTAGGCAACGTTGTGTTAGTGTGGTTCACCTTGTGTGAAGGAACTCGGTATTTAGCTTTGTACCGAAAAAGGTTAAGCGACGTTGTGAAGGCTTCTCCGCCATAAGGAGTTGGTGTAGTGCTTACGAACTCTCGAGTAGGTGACTCGGGGAGTGGAGTAGGGCAAGGAAGGTGTCCTTGTAGCCGAACCACTATAAATAACTTGTGTTGTGGTGATGTGCTTTACTCTTTATCTTTCATTACACGCTTATATATCTATCTATCAACGCCCCACATAAATAACCAAATAGATTGACATAAGTCGATCTAAATATTTAAAAGAAAGTTTTAAATTGGTAAACTATTCAACCCCTTCTAGTTTTCCACAATTGGCATCGAGCTTCGTTACCAAGTTTCTTAGAGTATGTTGTACTTTAAAACTTGATACGATCCACGATGCTTGAAAACTACAAAGAAGGATTATTTTGTCATATTTCAAAAATCATTATATTGTTTATTGTTGAACAATGATAGAATGCTCTAACATTTTTTAAGCATTATCCATACTTGGATTTGGAGTTACCAAGAAGATCATAAAGAATTTATCTAAATATTTCTTTTCGCAAAAGAATGTTTAGTATTCTTACAACATAAAATCTGAGATTCCAAGAAGATCAAAAACATCTAAATACTTTTCTTGAAAAGAATATTTAGCAAAGGTATGATCTTTAATTACTTACCTTTATTGTTATTATTAAAATCTTAGTTGCATGATTTATTAGTAATTGTTCTAGTAGTTATTCATATTATAGTCATCATCTAAATAGTATTCTTCGACTTATTTGTATAGACTACATTACCAACTTGTAATAATGATATCTTGGTTATTCGATAACCTCAATCATTATTCATCACAAAGGATTTATTAACACTTCATCTATGTCAATAAATATCCATGTGAAACTTATATTATGATAAAATGGGATTTTATTATAATGTTTGAAAGCTTCCCAAGAATTATGACTAATTCTTAAAAAGGAACCTCGTCTAATAGGAATAGTACTTAATCTTCAAAACCTCAAACCACAAGTTTTAGAGCCTTAACATCAAAGCACTAGGCGCTTTAGAACTCCCAAACCAAAGTTATCAAGGAATGTTTGAGCCGATTTACATTGTCATGCCGGATCCTTCGCTTATACTAGCGGATCCCAAATGAGAGGGATCCGGGATCCGTGCAACATAAGACAAGATAAGTGAAAAAATGATCACCGTGGATGTTCCACAATCATACTCACCTCAAAGACTCACGAACAAGAACTCGTGCATCGCTCATAGGAGCAAATCGATCATTCTTCTCAAGCTTAACAATCACTTGTGTAAGTATAATCTTCACTACATTGTTAATTTAATTCCTTGATTCTTAGAATTACAATTTCTTCATCTTTAAGAGTTGGGTTCAAATGGGTTTATCATAATTTGTCACCACATTGCTTTCTAAGATAACCTAAATCAAAGAATTAACATTGTTAATACAAATTAAACACATTTCTTGAACTCAACAAAGATGATGAGAGAAAATTGTGATCAAACCTCTAGGTTACTATTCACAATTAACACCACATTGTGGTTGTATTGTTTAGGAACAATCATGCCAAGCAATAAGCAACAAGATTACCAAGACATCATTCACTACATACCTATGTACCATAGGAAAGATGGTTTAAGTCCGGACGATAGGAAAGCCTTTAAGTTGCTTGAAAGGAGACTCTTTCATGAAGGTAGAGTTGTTGATCCATCATTTCTTGCAAATACCGACATAAGGGAAGTTTTGCAACTATTGGGTTTGATTGTTTATTGGATATAAACGAGCAAATTTGCCCGGTCTTTGTGCTTGAGTTTTACAAGACAACGGGTATAATTAGAAATGATGATGGGTCCATCTCAATTGAATTCACCATCAATGAGCGAGAGTTCAATCTTTCACTCATAGAGTTTGGAAGAATTATAGGGTTCCATATCAAGGCGTTTGTATGTACTCGAATGAATGGTCTTTGGAACAACTACACACAATGGTTGATCATCATGATATTTACAACATCTTGATCCCGAAGCAACCACGGTGAAGGACACCGTGTTCATGCCAAGAGCATCACCGTCAAGAGTCACAAGGAAGTCAAAAGTGATCTATAGGATCCTTTTCAAATGGAGCTTTCGAATGTATGGATTGTATAGAAATGGGAAGATGTGATAAGAGAAAATGCGTGTGCCTAGTAGGAAACAAGGACCACCCCAACGCATGTCTAAGCTTCATGATCTATTGCCTAGTGACCAATACTCGGTTTAACCTTGCATACTACATGGTCAAGAGAATGGAAAGTGTAGAAGCATGGACAAGATGGTGCTTCCGATGCAATGCTTCTAACCTCGTCTTGCCAAATTCATCTTTGCATTAGACCCTTCTCCACAATCCTTTGATCATAGCTTTTGCAATAAGGTTATGGTCCATTAACCGAGGGTAGAACAACAAGTTTTATGGTGGAAGGCAAGAGGCCACACCCACCCACGGATTCCTCGAACGAAGGGAGAGGCAAGGAGAAGCGTGAAGGGAGTAGTAACCCACTCGAAAATATCGATTAGACTACATTAACCAATTGCCAAACATCCCTAATGAATCACCCGAATGGCAACAAACCAATGGAATCTTCAAATGCTTCGCCAATTTCTTGAGGAAGAAGAAGTGAAGATAGTTTGATAAAGAGTGGAGGACGGGTGAAGAAGTGAGGGAGGAGAAGAAAGGTAAGGTCTTAGGACTCAAATGTATGATGAACAATTTCAAACAATGGTTTGTAAACACTTTAAACTATGCTCGTAGTATGTAGGTATTGCCATATCTTGGCACTAAACAATCCTAACTTAGGTATTTGGAAAATGAGATTTTACGACCTCTCAGTGGTCGTCAGTCACTCATTCTATGAATTTTAGCTCTTCCTACTTTGATATTAGTTGTGTTCTTGCATTTAGTCCCCATAGAAACAACTAGAGAAGCATTTACTATAAAATGCAAAGTTGCACATTTCCTAAAGCTCTCGATGCGCAGTTGGCGGATCCTGCTTTTGAACTAGCCGGATCCCTCCCATAGTGGAACCGCGGGATCCGTGGCATCCGATATGCAATACGTAATTGGCTACATCAAAATAGTCTACTAGATCACCTCAAACAAATCAAACATAAGATACTAGAGCTAACTAAGTCTTGCTCAAATAGTTGAAACCTCACTCATCCATGGTTTATCTAGGATATAATTTCAAAATATTTTTGATTTATCAACTAGTCAATACTCACCATAATTCCGCTCCAACACTCACACATTATCTATCACGTTTGATAGCACTTAGTTTGGTCTATCCATCAATTTTAGCAAATTGATCTCAATCATTTTTGACTCAAAATTAGGCTCAAAAATTAGTTTTTCATTTCTTTTTATTTTTAAAGATTTTAGTAAATTCCTCTTAGGACATCATCTGACTTGTAGGACTTGTTATCACTATTTATCCACATCAAATTAAATGGAATCCTTGTCAAACATATAGTTAGACTACCCAAGGTCAATTTTCTTGGCCAAAACCATCATTAAGCACCATTACTTGCTATGGTTTAGGATTTAAGATATCCAACAGCTAAAGACTTCAAAATTAAGTCAAAACCTCGAAATCCATTAATAATAAACCTTACAAAAGCATAATGATTTCACCTAAATCCTTTCTCGATAGCCGGATCCCGGTCTTTAACGTCAGCGGATCCTCACGAGAGGATCCAGATGCGTAAAGCATAAATCGCCTTCCATATTCAAATTCAAGTCACCTTTTGGTTCTCTAACCACTTTTAGCAGACATTAATTATCCTCCTAGAGCTGATCAAAACTTCAAGAGCATGCTTAGTCTTCTAAGTGGCCAAGAATTTAATTTCCTAATTCAAATTATCCTTTATAAACCAAACAACCTTAGGTTTAAGGCACCATCTTCAATTACCTTTCAAAAATCAGCAATTAGAAGCTCACATTAGCATCATCATCACCATGACTAAGGCTCTTAGCAACAACTCCTCAACCTTAGGATCATCCAAAAGAAAGGGTCAAATGATCCATGAAATCTCTTCCACCGAAACATCCCCCATTAGAGATAATGATACTAGAACTTCATCTCATCAAACTCATCCAACAAAGGCTAAGAGAACCGCAAGGATTAGCATCAAACCTTTTAGACTAGAAAAAGGATCATCTAGTTCAAAACCAAACTTGACTAGTTCTAGCAAGCCATCACAACCCTCATTCACTAAGCATGGACTACACTCTTTGAATGATCCTCTCCCTCACCCAAACATCTACTCATTGGATCATTCACCACCAAGAACCTCCCATTCACCAACCTTTTCATTGAATAGGGAACCACCTACAACACCAAGTAGCCCATCATGGGAGATAAGGAACAACCTTGATCATATGGAAAAAGTTCCATTACCACCCTCATTTTTAGAACCCCTTCCTACCTCTCAAAATGAAGACCCGCAAACACACATTGAGCCTCCTCAAAATATCTATTTCCCTCCGGGTTCAAACCAAGACAATAATTGTCCAAATTGTCTAAAAACTCAAGGACTTGTTCAAGAAGCACGAAATGAGATACATTTCATGTTTAATAATCTTCTTGCAAAGTTGGATCAAATCAACAAGTCCACTCATCCCTAGACTCAAGCACATTGTAGCATTTTAAGTCTAGTTACTAGTTAGTATTTAGTGGTACTTGTATGTCCTAGTTCATTCTCTTAGTTTTAGAGATTTGTTCGATTATCTCTTGTTTTATTGAATGAATATCTATATGCCATAGTTGTTATGTGCTTTATGTGTTGTGCTTGATATATCATATACCGCCTCACATATTCGTTAGCATTGATTGAAACACTCTCATTGTCAAGAAACTGTCAATGCAGTAGGATCTGATCCAAAATGTTTAGACGGATCCCTTCGCAAGGAACCGGGGATCCGTGGATCAAGTAAATTTCTACTAACTTGAGTTTTATTTGCAGGAAATTATGCACTATACTCTTGTTTTCTAACCTTTACTTTGTAGATTTTCAAAATACATGAAGATTTTGACACCATAAAGCTGGGAGCTTTGTCAAACAAAATTGCAAAAACATTTGCAACTTAATCCGATTTTGGACTATACTTCATGACACCCCATTGCAACTTTGCAATCTTCATGGGGAGCAAGTCATTACTTAGATCTAACGGTTTGCAAACATAAATTGCAAACACATTAGTTTATTTACGCTATGTACTTGACGCCCTTTCAAAGGGATGGACTCGTCAAAGGGGGAGTTAAGACGAGTACCATTCCCGTCACTTGCTCTCTTCACATTTTTACATACTTTTTCTTATAAAAAAAATTGTGTTAGTTTCTTTTAACACTTTTTGTTTCGACAAAAAAGGGGAGAAGAAAGTAAAAACTACAAATTCAAACTTTTACGAATTTTAGCTTTTCCTTAAAATAATTTTATGTTTTGTCATCAACAAAAAGGGGGAGATTGTTAATACAAATAAGCCGTAAAAACGTTTATTTATATTTTACGATCTTCTAATGTTTTGTCGATAACAAACGTAAAATCATTTTATCGAAACAAATAGAATACGTAAATAGTTTGAGTTAATAGTTTCCTAACACACTTACGTTTTCACATAAAACACTAAAACATGTATAAGTGATTGTATGATTTAGATACATATGTACAACAACTAGTGTTTACATATTGGGTTAGCATATACTTAAACTAAGTATACCAAAATGGGTAAAACAAGTATATACTAAATGGGTAAAACTAGCAAATGGTATTGACCCATAACCCATGGTTTTATAAATACCACTTAACCAAGTTCGTGTATCTAGAAAGAAACCATGGATCAACCCATAACCCATGACCCATAACCAAAAATACCCATGGGCAAGAGGAGGCGTTCCACGGATCCCCGGCTTTGTGCTAGCCGGATCCCTTGTGGTAAGGATCCGTGGGATCCGGGGAACAGTAGAGAATTTTCTCTATAAATAGAGAGCCATTTCTTCCTTTCTATTAACCACTTCACACACATACTTCCCAAAGTATTATAACCCTCTAACCTCATATCCAAGTGATCTATGTAGTTTGTCTTTTGCTTTTGTGTGATCTTCTAGGTTCCTCTTAAAGGCAAGATCACCACTTCTTGAGGACGTGCAAGCTCAAGTCCATGAGTTTCCATGCTTCGTCATCATCAAGACAACTAAGGTTCTCTTGTTGATAGTTCTTCCTTTATCCATAGATGTTGGGATGAAGGCATTAGTGAAGAATGCCGAAAGTGTCAAGATGAAAGCATTAGTGAAAGGTGCTCATCATCCGTGTCAAAGCATTAGTGAAGAATGCTAAAGGTGTCAAGACGAAGGCATTAGTGAAGGGTGCCAAGCGTTGTGTCAAAGGCATTAGTGAAGGATGTCGAAGAATCAAATCAAGTCGCATTTGGGAAGAATGCCTAGGTCATATAATCGATGAGGTGCATCGTTATACATATAAGTATTTGTTTATTTCCAAGGATGGTGATATCCTTGATGATGTTGTAACAAGGAGTGGATCTCCTTGATATTAGGTGTTGTGTTGTGAAGGGTGGTAGTTCCTCCATAGTAATGGAACTAGGTGCTTAGCCTAGTACCTAATAAAGGGTAAGCAACGTTGTGATAGGATTAGTTCTCCTTGGTGTGAAAGAACTCGGTGGTTAGCCTAGCATCGTATAAAGGGTAGGCGAAGTTGTGTTAGGTGTGGTTCGCCTTGGTGTGAAGGAACTCGGTATTTAGCTTTGTACCGGAAAAAGGTTAAGCGACGTTGTGAAGTGATTCAACCCCCCCTTCTAGTTTTCCACAGGAGAGCTTAGGAAACTAAATAGGATAATTGAAAATACGCTGAGGATGCCCTAAGGAATCTACTAACCATGTAGATAGTGATTCAACCTCAGTGATTCGGATGATGACTTAGAAGATGGAGATTATAGGGTGTTAGAAATTATGCGGGATTGTAAGGAGGAGGAAGAACTTAGGAGTATTTCGACTCATACCCTAAGGGAAGGAAACCGCCTATCACTATAACGTAGTTAACTTCCGAGACCACCCTTCGAGCCTCGCATAAGAAGGGTAACCCTAAAACATCAAGATACCGTGTATGATTGGATACTTATATAGGGATCACACCTACATTGACAATAAGGCTCCCATGAATATAATGTCTAGGATCTAGTACAATTGGATCATGAGAAAAAGCTAGAACCTATGAGGGGCCCCTTTCGCCCTAAGAAAGCAAGTAACTATGTTGGGAGGGTTAAAGGATTACATGTCTTCGTAGGTAACTTCACATATAGGTGTGATTTCATGATCTTGGAAAATGTTAAGGGCATCATTGATGGATTTTTGGGGATGTGATACTTGGGAGACCATTTATAGAGGAGTCTAAGATGGTTTATGATCGAGAGAAAGGAATAATCGAGTTCTCAAATGAAGCCGAGAGTGTTAAATACATAATGCCTCACAAAAATAAGAAATTTGAGGGTATTGATGATTTAGATGTGGACAACATTCCGACATTTGAAGTAGACTGGAAGAACAAGGTTTACTACACTGCTTGTCTTGAGTTAGGCCCTGAATACATTCGTGATGAGAGAAGGGTTAATGAGATCGAATGGGCCTCTAAGACTAGGACAACGTAGGGGCACGACTACGAGTCTAGCTACAAGACTCATAAATAAAGAAAAGCGCTTCATGGGAGGCAACCCATGCTTAATTGTTTGCTTGTTTGTGTCATATATCTTTTATTGATTTCTTATTCTCATGTTTAAATTTGTAAAATGCTTTATTTTGTTTTTAACCTCGCCTTAATTACATATAAAGGTATTTTACATAGAGGATAAGTGTAGGAGGATTACACACGTTTTCAAAAGAAACGTAAACATGAGAATTTCAATTAATTAAAAGATATACATGTGTGTTTGTTCGAGTCAAATGCTTGTATCGAGTCATAATGGATGTTTTGCAGGGAATTTTTCCAGATTCTAAAGATGTAAATGTTGTTCCCCGTTCACTATCGTTTAAAATAGTTCAAGTTTATAAAACAAGTTAAAAGTGAACAATGACTGAAATTAACATAAAGAAAACACACTAAGTAATTTTCAACGTCATATTCTTATTAGAAATAATTCAACAAAGAATCGTTACCCAAGTACTCATGGAATAGTACTTGGGATTGAAATGACAAAGTTGGGTGATTCTCTCTAAGCTCAAAGCTATGTCGAGCACAACTCTTAGAGCTCACCGAGCTATCTCAGAACTAAGTTGTATTTGGAGGAGTGAAAAGATGGCTTGCGTGTATGTGTTTTACAATTCACAAGCTTAACCTTTTCACTCCATCTCTTATGCTATTTATACATGTATGGTATTTGACTCTTTCCTAAGTGACAACCGACATCACGTAAGACAAAATATCGATGTATTTTGTCTCATTTAAAGACTATTCTAGGTAAGAGACAAGACTACTTTCCTAAGTTCGGTGACACCGAGCCCGATGTTTGCTATTCAGGAAAGTTGACTTTGATGATAAGGACTTCGCCTTATCCGATTCAACCTTTCCGCTTTGTCCCGCCTTTCTTGATCTTTACATTCTTCGCCTTCTACTTGATTTGTCTTCATGTAAGAAGTTGGATAGGAATCTTAGGGATTCATGAGTTATTGTCATCACCACCGAATCCATCATCTTCTTCTTGACTCGGTCTTCACCCTTTAAGTTCGCCCATCGAGTGGAGAGACTTCTCTTAGCCTCATCGAGTATCACGAAGACGACTCACCGAGAGACTATGCACTCAATGACCGTGTTTGTGTTACGGATTAAATACTTGGGCTATTTTCATTCAAATCTTAGATTAAGGAGTTTGGGTATTATCGAACCCAACAGCCTCCCTATTTGGATATACAAATAGCCTAAGTGGTTGATCGTGTAAGTGAGCAAGAGGCTTCTTCACAATCGAATGTACTAATGAATACTATAGGGAACACCGAGTAAATGAATAAAACATACATCGCTTATTGATCGATTACAAAGTTCCTATCACTAGTACAAAAGATAAAACAAAATGATGTCATTCGGATGGATACCCAAAGGCTTCAAGCTTCACTTTCTTGGTGATGAGTGTTTCCTGTCGGGATGGTCTCGATCTTGGTATTCGTGTCTTGGTGAACCTCGATGTTCACCGGGATTGATCCGAGAGGCCCGAGAATATAGGCGATCATTGCGGCCCACTCCACCTGATCAATGTCACTCCATCTTTGAAATGCAGGTTCCATAGACATCAATGTGGAATAGCCCTCTTCGTGCTCTTCAATCACTAGACAGTTCACAAAATTAACACCTTCGTGTAGTTCTCTGCAATCAAGGCCGTGCACTTTGATCTCGGGTTGGAAATCAACTCTTTTCCTTTTGCGGTGGAAGCTTGTGGTTGAGATCCTTGAGGTGCGATCAAGGCAGTGAATTTTAGTTGGTGGTGCTTCCTCAACTTTTCATACCTTTTGCTAAGCATCTTCATCGACTCCGACCACCTTATTTTGCTTCTTTCCAATGATCGGACCAAGTTCATCAAGTTCGGTGATCCCAAAGTCACCGAACTTTAAGGGATCATGAACCTCAAAGTGTCTTTTGTCATCTCATCGTAAACATTCATAGCCAATGGTTTGGTGTTGGGAATGATTTTGACATCGATGATTTTTTCAGAAGCCTCTACCGGTCATTGTCGATTATATTCTTTGATTCTGTTTTGCCCGAGAGCTTCAGCTTTTCTTTCTCTTTTCTTCATACCGAGCTCTCATTGCGCCCATTTGAGCGACTGAGCTTCCATGAACTCTCGTCACCGCTCGACCTTTTAAGCTTGCTTGCATCTATTCCCACATTTTCGACTTCTTCTGCAATCACTGGGTCAATGCCTCCTTAGTCTTCTTATCATCCTCGCCTTGTTTCAATTTTCTTTCTTCTTTGGCAAGGTGTTTGGTTAGGTGTTGAGGAGTGAAGAGGTATTGGTGTCACCGATTTTGTAGGGGATCCTCTCGTGCTCGTGAGTTGTCGGATGCCTTTGCCCTTGTCCCGTCTCCGAGGAGGATGATGCAATGATGGGTGGTGGTGTTGTCATGATAGGTGTTGAGATCATAGTGTTGTTGTTGTTCTTTGCATGAGGTGGAAGTGATGAGATTGCACCGCAGACCGGTGTCGATGATGATGATGTTTGAGCCGAGAGGCGGTGGTGTTTGCTCCCCCGGTGTGAAGAGGAGTTTCTTCAAGAAGATTCTCCCCTCAACTGTTGCCGTCAGCGTCGGTGAGGGCAAGAGTTGGAGTAGGTCTTGAGGGGACCGACCACTTGACCTTTGAAGGCCTGATAGATTTCATCATCATGGCCTTTATTTCAAGTATCCGCTTGTAGACCATTGACCTTGCATCCAAGTTTGCGCGAGATAACCCAAGGCGCTCATTCGTGGACCAAGATTCCAAGCCATAGAAGACGAGGCTCGAGTCAAGGTAGCTACCGAGTATTTAGAGTCCATGGTGGTCTCGAAGAGTCCGAATCAAGTTTGAAGACCCCGAACATTTGCAGACTTGAGCATCTCTATAAGGTCGGTGAGCTCGGATGAATTCTTTGCAGATATGCCTCGGTTGCCTCCAAAGACTTTGGCATTGGCTGGTCTTCTTTGGCATTCCCCGATTTCATCAATCGTAACCCCAACTGCTCGAAGATGCTTGAGGAACTTAACCATGTGTTCATCCAGGTTGACAAGATGATGGTACATAAGATCTCGTGCTCATGAACATTTTCGTTGAAGGTGAGCACATCGATCTAAGGTCAACAGAATCAAAGCAGCCTTTCGTGTTGATCCCAAAATTGTTCAAGAACCCGAAAAAATGCCTCCTTGAAGCCCCACCGATCCACTTAACCGCTTGTCTTTCGGTGGCGGATGAACATTGTCAAACTGTTGAATTCGTCGAGCTGGAGGATGAGGTCGAGTCATTGTCTTCGAGTTGAAAGGGTGACTCGATGCGCATCGTGGATCAGCCGAGGCTCTTGTTCAATTTGAACCTCGGCCCACTTCTTCTCCCGCCGATAAGATTTCATCATCACTTTCAAAGAAGGTCATCATCGATTGACAATTCAAGAACCTCAGCAATGATTAACAAGGGGTGGAATGGGTTCCATATCGCCGCGGTATTGATCCCTCCGAGTCTTTGTCCTCGTGGACCCCTCGGACACCGTGGGAGTTTCCAGCGTCTTCTCGGGAGTCGAGGATTGGTTTTGGTTCCGTATCGGCGGTTGTTTCTTTCCTCCGAGTCTTTGTCCCCTGCTGACCCACGAGACACCGGTGGGTATTTCCAGTGCCTTTAGCGATTCGATGAATGTTGTATCCCTATCGGTGGATTGTTTGTTTTCCCCAGTCTTTGGGATCGATCGGTGTGCCCTCGGACAAAGGCTTTGATTTGCTAATGTCATCACGGGCAAAGTGGGCGCTCCCCCCCGGCCGGGTTGTTTGTTTCCTACGGATCTTGGGGAGTAGTAGGTGTGACCAAGGGCACTTGACCGTGATGTATCGGTGTCCTTCGTTGTCACGGGGTGGTTGTTGCACAGTCGGTGGGTGTCTTTTTGGTCTCGGGCCTTTTGTGCCTCTTGGCGGTGCTCAAGCCTCGGGGCCCGAGACTTTGGTTTAGTCTTAGTCCCACCGAGACTTCCCTTTTTCCTTTTAAGAGCGTGGTTTGAGACATCGATCCTCACAGTTGTTTACAAGAACCATATGGGCCGTCAATTCTATAGGTGTGACAGGGATGGGTCCTTTTGAAAGTTTGAAGGACTCGGGATGCCGTGTAAATTTCCAAATTTTTCATCCCGAGTATAATTGGCACCCAAGAACGATCAGAAGCACAAGAGACAAACCTAGGATACGAAATATACTTCGTCCTAGTTTTGCTCAGTAGCTTAGTTACAAGATCACTCGTAAATGATCTCCCTATGTCGACAATGACCCCATTCATCGAGCAAGATGCCATCATCAATGAATAGAGTTTACATTCGGTGGATGAGTGGTTCCACGAGGACCCGAATCACAAAGGTGAAAAGGATCCTCCAAGCCACGGGAATGAACTTTAGTGACCGGGTCTTGTCCAAAATGTGGGATCCAAAACGATTTGTTTTAACCCATCCTTCATGTGGAAGGTTCGTGATGGGCGACATAAACACCTTTGTTGTAATCTAACCTGTTGAAGTGCAAAAGTTTTGTAATCCAGGTATATTGTTGCCCCATTTAGATCGAACTCGATGAGATACTCCCGAGTGGTCTAAGGTTATTCTCATCGATCGAAGGTGTCGGGTCAAAGGCTTTGGGTTGCCCAAAACTCCCGAGGTAGTTTGGGTACACCACCGAGGACACTTTACAAAGGCCGTTTTAGTGGGCGGTTGAATAAAAATTTACAATGTCTTTATAGGTTGGGACATTTTCGTGGTATTCAAATTACCTATGACATTGTTTGTTTTGAATTCAACGCTTGATAGATCCCCCACCATCGAGAAGCAAAGCGGAGAGATTGTGTTCTAGCCATATCTTTTAAAGAAGTTTTAGGTTTTTTTTTTAAAAAATGTTTGGCAAAATGTTAAAAATGTTTAGATCTCTAGTTAGTGATGAAAAACTTTTGTAAATGTTTACAAGAAAGGTTTTCCAAAAGAGGTTTTGAAGGTTTTGAGAACACACAAATATTTCTCGGATTTGAGAAAAGATTTTGATGAGTTTAATTGCGTAAATTGATTTTGTGTGTTGTTTGTGTAGAAGAAGAGGTATTTATAGAGTGATAAGAGGGTGTTTTGTGCACAAATGGAAAAACTAAGATTAGGTTTTTGAAAGACTTTTGAAATTCCCATTTAATGCTACCACTCCATTACCCGCAATAAAAATCCCGCTTTTCAAGGGAACAGTTGAGGTGCATGTAAAGTGCACCTTGCAGAAAAATATCAATTTGATATTTCTTGTGAGAGGCAATAAATGCCAAGTGGGATGACGAGAAGACAAAGAGACATATATTCCTTTATTAAATTGGCATAGTTACCAACCTAGGACATTAAAGTAAGCGATACTTGGACCATTTAGTTACTCATTCAATGCTCTTTGTCAAGTGTGGGGACCCCGAATGAGTATTACTCATTCGGTGAGAGGTTTATTTTGGATTTTCGGGAGGATGAACCATGTCGAGAGAGCTTATCGAGATTGGTTTTCAAATACTTGACTTTCAATGTCAAGCATTCCCAACTTCGCCTTTCGGTCTCTGAAGGTAGGCTCATCAAGGGTTTGGTGAAGATATCACCATTGATATTCGGTAGGGATGAAATGAAGTTCTATGTCTCCTTTCATTATGTGATCCACGATGAAGTGATATCCGATATCAATGTGCTTGGTTCTTTGGTGGAGGACGGGGTTGTTGAGATTGCAATTGCACTAGTGTTATCACGTAAGATAGGCACCATTTTGTAATGGATGTCATAGTCATTGAGTTGACTTTTCATCCATAATACATTGGCACATCTGATGCGACTACATATTAAACGGGTGAGGACATAGCCACATGATTGTTGCTTCTTTGCACTCCAACACACCGTTTTCCTCCAAGAAATTGTGGGACCACGAGGTACTTTTTCGTCATGTTGCACCAAAGATAATCGAATCGTAGTAACCCTCGAGATCAAACCCAGAGCATATTGGATAATATAGTCCAAGGTTTGGGGTTCCTTTCAGTGCACCGAGTATTCTTTTGGCTGCAGTGAGGTGGGATTCTTTTGGATTGGTCGATATCTTGCTATTAATGTGATCGAGAATTGTATGTCCGGTCTAGTAGCGGTTAGATACATCGATGAGCCAACAATCCCTACGAAATGAGTTTGATTGATGATTGCCGGTGAGATCGGGTCCAAGGTTGTTAGGTGGAACCATTGGTGTCTTATTTGAGGCATAGTCAAATATCTCATATTTCTTCAAGAGATTTACGGTGTATTTCTCTTGGTGATGGATATACCTTTATCGGTTTGCTCGATTTGAAGTCCAAGAAAGTAAGTGAGTTCCCCATCATGCTCATTTCAAACTTCTTTGTCATCGCTTTTTCAAACTGTTTGCAAAGTTTGTAGTTTGTTGAGCCAAAGATGATATCATCAACATACACTTGGACTAGTATCACATCCTGTTGGGTTCTATAGACAAACGATGTGTTGTCTATCTTTCTCTCGACAAACTTGTTTTGTATCGGGAAGGCCGAGAGAGTTTCATACCATGCCACAGGAGCTTGTTTAAGTCCATAAAGGGCTTTGTCAAGCTTGCGACATAGTCGTGAATTCACTACTCTCAAAGCCAGGAGGTTCTTGAACATACACATCTTCCTTGAGATCACCATTTAAGAATGCACTTTTAACATCCATTTGGTAGACCACGAAGTTCATGTATGTTGCATATGCAAGGAAGATCGATGGCTTCCATTCTTGCAACAGAGCAAATGTCTCATCATAGTCAATGCCTTCTTGTTGTTGTATCCTTTGGCTACAAGTCCGCTTTGTTTTTAATGGCAGTGCCGTTTTCATCGGCTTTTGTTTCGAAACCCACTTCATTCCTATGACTACTACATCCCGAGGACATTTGATCAAGGTCATGACCTTGTTTTATCAAGCTGTTGCAATTCATCTTGCATAGCTCGAACCCGGCTTGGGTGTTTTAGAGCTTGATGACACTTTTGGGTTCAATGTCCGATAGGTAATCGACATATAGACATTCATTGGTCAAGTGCAGATAGCTAGACTAGCGACCATGCTTCTAGTGAGCATGCCCTCGCTGGGTTCACCAATGATGTTTACAAGCTCAATGTCACGAGATCTAGTCCACTTACTTTGTGGTGCAGGATCCGAGCTTGAAGATGTCTTTGGGAGTTCGGATGTGAGTTCGGTGCAAGAGCCACGGGATTATTTAGAACATCTGTTGAGATGTCAAGATCGAGTTGAGGATCATGAGTAACGTGCCCGATCATTTGGATCATTGTTACTTATCCCAAGAGGGACATACCGATTATCAATGAATTCATTGATGGTTGGTTAGGGTAGGTTGTGAGGTAAGACATAATATGAGATGTCGAAGATCGACTTGATACGAGGAATTAAGTTCGGTGTTGTACTCATCGAGGAGGATATCTTGATGAGTTATCAATTCAATTTCCTCCATCGAGGTGTTGGTGAACTGATGCTTTCAAGACTTTCATCAAAGGTGACATGAAAGGTTTCCTCAACTTGTTGTCTCCTTGTGTTAAAAACCACAAGGCTTTGGAGATCGATGAGTAGCCTAAAAGTATCCATCATCGCCTTTTGCATCAAACTTTCCTAGATGATCCTTGTGGTTGTGAATGAACACGGACATCCAAACACATGAAAATAGGCGATGTCCGGAAGTCTACCTTGAAGATCTCATATGGGGTTTTATTATGTCTTTTGACAATGATTGACTGTTTTGAGTGTAACAGGCGGTTTGACCGCTTGATCGAGAAATGTTTTGAGAGGGTGAGCCATTTAACATAGTTCTAGCGACCTCAATGAGAGTTCTTTTTTCGTTTGAAGAACCCCATTTTGTTCAGAGTATAAGGAGATGAGAAATTTTGAGAAATTCCTTTTCATCATAGAAACTCTCAAGTTCTTGATTTACGAACTTCGGTGCCATTGTCAAGACGGATTTGTTTGACAAGAATGTCATTCGGTTTTCAATCTTCACGATGAATGACATTATTGCATCATTTGCGACTCTTTTGAAAGAAAGTATACCCAAGTGTATCTTGAGAATTCATCAACAATGACAAGTGTATACTTTTCATCTTTGGATTGATCTGGGATGACAGTCCAAAGAGATCCATGTGCAGAGGAGTGAAGGCAACTTTTGATGGAGAAGTTTTGTTTGGTTTTGAATGATGCTCTGTGGTGTTTACCCTTTTCGGAGGCGAGCATGGTTTGTCTTTGCAAAGACCGGTGATGGTAAGCCAGGACCTTGTTTTGTTTTGCCAAGTTGTTGAGGTTTTGAAGTTCAAGTGTGAGAGTCTCTTATGCCACGGCCGGTTGATAGTTTCAGTGGCTTTAGCAAGAGACAAGTTCCATCTTGGGAGAGAGTTGACATGTCAAGCACATAAACATCATCTCTCTAGGAGCTATCAACACAACTTCCTTGTTGGCATTAAAAATGGTACCTTGTTTATCATTGAATTGTACAATGAATTTTGCATCACATAGTTGGTGACATCGATGAGATTGTATTCGAGACCATTGACATAGGCTATTCTAGAGAAAACTATTCCATTGCGGTTCTTGAACCATAACCTTGATGGGACATGATGAGTTATCACCAAATACTACCTTGGGCCTGGTTCCTTTACATACTTGTGCAGATGTTCCTTCACACAGTCATGCTTCTTGAGCATCCACTGTCTAGATGCCAAATAGGCTCCCGGCATGTCTCTCACAAGTAGTAAAGCGGAATTAGTTTTCTTCGTGACCCACTTGCTAGTGGGCTTGGATCTCAGGTCTCTTTGAAATTTGCAATCGACTCATGGTCGGTGGTTGTGTGCGAGGTGCTACCATTGGGTTTTGCATTTAGAGGTCGAGGATGACTCGGTGACTACGGGTTGTTTGGAATTTCTCCTTGCATGAATGATCTTGTCATGTTGGGATGTCTCATGAGGCGGATTACGCATATATCACAAAGATGTATTCATGAGACAATCATCCGATGATGATCATTGAACCCACAGTGAGGCAGAGAGAAAAGGTTTTGCTATTCTTTGGAGCGATTTTGGAGGATGAAACATACCGATGACCAACTTTGGTATAGTTTGCTTGGTGACATCTTGTATATGATCTGCGATCTGTGATCATCCTTTTGCATACCATGCAAAAAGGATTCTATAGCGATTGTCGATGGTATGGGTGGTGTAATGACACATTTCACACTTTTGTTTGTTTTGGAGGTTGACTTAGACTTAGAGGAACTGGAGGAAGTCGACTTTGTTTCCTTGATTGGTTCAGGACCTTTTCAATGGATTCCATTTTTCAAGAAGCTTCCTCACGAGTTCGATCGATTCTTGGATTTGGTCGACTTCGGTGGGGACAGAGGATGATGAAGTCTCGGCAGGAGTGACTCTTGTTGGATTAGTTTTGCTTGTCTTTGAAGGATGGTTCTACCACGTCCGGACCTTTCTTTTGGTGAATGAGGATTGAATTGTAGTGGAGTAAGCTCGGAGCTTGGAGCGGCACCATGAAGAGGTTTCGGTGGTGGAAGCGGTGCTTGAGATTCTCGCCGGACTGAGATGTGTTCGGTACCATTGGGCACATCGGGAGTCAAGCATGCTCTTTAGAGCTTGACTTTCGTGCTCTAGAATCCTTCCGTAATCAAGTTTGGAAGCTTACTCTCGGGATTAACTCGCTCAATCCATTCACTTGGAATTTGAATCGACCAACATACTTGTAATCATGCCACTGACACAAATGGCTTAGAGATCGGTCTTTGTTGAGAGAGTCGTGAGATGATCTTCACCTATGACTCTCTTCTTTGCTACTCTTGGGGGCTCCTACAAGATCAAAGACCACCGATTCTTAGCGGTCCAACTCTTAAGAATATCATTTGCCTTATTAAGTTCATCTTGAAGATTACGATTTCTTTTAACTAGTTCGGTGTTTTGAATTTGCAAAGTGTGACCTCAAGCTTAGCTTGTTTTAAAATAAGCAATTCATCCTACACTTATTCAATTCAAAACTTAACTTGTTGTACTTAGAAAAAGATTCGGTCTTTGCTCTTCTACAAACTTAAGGTCAACATTAAGATAATTCATATAAGGCGCCAATCGTAGTCATCATCCATAGAAAGTAAAGTGTTTACCTTCTTCGTAGTGATGTTGACCCATTCCCGTTCTAGCATGATTCTTTGACTAGCTTGTCTTCTTACGAGAGAGCCATTAGAGCACCGATATGTACCATTTCATCATCCGATGAGATTGGCTCTTCATCGATCAAGCGTTTCAAGAACAAGGCCTTTGTTCTTACCACGCATGCATTGAACAATTTTGTTGTTTCGAGGGGATGGCCTCAAACAATGCAAGCTTAGCTTTTGCTTTCTTATACTTAGCTTCATAATCAATGGTTTTGTTAAGATCGGTTGTTTTGAACATTTTGATGAGGCGATAGATTTTAGGTTGAAATTTGCTAAAGCTCAAGACCGATTAGATCACGATGGTTTGTAAGAGGGTTCGTAAATTGTTTTGAAAAAGGTCTTTTGCAAATGGCCTCTTTTATGACACTTGTAGCATTCGGTGTCTTGGTTGCTTTAGCAGTTGAAAACCTTTGTTTCTTTTATAAACCTTCGAGAGTTAGCGAGAGTGCCCTTTCTGAAATCCAAGATTCGTGTCACTTAGGTACTCCTCACTTGATCTCTCATCGCTCATCATCCGAGTTTTCTTGGAAATCTTGAACTACATTGTTAGAAAAGCGGTTGATATTGGTGATGAGGTAGTGGTCGGGGACTTCTTGGCTTACGAGACTTCTTCAAGTCGGTATCGTCTGGTGATGAGGTTTTCCTCATAGACAAATTTCCATAAATTTCGTGGAGCTCAAGATTTTGGATATGATTAGCATTCCCGAGTCCTTGAGAAAAATTCAACCATTTCGGGAGACTGCTTTACAAAACCAACATTAATTTCATGTTAGACAAATTTACACCATCATTTGAAAGTTCATTTAAAAGAGTTTTGTATCGGTGTAAGTTTGAGAGAGTTTCGAGTCCTTAGCCACAAGGTGTTATACTCAAGTTTCGTGTCCATTATCCTGTTTTCCTTGGTATCGATGGTCCTTCATGACTATGAACTAGGTCATCCAGTGTTTGCTTAGCAAGTGCTCTGACTTATGAGACTCCATAATATCGCTCGGGGAGACAAGATATTATGATACTTTTGAGTCTTTGGTCCCTGGTTGACCTTTCTCCTTTCATCCAGGTCCACCGAGCTTGAGGTTTGGGCAACCCTTCACTGCTTTTTGGGACAAATGGACATTCATTTATGCACTTGACATAATAAGGTTCCATCCCAATCAAATAGCAAAGCATTCGCTTTTCCATTTGTTGAATTTGCCAACTTCAAGTCTAGGGCACAAATGAATAAGCTCCACCCTTTTATCGACTAGTTGGGGTACATCAATTTCGACCATTTAGGATCCTAATTTAAAACTTTTAGAGCGCCTAAAAAGCGAGTTTTATAATTAGCCTTGCTCGATACCACTTGTTGTTCCCCGTTCACTATCGTTTAAAACAGTTCAAGTTTATAAAACAAGTTAAAAGTGAACAATGGTAGAAATTAACATAAAGAAAACACACTAAGTAATTTTCAACGTCATATTCTTATTAGAAATAATTCAACAAAGAATACGTTACCCAAGTATTTGCGGAATAGTACTTGGGATTGAAATGACAAAGTTGGGTGATTCTCTCTAAGCTCGGGCTATGTCTCGAGCACAACTCTTAGAGCTCACCGAGCTATCTCAGAACTAAGTTGTATTTGGAGGAGTGAAAAGATGGCTTCATGTGTATGTGTTTTACAATTCACAAGCTTAACCTTTTCACTCCATCTCTTATGCTATTTATACATGTATGGTATTTGACTCTTTCCTAAGTGACAACCGACATCACTGAAGACAAAATCGATGTATTTTGTCTCATTTAAAGACTATTCTAGGTAAGAGACAAGACTACTTTCCTAAGTTCGGTGATGACGAGCGATGTTTTGCTATTCAGGAAAGTTGACTTTGGATGATAAGGACTTCGCCTTATCTCGATTCAACCTTTCGCTTTGTCCCGCTCTTTCTTGATCTTTACATTCTTCGTCTTCTACTTCAGTTTGTCTTGATGTAAGAAGTTGGATAGGAATCTTAGGGATTGATGAGTTATTGTCATCACCACCGAATCCATCATCTTTCTTGACTCGGTCTTCACCCTTTAAGTTCCGCCTTGCGAGTGGAGAGACTTCTTCTTAGCCTCTTCTTGAGTATCCTCGAAGACGACTCACCGAGAGACTATGCACTCGATGACTGTTTGTGTTAACGGATTAAATACTTGGGCTATTTTCTATTCAAATCCTAGATTAAGGAGTTTGGGTATTTATCGAACCCAACATGAAATTTTCGCACTTTTTCCGTAAAATCGCGAGACCGCTTTTTGTCGGGATAACCGACGGCGTCGAGATCGCAACCGACGGCGTGGGGAAGGAGCAAAACAACTCGATTACTTTTTTCGTTTTCGAGCTACTCATAATTTTTGGAATTTTCCGTGTCTTAATTTTCCGAAATGCGTAAACATCCATTCCACAAGCATTATATCCTAGTTTAGTAGAGTCCTATATATATTATTACCACCGATTTTACGCGAAGGTTTTGTTTATTTTCTTCAAGTGTGCGGTTTAATTTATCAAGAAGAAGATACATAAGATGAGAAGGAGCTTTCACGCAAACAATCTTCTTGAAGAACGATGTAACCACCACTTTACACGGATCCTACCGAGCTAATCGGGGAGTACTAGTTTCTTTCATATTTTATTACCTTCCATTATCATAACTTTGATATTTCGAGGAACATTGGGGACAATGTTCGGTTTATGTGTAGGAGGAAAATAAAACAGAACTTTGAAACTATACTTATCCTGACTATTTGCTTTCTCCAATTGCATTTGTGTAATAAACCATGAGAAAATGTCGGTTAGGGTAATTTGGCACCAAATTTAAAATTTTCATGACATATAGGGTGGGCCATTAGTCTTAATAAAGCGTCTCACGGATAGGAAATTATATGACTAGCACAAAACCCTTTACCACTTAAATTCCACCCAAATGTGAGGATCACCCTTAGATTAGTAGGAATTAAAGCATTCATCTTTAAGGCTTAGTGTGTGAACCGGTAGTATAATAGATTCTAGAACTTGTTTTGGATGCATCCCGAGATTGCTAGTAAGACTACACTTGTGTAGTTAGGAATAACTAAATGATAAGAGGCATTAGGATAACCCTTGTTTAATACCTGTAATATAATTACTTCTTCCACATCGGTAGAGTAATTCCCCCACACCCTTGCGTTGTACTCATCTTTAGTACACGATACCCCTAGTTAAACCCTCAGAGCCTATCCTTTTCGCGGTTCTCGTGATGTTTCGTTTTCCGAATATCAATGAAGAACATTGTTTACACCCCACCCCAAATGTACACCCAAATCGCCTTAGCCTACCTTGTATGCACTCACTTTTAGTGCATTATTGTTATCAACCTAAAACCCTTAGTTCAATTATCTAGTTGCTTGCATAAGTTGCTAAGTCGAGTCATATACTTTGTATCTGATTTTGGGACGATTGGGACTCATGGTAAAGTTAAAGTTTATGAAATGATGGGAAGGGCGTTAAATTCAAATTCCCTTTATTTGCGTAATAATGTACTCCAAGTGTTTTGATCTTTTCAATTCGGGTCAAATTAGTGTTAGAGTAATAAAAACTCAAGTGTAGGGATGTGCCTATAAATCCCTATCATTTTGATGTTATCGTAGAGGATGGTAGAGTAAAAGTGTATGTGAAAAAAAAAAAAAAAAAAGTAAAAGAAAAAAAATAGAGTGTTAAAAAAAATACGGGCTACCATCCTACATCTATCTTTAATTTATGTTTTTTTGTTTCAGTTATCTATAGTCTAGAGTGTCGAGTCTTGGCTTAGCAACGCCATTCTTCGCATGCTTGTAACATAAAGATTTTGACTTGCCACCACTAAATAGCCTATCCCACCAAACCCTTTGTTTCCTACCGTAAGCCTAACAAGACAACCCTTTAAAAGACCTCTTTGATAGTCTTTCCTAGGTGGTTACGCCAAAGCGATGGAGGTTTGATCTAGTCTCAAGCCTATGGTAATCTATGTACTAGGACGGTTAATGAGTGTTTATCTTCCATTTCCAACTTGTTATATTTCATATACACCGAGAGATGTGAGTATCCAAACACCCCATGTGAGGTGCTAATATGTAATTTTCGTGCTTGTTATGACTTTTATGGGCTTATATGTGTTGTGGATTGTTCTAAACCAATGCTTCATGACCCCTAACTTATAAATTAATTGGCTAAAAGCACATTTGCTTGAGGACAAGCAAATACCAAGTGTAGGGATATTTGATAAGGTTTAAAATGTACCTTTTGAGGAGTCATTTAAGCCCTTATTTGATCACTTTTGTATCCGTTATTACTTAATATCGATCTTTTCACTTTTAGGTATCTTAAAGGCAAAATGTTTGGAATGACACTTATTCGGACGAAAAGGCGCGAATATACGAAGAAAATGGCCAAAGTCAAGAATCGAGACACTCAGTTCTTTGGGCCGAAGGGGACGTCGGTGTTATCTGCGACGCCGTCGCATCACTTTGTGACAGATTCAGAGCCAAATTGCTTATTTACAAGTGGCGGTGTCGCTTTAAAAGTAGGTCGTCGCAACTCAAACGACCTAGATTTGATCCGCACGGCGCCGAGATCGAAGGGACGGCGTCACAAGCATACGGTGACGCCGCAAGACTAACGTGGCCAAGACAAAACCCTAATAACGGCGACCGACGGCCACAAATCAAAGGGTTACGCCGTCGCATATGTAATCTTATATATAGAATCCGAATTTTTTAGTTTTCAGTGTGTAGTCTTTTGGAGTAAAAACCTAAACCGAACCAAGGCTGTCTTGTACAGTATTTTAGGGTTCCAAACCCTATCTTACATCAAGATAAGTGTTTTACTTCATTAATTTAATTATTTCTTCAATTACTTGTGTGTATGCTTGCATGTTCCCCATGCCCGGCTAATTTACTTGTGTGTTTGCTTAGGGAATATGAAACTTAATTATTGAATATTGATTGGTTGTCTCTTATCTTAATTGTTAATGATCTAGTAATGCGATAGGTCATCCGTTGTGTAGTTAATGCTTGATTAATCTTTGTGAACCTTAGTTTATAACACCTAGAGTTGTTGTAGGCTAAACCATTCAAGAGTACCTTAGAGTTAAAGTTTATAAATCCTAGAGACTTTGTAGGCGATAACCTTTGGTAGTTTCAAAGAGTTAGGGATAAACGATACCCTACGACCTTAGATACACAACGCGATTAAGAATAAGGACGTGACAATTCAACCATCAATAGAAGATAATTAAGGAGTAATAAAACCTAAGTAAACACATCTTTAAACCATCATACGAGCACACAATAATTAGACATAGACTACCTCACCTTAGTTAATTAGATAATTAGATAAGTAGAGTAATCGTAGAAATACCAACCCCAAATCCAAACCCGAGATTCGTACCTTTCCATTTTCTAAAAACATTAAAAGATAAAAATAATCTTCCTCAACCCCAACCTTAGCGTAGTAACTTCTCACTAGCATTCCTATTCCCCAGAGAACGATATCAATTCCGTGGCTTACCCTAATACTACACTACAACGATTAGGTTCACCGCTGTGGTGTTGGAAAACTTGCTCGATTTAAAAGGAAGTTCCTTTGACCCCGAACGTTGCGAAGCGTATCATGCTTACCGAGACTTCATACTAGAACCTTGTTGGGTTTATTCTAGTACTAGCTACTGTCTCGATCAAGACTCTTCCCATATCTCACTTTTCTCCTTTTTCATCATACCTAAGGACTCTACATTATCTAGTGGATTGTCCCTGGTAGATCCTCCGCCTGGCGGGATCGTGGGAACAATACCTAAGCTCACCATCCTTATAACTCCATGCATAAAGTAAAATGGTCGGTCTTTTGGTACAGTTCATTCTTCCTTGAAACCAATTGAAAAGCTCATTTGGAAAAATCAATCAATGTACTTGTGATACAAGATCAAAGCATTGTACCTTAATAGTTTTGATCATTTATAAATGCTCCCCTCAACATGTGCTTATGATTTTGAAATTGTTTAGCACATGGAGGCAAGAGTTCTTTGAAACAATTTCTTTATCGCAATTTCCTTAGAAAAGGCCATTTGAATTTCATGGTAAATTCTCCCCCTCAATATGTGCGTAGGATATTTTAAATCATTTTATCACATTGAGGAAAGAGTTATTTTAAGTACTTTCACGATCACACGTGCCATAGAGAAAACCATTAGAAAATCAATCAAGGTACTTTTTGTTGAAACTTTTTAAAAAATTTGTTTTGTACCTTGAGAGTTTATTTTTCTTTTTGAAATGCTCCCCTCAATATGTGCTTCGAGATTCGAAAAGAGTTTAGCACATATTGAGAGTCAGATGCACTTTGAGACAAATTGGTCACCTTTATCGATTGCATATTTATATCACATTTTCTCCCCGATCGAAAATTTCAAATCTTTTGAGATTTTGGATCTCAAGTGATTTAAATATGTAAGAAAAATTTGTTGGAGAAAATGTGTCCGGTTTTATTTAATCGAAATGGAGCACTCCTAAGTTCCCTCTTAGAATAAAAAGGAACTCTAACCCATAACCTATCACTACTATATACATCATAGTTATAGTTGTTCATAATACAATCACCACATTACACATACATCTTAATACATAACAAAAACTACTCGTGAAGATGTCTTCATTCAGTTCTTTGAAGCGCTTTGTAATGACCTTCCCGAAGTCTACCACCCACAAAACTTTCAAGGCTTCGGAAGATCTGTCTAGTCTTAAGTCTTCTACCAATTGCAGCCACAAAGTCTTCACACCTCTTCAAATCCAGTTCAGACTAGAATCTTGTTTTGTTCCACGGCTTCGGATCAATTTTGATTTCCTTCACCCTTGAGTTCAATTCTTGTTCAACCATCCTGAGTGTACCATCACTGAATTTGTATAGCTCGATAGTCGATCGCCTTCTTGACCCGTGATTCACAAGAAAGAGGATCGCTCTAGGGGTGTCAACCACTATATAGTCGTGGCGAAATTCATGTCCTTTGGCTTCCCATTGAGGTCTTGTAAGATTTACTTGAGTCTGGTAGCTTTCTATGCCAAGTTGAAAATCACCAACTCTTTGTCGAATGACTAAGCCCCTGATCCAAAGATTGAAAGCAGCAAAGAGAGCCTTCCTTTCATGAATAGGTAAGTGGTCAAGATGTCCTGGAGGTTTAGAAGATAGAGATCTTCAAATTCATTTGGCATCAGTGTTTGAAGTCGTTCTTCTATCACATAATCTTTCAAGTCGCTCTTCAAGAACAATCTTCTTCGATTGTCATATCCGTAGATTGAGAAGATCTCCACACCGATCACACTTAGAATACGCAGACTTGGATCGAACAACTTTGAGACTCTTTTCAAAGACCATGTCCGTCAATGTAGAATTTCTTCTTTGAACCACCAATGAGAAATGCCATATGAGGCAAAGAATGTCATACGATTGTTCTTTGTCCGCCTGAATTGATCGGTACCATCCGCTCAAGACCCGGATCCGTAGGTAGTCGCTTTCATCTTAGAATCGATAAAGCCGGTTTTCTATCCGCAGTTTGAGCACATAGATAATCCAGTCATGGTTGAAGAAGAATTACGATTGGATGGTTAATTGTCCCGGTTCACCGCCGAGAGGAAGAGGCTTGTTCACATTGAAACGGCCGATCCGCTCACCGATGGATCACTCAAAGATCTTATGACATTCTTCCATCCGGTATTGAAGTTGATTGGCATATGAGTGGAAGACTTTGACGATTTCAAATGCTTGCCTTCAAGATCCTTTGAGTGATGGACGATATTCCTTCTTTTCACAAAACCACTTCATAAACCGCCATATCTCCAAAGTGATGTGAAGAAGAGAGTCTTCATCCGGGGCTTCATAGTTGGTAGTGATGGTTGATGCCCAATTGTTGTCGAGATCATCGTGTGAGACTCAGAATGGACCATGAAGGTTCAAGAGTTTGAGGTCTCTCTTTGGCGAGCCGGCTTTGAGATATGTCTTTTGAAGGTGCAACTCTAGAGGTTTTAGCGCTTCACCGAAACGATGCATCAAACCAATCCTCATCTTCGTAAGGCTTAGGGATATGTTTGTGGACGATCATCATCATCATCGGATTCGACCGCCATGACATAAGACTCTTCATGCAAAGACCGGTCTTCCGGGATAGTGGAGAAGGTGGGTGTAAACCTTG
Organism: Chrysanthemum lavandulifolium; assembly: GCA_022545495.1. Classification (NCBI taxonomy): domain Eukaryota; kingdom Viridiplantae; phylum Streptophyta; class Magnoliopsida; order Asterales; family Asteraceae; genus Chrysanthemum; species Chrysanthemum lavandulifolium. The sequence continues at coordinate 202,597,358 of CM040238.1, forward strand.
AATCAACCGTGGTCCATGTCAGACTTCTTCCGAGTACCTCGATCACGTGAGCAACCTGGATTGATTTGAAGGTTTTGGAGGAGATGTTGGTGGTTTTGGTGGAGGTGTAGTGGTTGCGCGGAAGATCCACTAGCACCGAAGTTCCAACTCCACCAGTTGGAGGAGGACGAGGTGGAGATTTAGGACCTTACGCAACGCTCCAACACCAAAGTCCTCCTTTTCTTCTTAGCCTCTTTCTTGAATGTCCTCCGAAATCAGAATGATTGTCGTGCTTTATCGATTCTTCAAGAGCCTCGAATAACTTCTTATGGACCTCATCCTTATGCTCGTTAGCTTCATACATTTTGTCCGAAAGAACCGCTCTCATATCTTAAATGGGCAAGTCTTTAAACCGTTGAAGCAATGGAGCTTGCATTGCCCATTCTACAAGATCTTTAACTTCGCTTTCAATGGCGCTCGCAACACCTTCATCGGGTTAAGGTTTTTAGCTTGTAGACACACCGCCGAGGACGTTGATAGATTTAGGCGTTGCTCTCAAGCGCTTCATTTCGCTTTCACCGCATTGTCGAGTAATTGATCGATGTTAAGATTAGAGGTGGTGAAGCCGGTGGAGTGTCCGTGTCATTAATTGTGACAACCGGTTCAAGTGATAGATCTTTAGCGTGTTCCGTGGTGGATGCGGTTGTAAGAGCGAGTTTGGGCGGTGGAAGTGCGTTATAAGAACAGTGCGTACATCGGAGGATGGTTGATGTGTTTTGGTGGATGCCGACGTGTACATAGACTTAGCTTCATCTTTCTCATCACCTTGTTTATGAGTCTCGGTGTTCCAAGGTTTGTCATTCAAAACCGATCACCAAATGAGAAATCGGCATCCGATTCTTAAATGAGGATAGAGATCCCGTAAACATGTTTGTTTCATCGAGATGCTCGTGCTCTTCGTGATCTTGGCTCAAGAATATCATGTGGGTCTTTCAGCAGTTCATTTTCTTCATTACCTGTTTCAAGCACTGGAACCTCTTCAGAAAAATGTGTTGTCTCCTGGCTTTCTGATTGACTATCACTGGAAGCAGGGGTTTCAACAGGTGTATCTGTCACATCTTTTTCCACTTTAGATTTAATTAGAGCTGAGGATGATTCAACATCTCTTTTCTTGAGTATGAATTGAGTAGTCATTTTTGGAGGTGGAGAAGAGATGGTCAATAACATTTGAGCGCTTGTTCGCATGATCCGCTCCAAAGAATCCCTTTGCCTTTATCTTGTGTGACTGTAGTTGTTTGTTGTGGAGCTGGCTCAGGTTCTCTTATCACAACACCTCCCACTGGTGGTCTCATGTTCAGGCTTTCCAGGCTTTGTTTAATCCCTTGTTGCAAAGCACCTCGCCTTCATATATCAATCGCATGTCACCCTTTGGAGCCTCGGTTCCTTCAACATTCCCCTTCGACATCATACTTTCTTTTTTGCTTCGTGATGAAGTGTCGGAGATTGAGATCTATCACGCCTATTCTGGGAAGGCGGCATATGAGGTTTTAGAGGATGATTTAGTGTTGGAAGTAGACTTAGTAGACTTGGGTTGTGAGGGATCGAGCGCCATCAACATTGGATCCGGATACCCTTTTCTTGTATAATCAAGTAGTCACCTTCTTAATATCATCTCGTGAGAAGTGCATCAAGAATTGGCATTCCAAAGATCTCTTTATTAACACCTCCGCAACATATTTGAGGTTACCAAGTACAAATTCATCCCTAGCATTATGGAGGACTCGACTCACCTTGGATTAAAATGATGAGTCTGTTGCAAGCATTGAATGATAAGCTTGAGAATCTTATGCTAGTAATTACAAGTTTGTGTACTTTCTTCCTTCCTTGGGCCCGATTCGAACATTTGTTCATCGGTGATGAAAGTGTGCATCGACAATGAGAATTCTTCCCAAATACGCCCGAGACATCAATGTTCACCCTTTGATGAGACCCCATAAGATTTGCGAATAGGTGTCCTCACTTTATCGAACCCTGAGGTTTTGCCAGATAAGCATAAGTTGAGAATGGTAGTAATGGCTCTCCAAGGTTGATACATGTGTCCGGTGATGATATCTGAAGCCCTTGTAACGTTAACTTGATAACCCAAATCATTTAGAAAGTCCATTAGTTCTTCCGCACTAGGTGGAGGGACAGATTGTTTGGTAGGGTCACATGGTGTGATTCCTAGGGCCTTACTGAGAATGTCAGAAGTGATTTCAAATTCCTTATCATCAAGCTTACAAGAATAATTGGCTGTGATCTTGTCCCATGTAATGGTGTTCCAAAATTATTGTAGGTAAATGGAAGGGATCATGCATTGCTTGGTCAAGGCCTTAAAGAAGTTAGTGTTTTTAAGAATATAAATAGCAACTTTGAAGATTAGATTTTGTTGTATTCTTTCCATGTCCACATAAGCTTGCTTTTGCCTATCTCTACCCATTTATCTTTTGGAAAAATTTCGTTGTCTCAGAAGAACTGTGGTGGGCGGTATAGCAAGGTTCTCGGATGAGGTTGTGTTTGCCATTGAAATTCTTTAGAAACACACATACAACAATAGTGTTCGAGAGCATGTTAGGTTAGACATGGTTAGCTAAACAACTTTATCGCAACCTCATGACATAAGCACAACGAGTAGCATACATGATGATTAACAAAATCGATTGAAATGCTCGTAAAATAGGTTGAGATGCTTTAGTAATTCTCGTAGTAATAAATCATTTGACAAGTTTTTCTAGAGACAAGTTGCTTTAAGCAAAATTGTTAAAACAAAATTGCTATAATAAGATTTCATGAGACAAGTCGCTATAATGGAAGTGTTATAACAAGTCGCTAAGACAAGTTGTTAAACCAAGTCGCTACAAGAGAAACTAGATACAAGTCGCTTTAAACAAAAATGTTATAGCAAGTCGCTATGAACAATTTGTCAAGACAAATCGCTACAAGTAAAACCTGAGCCAAGTCGCTATAATGAAAGTATTATAGCAAGTCGCTTTAAACAACTTGTCAAAATAAGTCGCTACAAGAAAAAACAACAACAAGACGCCTTTGTGAAAATGTTTGAGCAAGTCGCTAACTTGTAAAGACAAGTCGCCTCTTAAAAATACAATGATAAGTCGCTACCAAGAATGTCTAAAATAAAGACAACTCGCCATCAAGAATATATTCTACAACTCGCCACAAAGAACAACCCACGAAGATGATAAGTCGCTATCAAGAACGTTTTAAAATATTGACAACTCGCCATGAGGAATATATAAGCCAACTCGCTACCAAGAACAACTTGCTATCTAATAAGTCGCTAATCAAGAACACATTTTGATATATCTAACCAACGATATCCCACAAGCGGATGAGACATCACCATGACCAACAACACTATAACAATTGAACAACACCACGACACAATCATATCCATGAACGCAGAACAATCATCATCCCAATAAACACATAAAATTTTTACAAAAGCGATAAGGGATACCATGAAAACATCCGAATGCACTAACAATTCAAATTCAAGATACCCTAAATACAACCTAACCAATATTGCGCACCACCAACAACGATCACACACTAACCTAGAATGGGATAGATAGTCGAGGGTAGAAAATCGGTGAAATCATAAAACAAAGGTGTATTAGATAAGGTGTTAGGCATGGAGGATTCAAATCAAACCTTGAAAGAGATCTTACCACTTCAAATCGCTATAAGGAAGGTCTCGATGAAGGGAGAGAAATACTTAGAGATTTTTTTAGATAATAATGCTAATGACAAGTCGCTACCCCTAAGTACAATACTCAAGAATCACGAATTTGCAAATTCAGTCCTTATACTTAATCAAAAAAGAGACAAGTCGCTAACAAGACATAAAACACAAGGCAAGTCGCTAGACCTAAATTTGTGAGACAAATCGCTAGCACAAAGTTAGGCAAGTCGCTATGTCAGAACATACCATTCTCAAGTATCAATAAATGACACATTTGATCCTTGTATTATGACAATAAAGACAAGTTGCTACCTATCTTAGTATCACACGTAAATAAGTACTATTGACTCTATCACCTTGTACAAAGCAAATTGCAAACAAATACGATTGGATAAGTAACATCTATGTTGAATATGACAAGTACCATATAAGAAGAAACATGGATAAGCCATCTAGCACAATGAACATAAAGAATCATGATTTAAACATGCAACAACAAACAAGTAAGCACATTACATATATCAAACAATGATGTAGAGATAAATTGAAATATTCTCCCCCTCAATCAATGTCACCAATTAAGAGTGAACATTGATTGAATTTCAACCCCCGTTTTAAAATAGAATATATCTTTTGTTCGAACTTCATCTATGGACCCGTATCATTATTGAATGACATTTCTAGGACCGTAGATGTTATCGAAAACAAGAGATACACCTTTTATAAGATTTTGGGTAAAAATTTAATTAAAAAAATGATTGATTTAATTAATTAAAAAAATTGATATATAGAGATTAAGAAAATTGATTTTTTTTTTTAATTTTTTTAAATTTAAATTTTATATTTTTTTAAATACAAGTGAAAAGTAATTTGTACACGGATTCATGAGAACGAGTCGTGATTCAAGTCGAACAGGAGTCAAAGTAATAGGTACATCAATTCTGACAAGCTACAATTCCTGAGTGAGCAATCTTCATTTCTGTTGGAAACCAGGTCATGATGTTCATGATTGAATTGAGCATTGTACCTGAAAAAGACTGAGAACACTTTGCACTAGTAGCACATGTAGTATTGCAAATAGATGAGTTAGTGACACGAGTATCCTCATTATTGGATGTTGCATGCCCGGTCTAGGAGTTTCATTAATAGAAACCTTTAGTTTCAATATTCTTGAAGATTTTTCTGTGGGCATCCACTTAAGGCAAGATCTAGGTGTGTAAGTCCGTTTGGATCCCGTAAACTTAAATAATCTACCAAGAGGAATCCATTTGAAACAAGCGCTAGTAGATTTGGATGAAGCCACTACTGCTTTGAACATTGGTCCTTTTGTAATTAATTTGTTTCTTAGGGATTGATCAACCAATTGATGCTTCTTATATGAACTAGATGATCTCCTAATATTCACGATCTTAGGGCTTGAACATTAAGTCGGGATTGTTATTCATCATATTGGAATGAGTTTGTGAAGTATCGGTTTTGACAAAACTATATTCTCATCAACTTGGGAGGCAAGCTTAGATTTCATGGTTTAAATCTTTACATTTAAAAGCATTCACGCCTAACTACTGATTGCTCGAATTATTCAAGACAAGAGGCTTTCCCAAGGTTGATGCTTTTGCAAACTTAGTGTACACCCTATTTCCAATAGATTTCCTAAGCTCATTTTTAAAGGCAACAATGGTGAAGCTCTTATCCTGAATTTGGGCTTTGAGGGCATCAATGTCTGCCAATAGGGAGTTAGTTTGATCTATCAGCTTGGATTTGTTCTCTAATAAGTTCTTCCTCAAGGACTCATTTTCCCTTAAAAGGTTGGTCACACATAGAGCCAATTCATCATTCCTAGATTCAAGCAGACCACTCACCTCATAGTTAGGATTGTTCATCCTCAGATTACATTTCTTATGTAGATCGAGAGTTGTGATTTGGATTACATATGGTTGAATCTTTGTCCTAACTGGTTTTTAACTGGTTAATTTCAAAAAATTCTCGAAATTCTGGGAATTCCGGATTTATGCAAGGTTTTGTAGCAAGAGAACTTTCTTCTCTTTGTTGTATTGCAATTTCTAAGGAAATACAATGTTTTTCAAGAATTGAGTATTTGTTTGAAAGTTCATCATAAACCCCTTTTTCAACCATGTCGTTTGCTTTAAAGATTTTAGACTCAGACTCAACCAAGAAACATTTATCAATATCATGTTCAGAATTAGGGTCATTTTGTTTAGGTACATTAGCAGATGCATTATGTTGATCAGTTAAGTGTACCTCATCACATGACATCTGTTCATTTGTTGGAATGACAACTGCATTCATATTATGCATAACAAGAGTTCTTGAAATGCAGTCGCTTCAAGCTTATCCGACTACGAGCCTCAGATTCAAGATGTACCGGTTTCATCATCCTTGTTGTATCCGATATTATGCATTCAAGATCATCCGTCCTTTCAACTCGATCCATTACCCGACATATCACAACTTTCACTTAATTTTTCCCGACACCCATTAAAAACATTCAAGTTATCATTCTCTTGAAAACTTCCTTAATGTACTTTTCCACATTATCCATAAGTTGGATAAATGTGTTGATGAACTCATGAATTTCCATTCCGAATGTTTTTGAAGGAAATTCCACCACGTGTTGATCAAGTTCATGGAATATTCCCCATTGATAAATGGTGAAATTGGTTGTAGATTACCGAAGTGCATCATTGGAATCATCCATTAATACCTTCTTTCCGTAATTTGAAGCTTCATTGTTCTAAGTTCAAGAACAAGGTTCTTGTCAATGTAGGTAAGTCTGGCGGAAGAGAGCACCGCATGTTCGATCCCAGTTGTGGATAACAGATTGTATGAGGTGTCGATGAAGTAGTTGATAGGGCTCAATGTTGCATTCCATTTGCCTTGCATCATGTATCATTAACACGTGTGATTCTTTGATATTTGAATCGAATGTGAAGTGTTTTGATCATAATTTTACGAATCAATCATGGTTAAACATTCGAGTAGCAACAGCTTTTGTTCGCGAGGTATCATAGAGTTCGAGCACTTTGGAGATTAAAGGGTCATGATGTAAGTCATTGTGTTTATGGATATTAGGCATGTGTCGCTTGCATTAATTCACCAAGTCTCTAAATACCTTGAAGACAAGTCGCTACTCACCCAAGTCGCTAGGTATAAACCTTGAGAACAAGTCGCTAATAACAACTCGCTAAAAGCTCAAGTCGCTATGAACCAAGTCGCTAGACACAAGTCGCTAAAGCAATAACTCGCTGTCGACAAGTCGCTAAGGAACAACTCGCTAAGAGGCCAAGTCGCTAAAGAGCAACTCGCTAGTCACAACAAAGACAAGTCGAAAATAGTAAAGACAAGTCGCAACGCTGAACAAGTCGCTAGCCAGTGGCTCCTCCACTACTTTGTACTATTTGTCGCCTTTTCTCAATAGACAAGTCGCTAGTGCTCAAGTCGCTACCACTTCAACTACAAGTCGCTGAAAACTAAAGAAGCAAGTCGCTACCAAGAGTAATTATCCGAGAGTCAAGTCGCTAGCTAGAAAAACTTAAACACAACCCTTTTCAATCCAAAACAAGCCCAACCACAGTGATTCAAGCTTTCCAAATCAAAACCCAAGCACATAAAATGATTCTAAACACAAAAGTACAATCAAAATCCAAACATTAACACAAGAAATGATCCAAATGATGCAAAACCACTAAACTATTTCAAACCCAAAACCATATAAAACCACCGAAATCCAAGAACATGTAAAGAGATGATCAAACCATGGCTCTTGATACCATTTGTAACATATTGGATTTCACAAACACACAAACAATCACAAATATGGGCATATGAATATATGGTTTTAGAGAGAAATGGGATATTCTAGTGAGAGAAACACATGAAAGGTTAGATTCCAATGAACATCCAACCTCTCCCTTATGGGGAGAGGGCTATTTATACAAAGAACACCTCCTTCGGTCATGGATCGTGCATACAATGGGTAAAGACCTGTCCTTCCTCCACGGTGTTGCACTAGACTAAACTATGCTAATAACTAACTAACAAATAACATAATAAACGATATGTCTACGAGCTAACTTAAGCTAGATTATATTTGGGGTGACCGATGCTTCACTATAGAATTTCCAATTCCTAACATTAATATAAGTAGCGGGCTCTAACAAACAATTCATTTAGGTGATGATGGGCTTTACATCCTATCTATTCGTTAGCTTCACTATGATCGAAATGTTTTCATGGTTCTTATGGTCTATGCTATACTTATTTCTCCTAGTGAAAATCGACCCATTACCTAAAAGGTTCATTTTAGCACATCATAGTCATGAAACAAACAACCTCGCATGCGTAAGCATGTAGGTCATGGCGTCACTTACCTAGAGCCATAGAGTGTTGGCGTGATGCCTATGCAATAAAATACAATCTATGACAGATGCGATGCGAGAAAATTTAATCTATGATGTAATCCTTATGCTATAAAATATAATCTACAACATGTTCCATCTTTATTGTTCGCACACATATATACCATCATACAATGTGTCCACATAGCAAAATGTAACATTTTTTTTTTAATTTAAATTTGTCATAATAAAATCCCAAAATCAATCGCCTTCAATGTATGATCGCTTAGAACTTGACAATCATCAGTTAAAACTTCAAATTAATGAGGAAGAATTGGTGAAGATACATGTAAATAGAACACTACAAGAAGACTTCATGAGTTCGCTAAAGGTTCCTCCAAAGCATGATCCATAAGACACTTGTGTAGATGTTTCTCCTCGCCCACATTCCATGGTAAGCCAATAATCCGATCAACCAAATTCCTTCAAATACAGAGAATACATATTTCAGTTACAAGTACCTCCAACCAATTCAACCCGACTTTAAAAGCATCAACAATCCATCGAAGATTCATCATACACTCATGCCTCACTTTCTTTTTCCTAAATTTGGTTCAAATTGATCTCTAGTACATAAAGGCTTCAATTAGAAGTCCACACCCATCGCCACTCAAGAGCAATGATGCCTCATTGAGTGAAACCAGTTACGCTCACTATCACTCCCTCGACCAACGAAACCATAAGAGTCGCATAAGGATTTTGTCATTCTAACAAAACTTGTGCCACCTTAGGATGTGTACTAGGGCTTGATATCTCTCGGGAAGGCGACATGCTTCCTATGAAATGCCAAAGAACGAACAATTAGCATAACAAAACATAAAGAAATGAGACCTAATATTGTAGGGTCGGCGTCGGTCCAAAACCGACCCGACCAACCGAACCGAAACCGAAATTATGAAATTTAACGAAACCGAACCGACGGGTCGCCGCTTCGTTCGGTTTTGTGTCGGCCGCCGGTTCGGTGCGGTTTAGTGTATTTAGGTATGTGTTTGTCGGTTTTGGTCGAATCGAACCGACCCAAACCGAAAACATGTAAAACATGAACCGAAACCGAACCGACGGGCCGTCGGGTCGGCTCGGTTTTGTCGGTTCGATCGGTTTTGTTGGTCCGTTCGGTTTTGGACCTTTGATGCTCAACCCTATAATATTGGCACATTAAAATACAATCTTGTAAGAACAATAGAAAAGGCATCAAAATAAATATCTACAATTTTTGCAATAAGACGATCTAAAGTTCAGGTTGAACTTATGATGGGGAAAGCTATGCTGTAACTATACTTATCATTATTGTCAAATACTATTATTTAATTAGCCAAATAACCTTGGACATCACTTCAATATAAGATACGTGGCCATTTCAGGAGAGAGGTAGAAAAGCTGCAAGACAAAAAAATAATGACAGTCAAAACTTCTAAATACACACGGAGCTGAATAATGAAGTGGGCATATAGATACATATGTAGTTGCTACCTTGGCCGCCAACAGTAGTGGGATCATATGGTATGCCGTGTTGCATCGAGCTTCGCGACCACCGGCGTGACACACCTTTATTTTAGTATTCTAGCGTAAGTTTTAGTATGTGTGAGATGCATATTTTAAGTAGTAAACATTGAATATAAGATACTCACACTTTGGGGTTCAAGATCCTTTAGTATAACATTAACATCAAATCTCCAACTACAAAACCAATTTCAAAGAAAGAGAATGACTTCGCAACATCCAAACACTTATTAATGCAAAATGTTAAGTGAATTTTACTAAAAGAAAGAGAAAGACTTACTTTTTATCATCATCTCTCGTTGCAAAGTACCGGATCGATTTGGTGGATATATGTTGCAAGAGGGTTTAGATCCAACGACATTGTTCGAAAGCAAATGGTATATATGTGCTTTGTTTGTTGACTTCTTTAAGCCCCATTCCGTAGAAGATCATGGTTGTTGTTTCGCTAAAATAGCCATTGCAACGCTTGTGTCTTCATCGCCTAACATACAATTTACTTCAAACAAATCAAATGCACATCAAGAAGAAGTATATAAAAGAATAACACTAACTGAATACAAATCTCTATATAAGCCTCAGTAGCTAAAATCCAAAACTTTATGCCTAAATAACAAAGTATGTCAAAAAACCTTATAAATGATTAAAAGTAATAATTGCAACAGATGATACAGACTGCACAAAAAATAATTTGTTGAAAGACCTCGGGCTGTTGCACGTTGACGTCTATCATTCGCATGTGAACTGCTACAGGCTGTAGTTGTCCGGGCATTCCTAAAACAATAAAAACGGTCAGTGTATTAGTATCAGTTGACTTCCAGCTCATATATTGCTTAAAAGAATGGAAAATATATGATATTAACGATGCAGCTATTCAAGTATGTTTGAATGTATAAGGTAACTTGCCTCTGCAGGCCGATTGTGTGTGCACATTATCTCCACACAAATCACCATGTACATTCCGCAAAGATTCATTTATACCTCTGCACGCCTATTTTTGCTAAGGTTTAGAAAGAATTTGGCTCTGTGAAAATTTGCGAAATTCTGACCGGACAATATAGCAACTGATGAAACGACAAAATTGGTAAATCAATCGGTCAAATACTATTCCCAAGTACCGATGAAGCGGCTGTGCACAGTGGTGCCCAGACCTAATGGCTACTCCATGTTGTAACAAAAGATCATAAATTGGTAAATCACCACTACCAACTTTTCTTTAATGTTTTTTCAAAAAAAGCAATTGTATAAGGAGTAGTTGTGTAATCATATTAGATACAGAAAAACACATAACTTTAGAAAAAACAAATAAAAGCGTTTCTGGGTTTTACCAGCCCAACCCAACCCGCTTTAATATGTACGGAGTACAAAAACTTACCTGTTGTAATCGCTACCTACCAACCCATTTGGCACCTCTACACCGGATAGTTTCGTGAGAAAACGCAAACTAATATGCATAGAGAATCGAGAAAAATGAAGAAGTTGGTGTTTGATTTGATACCGCTGATCCAAAAAGTTGCTAAATGTAGGATGAAGACCTCAACATTAAAGGAACATAGCAAAGACGATGAACGGTTTGTGAAGGTGTTGGTCCATAGATACGAACACCGGAAATTGTATGAAGCTTCTCATAGAGATAATTAGCCAGTTCTACCTGATATATCCAATTCGAACATATGATTAATATACATGCATCAAGACGATAAATAGATTATGTATGCTCCAAAGAACGCACAAAACTTTATCAATATAAATGTGGATTCAGAGAGCCATCGAACATAGCATGCCACGTGTAAAGACATGTAAATAAATTTAAATCTTCAGTTACTTGAATGTATAAAGACAAGAAAAAATGAAGAAATTCGTAGCAAATATAAAATAGGCAAGGCATAGTAGATGATATTCACCTCATAATCATGAATCTTTTGCATGCCAATTTCAGAGAGATAATCGATTGCTGCTCCTAAACCAATGGCTTCCCCAATTGCTAGCAGCTAACCCAACCTTCAACAGAATCTTATTTAAAGGTATAATTAATATGCAGCTGCAAGTTTGTTTGATCTCGTAATAGCCATTTGACAGATGTATAAGCAACTATGCAACATCGTAACGGTTCATAAACAGTTAGATGACATGAATTTTTTTCTGATGGGCAATTTATTTGGAACACTACTTCCTCTAGCAAGCTTTGTAAGATACTTCATTAAATCAGCCATTGAGCTGATCATAATTAAATCACACAAACAAATTTTAAAGAATCTAAAAGTTAAAAAAAATCTCCAATATATAACATGTATGATAAGCCAATATCTAAAGAAAAAAGGCTGTAGAGTCCAATTAAGAAAACATATAGATTATAAGTAAACCTGGATAGGGCCTCAAGGATAGAAGATTCAGGTGGAACGTGGCAAATGTTGCAGTTGCCATCAATATTTGCAAAATAAATCAAGGTGTCAAAAAATTGCCTCTTATCCATGTACTGAAAGCCACATGGAGATATAAAATTATGATAGAAAAGTAACAGATTCTTTAGATCCCTTGTGTATATACACAAGAGAAGATTATGTGGTTTTACAAAAAGAAAGAAAACCTTGTGTATATACTCAAGTCGAACACCGATCGATTCTCCTCTTCTCTCCACACTTCAGCAAGACAATCCTAGCATACCACCGTGATGTGTGCATATATCCTTCTTCACGAGATGCTTCGGATATGATAATACTGTGACACTATTGGATGCATATAAGAACACAACAACTCAAAAAAAAACGTCAGCTCTAAAACCAATTAATACTTGAATCAATTCATTATGGCCAATAAAAATTTACAGCCTGCCACTAGTTAAAAAACAAAACAAAAAAAATCAAACGTGCTTAAGATCTAGGGTTAATGACGTTCAATACATTAAACCATTGCGAAAATTGTAAATAGTGATACATACATGGTAGTAGCAATTTGTATATCATTGACCTACAAAATCATACAACTAAACAAAAAATAATTTCATCATTGCAAGAACATATATGATAAATGTCAAAAGCAAAAATATCATCACTAATAAAAAACTTATGATCGATCTTTGACGAAGGTATGTCGCTCCAAAACAAAAGTTTATGTACCGCAAACACACATAATATGCAAAAAGTTATACAAAAATTATGAACATAATAAGGTGAGCAAAATAAAAATTATCACATTAAGACGATACAAAGAAACCTGTTAGAAACAATCAATCACCAACATTATAATTCATACAAAAATAGGAGCAAAACTATAATAGCTTTTCTGTTGTTGGAAAATCTTACTCGTGAATATCAAGAGCTTGATCTTTATATCTTCAATGTAGAATATAGTAGTTCCATCATCGACAACTTTTCAATTAATTAAGCAGAGCAAAACCATAGTCGAGAATTATCACATAATAAGGGGAGCAAAACTTAATTAATTTGTGACTATAAATAAGGAATAGATATGCTCCAATATTATATAAGATTAGGTTAAACCAAACACCCACTTGTATCAATAAAACCAAAGCTACTGTTTATAAATATGTGTTGAAAATGCAAATGCTTTAGTACTAAATCATAATGTATTGACAATGGTGTATTGTTTAGGAAGAAATTGGTATGGTGTTAGTGTTGACAGTGGGACTGAACACGCCCAATGCCTCAACATCTTGAATTTTGACTTACCCAAGTCAAACAAATTTATGAAATGCCACAAATTGTAACTTACTATTGTGGTATGATTTCAGTAAGTCAAACCTATTAAGAAATGCACAACGATTTCTATAAGTTACAATGCACAACCAAACACTATTAGTTACAATAAGATCCCAATTTTTTATTGATCGATTTCATGTTCACAACTATTACAAAGTTTCCTATCATCTAAACATACACTTACCTGACCCACAACTCTCCCTATCATCCTTTTCCTTCATTTCCTTCCTTTCCTTAAGATAATTAAACAAAATTTCCGATTTTTAATCTTTTTTCCAAATCGTTAACCTTGATAACCGATGTCGACCTCTTCCTTCTCCTTCTTAACACCCAAACCCTTTTCATTGGGCAATCTTCTTTCTTCAACGAACTCAATAAAGCCTTCCCTTATCGCTTTGTGCCATTATTGTTTTTTTTTTGCTTGGGTAGAATGTATGTTGCTTGTATTTGAGGTCCAATGTGTTCTTGTTATTTACGACAATTATGTGTCTTTGGTACTAATAGGGTTGAGGGTTGGGTTAGATTTAACTAGGCATGTTATAATTGTTAATGGCCTATTATACTCTCGATGTACAAACGTAAAAGTAACGTTGACTTTGACAATTCTTGTCAAGGACTTGTTTAAATTTATAAAACGCATACTTTGACTACCGCGATGAAAATGCTAAGTTTTAGTTCAACGTGATGTTTTCGGACAAAATTAAGGACCAACAACGATTTTAGTCAATAAATTAATTAACCATATTAGTTACATGACTCTTATTTATATATAAAGTTTAATAACTACGTATAAGCTAACTCAAATATATAATATTTAATCATTAACACTTTCCTTAATGCATGAAACTTAAAACTTATATAGATATAGATATAGCCATCTGTATTATATATTTAAATTAAATGGTCATTTCAAATAATTCTAGGACCATAAGGGTGGTGTCAACCATGCCTAACAAGATTTTTCATGCCTAATCACCTACCAATAATATACTTCAAACTCATCTCATACCTAACAATAGATTTTTAGTGGTAACCATGGCTAACCCATACCTCACATTCATTAATATAAAATGAAGCAATATTATTGGTGGAAATTAATATAACACATAAACACATGCATGTTTGCCTCATGTAGATTCGGTAAACTATACCGATTATGCTCCAAATGATGCCACACCGATTCATGCCTAAGACTTGGCATTGATCATGCCTATCGGCATGTTTGATACCGAATGCATGCCGAGTTCGGTTGCCAGTCCCCTAACTATTAAACTTTTTAATTATTTATATACATATATCAAATCTTTTATATAATAAAACAAAACCCTTAGTGAGAATTTTTCATTTCAAGAAAATCAAACCATACCTTATTTGGTAATATTTTTTAATTTATTATTTTTTTTTATAAAATATGAAAAATAATAAAAGCCAAATATTTCTTGATTTAGTAAAACAAACAAAAAATCGTTCCAAAGTTAGCAACTTTTACATTAAAATTCGTTATTCTAATCAGATGTATAAACAAAACAAAGATACGCATGTACTTTGTGGCTCATAATTGATACTTTTGGACCTAAAAAGAAAATTAGAAAAAAAAACCGCACCCTTTCTTCATCATATCCACTGTGAAGAAAAGCATTCCCGTTCACCACAAACAGTCACGACCTACTTCTTCTTTTTAGCCCTCAATTCACCAAAACCCTAAGTCAAAACTACAATTGAAGAACTAAAATGTCCTATTCAGTTATTTACATTAACACTCTAAAATCGAGGATATAGTTTACGATTCAGGTAAATTTTAGAACCTAACGAGGATGTATTTGCGTTTTATGTATTTCAGTCAGATTTGGGGATTCTTGGCTTGGAGAGGCTTACTTAAAAACCTAACTTATGAAGTCAACAATTAATTAATTTGTTGATTACAGGTGAAAAAAATTAAAAACTTTGTTGCAGATGACTGTTATAATATTAACAATTACTGTAGTAATTAATTGTTCTAACAATGTTTATAGAATATCTACTATAATTGATTACATTATAAAATTAATGAATTCTGAATTTAAGATCTACAAAGTCTATGACATGATAATTACATGATTATTGTGATTTTTAAGTTTTAGTGTTTTGGGTATATACTATATTGGGAAACTACTAGCTGTGTTTAGGACCTGCTTAATATATATGTTTATGTTTTATGTAATAATAAGAGGCACTCGATTTTTTATATTGTGATGTTAAATGTGATGGAGGTGATTCTAGGGATGGTTCTCATCAAGCATTATTACGTTATCAAAACCGTGTTGACATTAGGTTTTTCATCAATTTGTTTCTGCCTTAACCGTAGATAGAGGAAAAATAACAGAGATTGTGTATAAGGGCACACATGATGATCCCGAACCTCAACCTAGCCGTCAATTTAGTGTTGGTGCTCTTATGCCATCACAAGAGGAAACTTCAATATGCAGCTTATCAAGCAGGTAACTAGAGCAGCTTTTAATGCTCTTCCCAGAGATGGCATTTTTACCCATTATGTATGGGTCGTTTTGGATTTATGTTCTATCTCAAGCTGGTCGAATGTGGCCAATTGAATGAATTTAGCTTTAATGGCATGGGTCAATTGGGTAATCGAGTTTAAACAACGTTAAATTTTAAAATCTGGTCGATAAAAAGTTTTGTGTGAGCCTAGCCTAGCCTGTACTAAGATGACCTTAGCGTGATTTGACCTGTGACATGAGCCTCCAAGAAGACTATCTTGCCACCTTTACTTCCCATGTTTGTTTAACTAATCACTTTTATCTTCTAATCTCTATTTGGTTTGTACTTTATTATTGTTGAAGGTATTTATGCAAGTAATGGCCAGGATTCTAAACTTAGATGCGAGTGGAACCCCTTTACAATCTCCTAGACAAGCAAATCAAGATAGTACAGATGGTTCACCTGTTTGGGGATCTTTGTTGAAAGAGGTTGTAGTTAGATTTTGGTTTTAGATCTTTCTATATATGTCATCATATGCAATCCTTGAATCTGTAATTCTTTCATCAACAAAAGATATGTGCCCAATTTTATTTTATTAACCTGAAGTCACAATAACAACCACTACCATATCTTTTTCCCCTTTCTTCACAAAAAACTGACAACATCACTTCGAAATCTAATGAAATCCGAAACGGTATATTTTGGGTACCAATAATTGATTTATACATTAATCAAGCTATACTATTTTTATCGAAGGAAACTGAAGCTTGATTAAACAGTTGCAAAAAATCTGGCCGGATTTTGATACAAGGAGAAAAGATCAAATAGAAGTTCTTTTGATCCAAGTTCTTCATATTCTTGTGTTTTTCGGGGTGTTTGGGTTAGTGTTTTTTTTTACATGAGTTACAGTTGCATAACAGGAAGAGAGAAGACAAAGATGAAATGAAGTTCAAATAGTGATGATTACAGCCTGAAGATATGGAGCCGTATAACGAAGTTCAAATACGGATGATTACATCATCAAGAACAGGTAAACATATATTACGGGTCAAAACAGGTAAACATGAACCAAAAGAAAATCATGGGAATTCAACATTTGTTATACATGGTTTAAATATAATTTGTACACAACTGTCTTAGTTATTGAACTTTTGGTTTTTAGAACTACTTCTATGTCTTATAAGAGCACAATTTGTGCTACAGAAAGCTATACCAAACACTATTTATGGCCTTTAGAACATTAGCGGCAAGCGGCTCATTTTGACCCATCATCATGCCACTACTTTAAGCCACATAAAACGGAATTAATTAATCAAATGTTGGAATGTGATTACCACTTGTGAACTAATAGATAGAAACAAATTTTATTGATGGAATATTCGACACAGTTCCTCCTGGATATGTGGATTTGGGTTATGTATATATCTCTAAACGGGCAAAAAGATAAAAAAAAAAAAAAATAATGTCTTAAAAAAGAACAGGTCCAAAAGTACCTCATATAAACCGGTCAACATACCGCTACTTAAAAATATTGTAATGTTGTTATATATAAAGTGTTGTTTGGCATTGTGTTTTAAAAGACATACTTTGATTATCATTCCTCAATTGGTTATAAATGTTGATACATCTTTCCCTTTATACACGCTTGCTTTATCTTAGAAATTCATACTTTATGTTTCAAAAAAACAATCCGAAACAGTATTATGGTATTAAAGACGTTGATCTTTAAAAAGGAAATAACAATATTTGTCAGCAATGGTGTAAACGATGTGTCCCAGTGTGCTAAACAGAGAACAAGTCCAAACCTCCTTAATTGAACAAAAGACACTTTCATGGCCATCCTTCATTGGTTGAACATGTTTCAACTATAATTTGATTACCTTTGCATTAGTTATTTATCAGTTAGGAAACAAATGATAATTATATGCATAAATGTGAGGATAATAGTATTTGGCCACAAATGGTTCAATAAATTATAAACGAGTCAATTGGGAAGAATTGACATACTCCTAATGGCTTTTGAACTGTTTGTTTCTTTGTTAAATCGTTTAGCACAAAGAGCAATATATAAATCACTGTCTCTAAGAATACTCATACATGAAATGGGTAAAATTAGATTATGTTTTAACTTTAACGGGTGTTTGGGCATGACTCATGCTGAAGTCAAACTGGTATTTGTGAGTATCTGTTGCAACAAAATTTAAAGGGACGTTTGAGTCAACATACAAACTTTTATGTATTCTACTCAGTACTCATACATATAATATTATGAAATTAATTTTGATTTTTTAATATCAGTTGTTTTATGTTAATTTTTATATAAACAATATTATGTTTTGTTTTAACAAATGATTATGTTTTATTTATATACGTTATCACAACAAATATATAATTCATATAAAATTTAGAATATATTCTAACATAAGAATAAACTATTACTATAACTACATTATTGATGCAAAAACATAACAAACGGTAAGATAAATTGGTTTATAATAAAAATACATTATTTAAAATTTTAGAAAAGAAAAATGATTTGTAGGCCTAAGTAATGAACCTAAAGATAGACTTACAAATGTGATTGGTGTATTTTAGAAGATTGGTGATTATGAGGAGATAGAAATGATGTATTTCAAAAATGAATGCAGATACATGAGTTAGTGCAATTATTAGTTCTATTTATCATAACTTTAGAAAACCTCACATGCAAGATTATAACTAGTGAAATATTACAAAAACTCTTACGTAGCTAGTTACAATCTAATTCAAAAATAAATTGAAATAAACATTTAATTATATAAAATGAAGATATGTTAAAAGTAGTTCATAAGAAATATTTTAAATTAGATGTTACTTATATGTTCTTTATATTCAAAATAATAAAAATATTGTTTAAAAAATAAAAACAATTATATTTTAGGAAAAAAAATATATTTAGTTAGCCAAATTTGAAGTATAAATTATTTATGGTACAATAAACTTTACTAAATAGAATTTTTAGCAAAAAAAAAATAAAAATAAAAATAATTATATAGCTAATTTAGTATTGGGGAGTAAAATTTTATTTTACCTTACCAAGTTCAAAGTATTATTATGTATCTTTAAAAATCCATGGTACTAGATGATCTAATTTGTCAAATTCAAGGTACTAGTATGTGTTTTGGTCATTTTTGTTTTTTTCTTTTGTTGTTCAATTGTAAAAACTATATGATATTGAGGAATCCATGTTACGTACATGGAAGCATTGAATCAGATAACAACCTGACGTTGAAGTTTATTTTTTACGAGTAAAGATTTGTCATGGTTTGTTGACAAAATAAAGTTATTAGAAACCATTCTTTTATCTCTATATTGTTCGGAATATATACCGTTACATTTTTTTATTGAAGTTTGGCTTTTCTTAATGATAAATCCTGGGTCTACCCTCTTTTATATGTAGTATATAAATGACCTATATAAGTTATTTTTCAAGAGAAAATGCCTCGAGTTCATGAATTGGATCAAAGATGGGTGTTAACCACTGTTAGACGTTAATTATAAGTTTAAATAATCAAAGCAATATTCATTAAGAAAACGATACAACTGCACCTACATCAGTTGATCCAATTAATCAATATCATATATTTGACTAGATTTAGCATGGGGCAAATCATAAAAATAAAATAAAATAATAATATCACATTTAAGGTCAATTAATATATTTTAGATATCCAACTTTATTTTTCTCAATTTAAGGCCATTCAACTTTTTTACGCAATATAAGGTTCCTTTTAATTTTTCGAAAGATGTTTTGGTCATTTTTCACTAGATTGTTTAATTAATAAGATGCATCGTTATAATTATGATTTAAAAGTCATCTCGGTTAAATTTATGCCGATAATTACTTTTGAAAAGTCAAAAACTTTATATCGCATTGAAAAATAACTTCGATACCATATTGAGTACCTAAATTTTAAATTGACTTTAAGTATGATTTTTTTAGGATTCACTTATTTTACGAGTGTTTGTTTAAATAATAGGGTACATACTATGACTTAGGTTTGCATGCATTTTGACGATTCTAAAACTTAATATTTGCTTTTGCCTCGTATATTGAAGGCATGTATGTTTATGAAAATGGTGTTTTTCTCATACATAAGACGCAAGAAAAGGAAATTATATTTCAATTTTGCAGACTTATTACAAAAGATGGTCTAATTTTTTATTATTATTTTACATTTCATAAAAACATTATCTCATAAATGGCGAATTTTCAAACGCTACTCTTATTTGGTCTTCTTAAAAGACAAATCACAATCATCCATCTAAGATAATCTAAAATGGTTGAGATAAACCCAAGATTTAATATAAAACCAAGTCCATGTTTTTTTTCTCCTTTTCTTTCTTTTGTCTTTCTTAACTATTAACATTTTTTTCTTTTTCTTTTTTGAATTCACGTTTTTATTTAAAATCGTTTTTTTTTTTTTTTTTTTTTAATTCACGTTTTTTATTCAAGTTTTTTTCGCTTTCACACGCTTTCATCCGTATTCATACGCCGCTCGCTTTTATACGTTTTGTCCATATTCATATGTTTTCGCCCTTTTTACGCCAGATGTTTCATCCGTTGCACGCTTACATCCGTTTTCGACGTTTTCGACGCTTATATATCGTTTCGTCTATTTTGGACGTTTTTGTCCGCTTTTACGCTTTCGTCCATTTTAGACATTTCGCTGGTTTCGACGCCGTCCGCTTTTACACGTTTGCCTCGCTTTTACGCCGCCCGCTTACGTCCGTTTGGCCTCGCTTTTCTTACGTTTTCTTTTGTTTTATCGCTTTTGTCCATTTTCAACGTTTCGTTCGTTTCGCCCATTTTACATACGTTTTCACACGTGTTTTATGCTTTCATACGCTTTAATTCTGCTTTCTTACATTTTCGTTCGCTTTCACGTTTTGGCCATTTTCATCATTATCATTATATTATTTCATGCATGGTTTTGCATTTTACATTAAACGATAATTTTTATATTAAATAAACGTTATCGCGAATTAATTATTTTGAACAATTGATCCATTACTTCCAAAATTATCCCGATATATTTTTATACTCATATTTAGATTATAAAAATAATATTATGAGTTTACCCGATGTTTTCAATTTATTTCGTATATAAATTGTTATATTTATATAATTACGACGGTTTTATTAAATACTACACGATTATTATTATATCACTCAAATTTTGCAAGAAATGTATTTTTATAATTTTTAGGACCACAATATATTTTATCTTGAACCGTGAAAATTTATTTTTATTCAACGCTACCCTAAATATTTACAAATGCTACAACTTACCATTTAACATCAAATCTCTTACAAGTATCTTTCACTTATACAAAAAAAAAAAAAAAAAAAAAAAACATAAACAAATGATGACTACACCCTTGTCACATGAGGGTGAATCACCAAGAGATATTTGCAAATTATCATGACAAGTTAATGTATTATACTTGTATTATATTTTATCTATTCACTACTTTCACCATTCACTTCATTTTGTAAACCAATAGACCAAAATTTCATCTTTCTTTTCTCTCTACAAATTCGGCAGCCAAGGGACCAAGGAAGGATCACTCCAAGATTTTAAGTCAAGTTTTATAAACACTAGTATCATTTGTTGCAAGGTTTTGTAATATAAACCTCAAGTGATTAGGAAAAACCTTTTGTCCATTAACCTCATCATATCACTAGTAAGCATCCATATTCATATTTTTATTTCATATTCATTTTCATGGTCATATCATTTTTATTGAGAAACATGCAAGTCTCATGATATTTATACCATTTTAAGGTTTTAAGGTTTTATGTGCTAAATATATATAATCCATCCTATAATTACTCCTTGTTATATTTTAGTTTTGAGATGTCTAGGAACCCATGACACCCTAAGAAGGTGTATGGTAGGATTAGAATAAACTTGGAGTTGTTTTGAATGAGTTAGAATAGGTTTCATGCGAGAAAAACTCATTTCGACACGCTTTGAAAAAGGGTCTGTCCTTAAAATTTAATTCGGAAAATCCGACAGTGAACAAAATATTTGGCCTAGATATTTAGAAAATATACTTTAAAACGAAACCGTGGCGCTGAACGGATTAAAACGAGCTATAACGAAGAAGTTATGAATTTTTCAATTTGGCGACTAAAAATATAAATCTCGAAAATTTAAGCAAACTATTTTTGTTTTGTACGAGTCAAAAATGAAGTTTGGACGTTGTAAATTATGTCGATTTGTTAAAAATATGTTAGTATACTTGATACGAAGTTAAGGATCTTTAAAACGTGAAAACGGATTTGTAACGACTAAATTACACATGTTTACAAAAGTTGCCGTAACTATTATCATATAAGAAAACTATAACTTGATTTCTAATAAACAAGTTTTGCGGCAAAACTAGTCCCAAGTAAAGGCTATTTTTAACATTGACGTGGAACTTTTGTAACGAGATGTCTTCTAATAAAATCGAGATCACCAAGATATTTTCCAAAACGACCAACCGTTTGTATAAGCGGAGTTGTAATAAATTATTTACTGGTTGCTTAAACTTTGCGAAACTCACTTTTAAACCACATTTTGGACAAAATCACCATATTTAACCTCTATTATCTTTATGTTCGAGACCTCATGACGAAAACTCATGTACTAAAACTTCTAGATTTTGATACAAGCTTTCCAAAACCGTTGAGTTCGCTTCCTAACGTTCGACGTACACCATTTTACGACTAGTTTTTCGAAGCCATTTTTGTCACTTTCATGAAATTTCCAACGACATGATTTTACGACGAAAAGTGATAATTTCACAATAAATCATTAAGGAACTATTGTAGGATGACATTTTGACGTAAATGCTTGTAAAGTAATTTAAGAATGGTCAAGACGTCAAAGGAGTATTTTTCGACGAAGAGTATTATTTCCAAAACTCACAAATGGTATAAATAACATACGAAATGCATGCATAACATTACATCATGACTTATTACATATCATATCATTCATAATAGGTCATTTTCGAGATTCACGCTACATTTCGCAGTATCCACTTTTGTCATCTTAATCATTGCAACAGGTGAGTTCATAGCCCCACTTTTACTCTTTTAACTGCTTTTACAAACTCGGGGAGATACATGCTACATTTTAATCGAACACATATGCTTTGAACCGTATGCTATATCCGAATGTTTTATTGTCACTAAGTATTTGCCATGTTCAAGTCCCTACATCATGAACCATTAGTCACTGCGGTGGTAGCGAATATTGTGAATAGGCCTATTGAATTAACACTCCCGCCTTATTGACCCGCTTAGGAAATCGAATGACTATATATTGAATCATTAAGGTAAATTGGCAAGTTTACCTATTGGGCGGCGATGAAACGATGATTACCAATTTTATTGGTGCGATGTTTACGCTTTGGTGTCATGAACTTAGTGAAATAAATACTGTTTTGTTTTCAACGATGAGTGTGAAACAATTTAACTCACACTACGATTATTGTGTTCAAACGAATTAATTAAACCTATGGATTTCACTCAACCTTTGTGTTGACCTTTTTAAGCATGTTTTATCTCAGGTATCTAAGGCATTCACTTCATGGCATGCATGTGGACATATCATAGAGTCGTGGTGACGACGCGTCTCACATGGGATTGATACACTTTAAAAACATCGTTTGACTTGTACTAAACTTATTTTCCGTGCATAGTAACTTTCATTTGGGACCTATCTTTGTAACTCTGAATGTTTTTATTAAATCAAGCGATGTATTTTCCAAACGACACTTTAGGTCGCTCAATATAATCTGATTGTGATGCTATGACGATAATCCCGTGAATTCCATTCACGCAAAAAAAGTAATTGGGGTGTGACATCATACATTTTCATCCGTTTTATACGTTTTTGTTCGTTTTTAGATGTTTTTGTCCGTTTTCGTACGCTTTTATACATTTTTTATTCGATTTAATACGTTTTTATCTGTTTTCAGACGTTTTCATTTTGATATTTGTAAGTGACACTTATTTATCTCTTGTGATATAACACTGTAAGGAAGATGAAAAGTATTACATTCTTTATCATGTATGTGTTATCAGTTGTGATACTAAACTAAGAATGTGATGGTTATGTTTTTGAAATATATTTAGTAAGATTTTTGTGTTTTATGATATTATGAAATATTAGCAAAGTTGTTCAACTGAAAACAAGAGATGTTATGATACTTTTGTTAGACTTGTGGTGGATTTTTCTATTTAATGGATACATTGTGCATGTTTCGATAGGTTTTATAGCGGGATTTGAAAATATCTATGGTTGAATCAGCAAACTAAATAAGCTATGGTTGAAGATAGCACACATCTTTATAAATAAACTGAGGAAGCTCAAACACTTTTGATATCACAGGTGATATCACACGTGATATAATGTGTGATAACACCGTTGATATCACCTGTGATATCATGTGTGATATTACCCAAGGCTGTCAAGATCACGTGTAAACTCGTAGGATCGTACGAGTTTACGTGTTTACTAGCTAAAACCGTGTAGGATCGTGGTAGGATCGCATATGTGGTATGATCGTAAGTAAGATCGTAGGATCTCACGTAAGATCGTAGGATCGTCACGCGATCCGAGTTAACCTTTTTTTTTTTTTTTTTTTTTTTTTTAACTTTTTCTATCTTTTAAGTCCATCTCACTTGCTTAGGCCAAACAACAAATGTGTGTTTTACTAATATCTAATAAGTAAATCACTGTTGTTTCATTTTCTAAATAGATTATAATTTATACTTACTTTTCTACTTTTCTAAATAGATTATAGTCTAAAAATGTTCAACAATTCAATTTACTTTACTTCATTGTGATTAAACTAATCAAAGGGTATGTTTTGGAATGACACTAATGAAATGTATGTTTCCTTGAAATCATGTAGATGGCTCGTATGTTTGGAGACATTTAAGACTCATGTTATGTAATATTATTCCGCTAAATCGTTAATTTAACGATTTGAAACTTGATTTTTTGTGTTTTATTATTATTTAGGTGTTTGAAATTTGAACTTTGTCATTTTTAAGAAGATATTATATGAATTTATCTTTGACGTTGAGTAGAAATGTAAAACACTTTGACTCGTTTATTATTTGTTTACAAACTATGACAAATTGGTAGGATCGAGGATCGCGATCCGATCCTACGATCTCGATCTTGAAAAGACAAAAACAATCCTACACGGATCGCGATCTTGGCGACCTTGATATTACCGGTGATAGCATATGTGATATCATAGTTTATATCACTTGTGATATCACCGTGATATCACTTGTTATATCATGTGATATCACCGTGATATCATGTGAGGTGATATCACGGTGTTTGAGCTTACTCGAACTTGTTTATAAGGATATGTGCTTTCGCAACCATAACTTCTTTAGTTTCTTGATTCAACCATAGATATTTTTAAATTCGCTATAAAACCCATCGAAACATGCACAATGTATCCATTAAATAGAAAAATTCACCACAAGTCTAACAAAAGTTTCATAACATCTCTTGTTTTCGTTAAACACCTTTTCTAATATTTCATATTATCATAAAACACAAAATCTTCTTAAATATTTTCAAAATTACAAATAAGAAAATAAATGAATCATCACAAGAATATAATAAGTGATGTTTATTATCATTTCTTTCATATATACTTGGTAAAATACTAAATTCTTATCACATTTGGTATGAATTAATATTTCACATTCTTAATTAAGATCACAACCGATAACGTATATGATGAAGAGTGTAATACTCTTCATCTTTCTTACTGATGTTATATCACGATAGATAAATAAGTGTTGCTTAAAATATCAAATGAATAAAAGGAAGCAAACTATGAAAATAGAGACTGACATATTCTCAAAATCAAACAAGTGTTACATTAAATTAGCATTTTTTGAACAAAATAAGAATTCACCTAAAGAGACTTTAATCCTTTTATTTATACTAAGAGTATAATATCACAAGTGATAGATAACATTGGTTGCATTAAAAAATATACGCTTTGTCAATTGCGATTAAAGGCATAAAACTATCTTATGGCGAAAATTATAAAATATTAGAAAACACATAGGTGATAATATATAAAAATATACAGAGAATGAAATATCTCGGGTGATATTGAAGGTTAAAACCATACTTGTTTGTTTATGAAATATCACAATTGATATTAGACATTAGCTTTTATAATAAAATATCACAATTGATATTAGACATATAATATAATAAAGTTTAATAATAAGCATGAAAACACATGAAAATAGACGAAACGATAAAACGGACAAAACGTATAAAACCGAATGAAAAGCGTATAAAAGCGGAAAAAGCGTGCAAAACGGACGAAAATATAAAAAACGGATGAAAATGGACGAAAACGTATGAAAACGGACGAAATCGTCTGAAAACAGACGAAAGCATCTAAAAATAGACGAAAACGTAAAAAAACGGATGAAAGCATATATAAACCTATGAAAACGTAAGAAAACGGACAAAAACTTAAGAAAACACATAAAACATATTAAAACGGACGAAAACGTAAGAAAACTGACAAAAAGGTATGAAACGGATGAAAACGTAAGAAAACGAACGAAAACATAGGAAAACGGACGAAAATGTAAGAAAACAGGCGAAAACGTAAGAAAACGGACAAAAACGTAAGAAAGCGAACAAAAACGTAAGAAAACAGAAGAAAAGGTAAGAAAACAGACGAAAACAAACAAAAACATAAGAAAACAGACAAAAACGTATGAAAATGTAAGAAAATAGACGAAAACGTATGAAAACGGAGTAAAACATAAGAAAATGGATGAAAACGTAAGAAAACGGACGAAAACGTATGTAAACGGACGAAAACGTATGAAAACAGACAAAAATGAACGAAAACGTATAACAAGACGGTCGAAAATGTAACAAAACAGACGAAAACGTATGAAAACGGACAAAAACAGACGAAAACGTAAGAAAACGGACGAAAACGTAAAAAGCATTTAAAACGTAAGAGAGCGGACGAAACGTAAGAAACCGACAAAACATATAAAAGCGGAAAACGGACAAAACGTGTAAACGTACTAAAAAAAAAAAAAAAAAAAAAAAAAAGCGTGTAATTAAAAAGTGAAAAAAAATACAAATAATGAGAAATAAATAAGAAAGATAAAAAGAAAAGAAAAGATGAAAAAACATTGACTTGGTTTGAGCATATAAATCTTGGGTTAATTACAACCATTAGATCAACTAGATAAAAGTGAAGATTTATCATTTATTACGAAGATTTTTGAGATGCAAAATAAAGTCGCTTCATCTCATATTTATCTCATAGCTTAACTTTCATTATTGAAACCTTCTTTTAGCTATCTCATGTTCATGAATTGGATCAAAGATGGTGTAATTGTTTTGTTTCTCAAACCCTCCTTATTACAAAAGTGAAAAGTCTTGCAAATTGACTTTTAAGTCCACTTCTTCCATAGCTATCTCATAGTTTAACTTTCCTTATTGAAACACTCTTATTAGCAAACATAATCAAAATACAATATCTGAAAAACAAAGAGCATCTTATTAGCATTACTCTTTTGTGCCCACATTACTCTTCTGTGCCCCTTGTCCTAGAATAACATAACAAAAGGAAACATGACCACTGAAGGTTCG
Source organism: Chrysanthemum lavandulifolium (assembly GCA_022545495.1). Taxonomy (NCBI): domain Eukaryota; kingdom Viridiplantae; phylum Streptophyta; class Magnoliopsida; order Asterales; family Asteraceae; genus Chrysanthemum; species Chrysanthemum lavandulifolium. The sequence continues at coordinate 202,624,899 of CM040238.1, forward strand.
TGAATTGCGTGTGCATTTTGTTCTTGTTTCTTTTGTCATATATAGCCATACATGAATTCCTTTCATTCTAAATATGTAATGTAACCATCAAATAGAAAATACCTAAACCCGTGAATAAGAAATAAACAAACAAACAATGACAGTTATGTATATTACTATATTGTGTTGTTTACCTTGGCATCCTTTTTGCCATGACTAAACAACAAATAAAGGATTTGTAGTGATATGGTATTGCAAAGGCCCATGCATTTTGACATTTTGGGTGGACAGGTGATGGCTGTGTGAGTGGTAGCCTACGGTAGTTGCCCTGTATTAAAGGGAGTTCATAAAGAACAAAAAAATAATTGAAGAACATAAATCACAGCCACATTGGGAAGAAAACAAAGTTATACGAAGTCTATATTTGTCGATCTTTGATCTTTTTTATGTGTTCACAAGCCTCTGATTATTTCCGAGCTGGTTGTACCCAATTACATTCTTGCAACAATCATTTTCTTATATTTGTCAAAACAAGCAGTTAGCATTAGCTGGCTGTGAGTAGTAAATGTATGTTTTTATCAAAATGTGGGCTTATAATATAAACCGTGTGAAAGCTAAATGCTAACACTAACGCTAAGTTCTTTTTAAGTAGGTTTGAAAAGTAACGTTTTAAAACTAAAACACTAAACGCATATTATTAAAGCGTCTTTCAATTTTAAACGTTTTCTTTTTCAAACATACCCTAAATGTATAGCTACACATTCGATTTGCAATTAATATACGTATATATTATTAGAGGCGACATGAATACAGATATTGACGTAAGACCACAAAGTTACAATAAATTGATAGAATGCTACTCAATCGTAATAAATAAATTCCAACATCCTTTTCGCCCTCCATACTTGTCGATTTTTAATCATATTTCTGAAGGGAAAACATTTAAAAGTTGCATGGTGATGATGTTGGTGAAATACAATCAATAAGATGCGAACAAATGAACTTCAATATAGATACATTCGGCGACATAAACACCTATATTCCTTTTGTAAGCTATTCTTTATATTATCCAAAATCCATTCGTTTTTAGAGTAAATTGCAAAAACAGCTTTTTGTGATTCTGCCATATCGGAGGTGTAGTTCGTACAGATTTAAAAGTGTAAGTGCAATTTAGTAGGGAATTTTACTTTGCACTTTTGTTTCTGGCACAAGAATATATATGTGAAATTAACTTTAAAAAGTGCAGATGCGCTTCTAACATGAACGATAGCTAATAATGTTTTAGCCAAAATACAATTTCTCAAGCCTCGGGTTTATCCAAGGTAAGGGTATGATCTGTCTACATTCTACCTCATCATACCCCGCTCATACGAGATTAAGTATCGTTGTTGTTGTACAATTTCTCAAGCCTATTAACAAATTGACCAAGTTTTATTAGCCATGTAGATAAAATTACAATAGTTATGCTCAGTTCTCGAGTTTTGAGTGAAGGAAAATAGAAAAGAATTGGAAAAGGAAAAGAAATGAAAAAGGAAAGGAATTGTTAGTTGATTTGTTTTTGAGATAGAGGAAAGAGGAAAATAAAAGGAAAGTAATCATGTTCTTGAGTGGAAGGAAAATGAAAATAACTTGTTTAAATTACATATATGTCATTTATTTGTTAATGTAAAATCTTTTAGAAAGGATATATTAGTCTTTTTACAACAAATTTTTCCCATTCCCCCCATTTTTGACCAGAAGATTTTATAAACAAAAGTTCATATCTTTTTCCTTTCTGTTTCTTTTTCATTTCTTTAAAAAAATCAAAAACACGAAAAAAAAATTCATTTTCTTTCCTTTCCTATTAAATTATAACTCGAGAACTGAATGATAGTGTATGCCAAATTACTACAACTAAATTACAAAATTAAAGAATATGTGAGAGGATGGATGAATGAATGTATATCAAAACAAATGGTTTACAGTTAGACATCATTAACGATGTTTTGCACTTAGTTTGTGTCGTGGGATCAATGTACACCCGTGAGGATCACTCGAATAAGAAAAAGCCACGAAGTCGAGGTGGCCATAGTACACATGTGGCAAAAACTTCTACCACACACACTTCTAATATCGTTGGTCCCACTTTCAACACCACTTCACTAGAGACTAGACACTCGCATTGTGTCTCAACTCTTAACTCGCTCTTTTACTTAACTCACGTTGGTAACAACATTGTCTAGTTATATATGGCTAAGTAGGTATAAAATAAATGCAAGAATTAAAGAATGAGAGGATGGATATGTATTAAACAAATGGTTTAAATTTCGTTAACCATGTTTTGCATTTGTTTTGTGTCGTGGGATGAATGTACACCCGTGTGGACACTCGACTGAGAAAAAGCCACGAAGTCTAGGTGGCCATACTACACATGTGGCAAAAAATTCTACCACATACACTTCTAATATCATTGGTCCTACCCTCATCCACTTTTATAAATATATGCCACACCACTTCACTAGACACTGTCTTAACTCGCTCATTTTGTCACCTCTGGGCTGAGTAACATGGGAAGAGCTCCTTGTTGTCAGAAGGTCGGGCTCAGACGGGGGAGGTGGACGACGGAAGAGGATAATATTTTGTTGAGCTATATTCAAGCAAATGGTGAAGGTTCTTGGAGGGCTTTGCCAAAAAATGCTGGTAAGTTAGTCTATAGCCTTACTTTATGTATCTATATGCTGCATGAGTTCTTAATTACGGGTTACAGTAAGTGATTAGTTTAACTAATGTTGGTCGGTAATAGGATTGCTGAGGTGCGGAAAAAGTTGCCGGTTAAGATGGATAAACTACTTAAAATCTGATGTGAAGAGAGGTAACATATCGCCTGAGGAGGAAGATCTCATTCTCAAGATGCATGCCTCCCTTGGCAACAAGTACGTACATGCCACTCATTACATCTTAACTCCGTTTTTAACATCAAATACCAAAACAATGTTGGATACATGAACTCACAACTTAATGATTGATTGACAATCTAATAAATAACATTAGGCTAACTAAAGAGCGTTTGTGATCAAATGACCATTTTTAATATCGAATGAGAATGCACACTCAATTAGATGAAGATCAATATGGAGTATTAACTAAACTTACGTAATTTCTGTCATTCTTTATCCATTTATTCACAACAAAATCTGTGACATGTTTATACTTACGATGTCAATGTTTAATAGGTTGCAGCATCATATTTGCAGTTTGTGAGTTAACCTTTTTTTTTTTTTTTTTTTTTGGTAAAGGATACATGGAGAATAACCTCATTACTAGCAATTACGAATATTTTTAGCTTTTTTAAAGTAACACCTTTTATTTTAAAAGACACTTTTTTGGTAAGTTGATATCATTTTCAATACACTAGTAAAACATTTATCATTTTTGTCTAAAAACTTTATAGTTTTGTTTCAAGAAAATACATGTATTTTAACTAGTCAGGTTTTTTTTTTGAACATAAACTAGTAAGGTCATTAATGTCTATTATATAATATAAAGCAATGCAAGCCGCATAATGTGAAGCTTCAGATGAGCACAATAATTTCGGGGCCGGGGGTGACCACTTTTCTAGCGACAAAAAAGACGATGGAAGTAATTGCATTTAACTTTTTTTGCAGATGGTCTTTAATAGCTGGCCACTTGCCCGGACGAACAGACAACGAAATCAAAAACTACTGGAACTCACATTTGAGTCGCAAGATCGCCCAAAATACCACGAAACGTACATCAACCAAGAAGACAAGAAAACCTCGTAAAACATCCTCCCTATCGTCTAAACAAAGCAACATGAACCCTTCTAGTGATGGTCTATTAGCGGATCCAAATGGTAAGAGCCCTTTAATGCTATCAACTAATACTGAGAATGAACTAGTCCAAAGTGATTTAGCAACTGCTAGCTCGTCGATGGGTGATAGTAACGAGGAGAATTCGAACGAGCATGAATGTGATTGGGACTGGGATTTTGAGATTGATAATAGTATGGTAGGATTAGGGTTAGGGTTTGAAGGTGAAAATTTTGATGGTGATGTTTTGTCATGGCCATGGGAGAGTCCAACAACACAAGTAGGATTGGATATGAAGAAGCAAGATGAAATGATTGCATGGCTTATGTCTTAATTAATTAGCATTTCATTTTAATTTTTATATATTCAGAATGATTTGTAAAATTACTTCATTTTGTTACATGCATGATCGTTCTCCATGTAAGCCTTTTGTCATTTTTGTACAAACATTCCAATAATAAATGGTTGATGGCTATATATGTGTTTAGTTGCTATGAGAATTACCAAGACATGAGAATTACCAAGACATTTGTCTATTGTTATGAGATATATATACCTAGGTTTGTTATCATATATTGTGATTACAAACTTATGTTCAAATAGGGTATTTTTGCTTCTAGCTAATTGTTAAAATGCTACTAGTATATCACTGATTCACTGTCGTTTAAAAAAGGAAAGAGGGTTCTTTTCCAAGTGGTCGGAGTTGTACTTTATGGACTTAGTAGGCCAAAATTTCGTGAATGTCACCCTCCTCAACAATAAAATTTGCCATTATTGTTGTTATTTTGGTTGTTAATTTTACAAAGTAGCAATGGAACTAAAATAAGGGATCGATTACAATTTAAATTCTGAAGATATATATATACGTGGATATGCCATGTTGTTCTCTTTTAATTACGTGGATACGCCAAAGATTTTCATAAACACACGCCATTCCACACCTCTTCTTAAAAACACACGCTACATAATCAATTCCTGATCTCCAGCACCATGAAATCAATTCCATTCATATCCTCCAAAAATATAACCTACATAATCGGTTTATCCTTTGATTCGAATTAACCTAAAAATTATCCCCAAATCAATTTATTTTGATTCATTATTCAAAATCATTATTGATAACCTTATCACTTCAATTAAAATGAGCACAAAATGATAGAGAATGATTTATCACAGTGCAATCAACTTCAATTTCATGTCATTCTTCTAAGGTAATTTTTTATTTTTAGTTTTTGTTCCGATTAAATCGAATTAGGTTAGCCAGTTAGTTTTGTATGACAAATTAGGGATTAGATTTGTTAGTATAGTTTTAGGTTTTGGATAGAAGGCTTTCAAAAAGAAGACTATAAAGTGGTTGATGATTTTGCATACCAAGTGTTTGATGAAAGTCCTTAATGACTTTTTCTTTTCTTTTTTTCCCCCTTTGGAAATCTATGTAATTATCAGATTTTTATATGATATTGCATATTAAGTGTTTGATGAAAGTTCTAAACGTATTTTTTCGGAATACAATTTGTATTTTTTATAAAGGATTGCAAATAAAGTGGATTTCCAGTATCACCAATCACGTATGTATGTTGGATTTCCAGTATCAGTTGATTGCTTCTTATTTGTTTAATTAAGAATACTACTACCTCCGTCCCAAATTAATTGTCCTCATTTGACTTTTTAAAGTCTTAATTTCTCAACTTTGATCTTAAATATTTTTATTTATTTTATATAATAATTGATGCAAAATATATGAATGGGTTGTTCTTTTAAATATTTTTTCATTGGTGTAATTTTCTTCAAATATTACATAACACATACAAAAATATTAAGGATCAAAGTTGAGAAATTAAGACTTTAAAAAGTCAAATGAGGCCAATTATTTTGGGACGGAGGGAGTAATATTTTTGTAAAACAGAGTAGCATATTAAGAAAACAAGATGTTAACATTATATTCCTAGAGGAAACAATGTGAACCACTAGGTATGCATGTTAGTGCATATGATGCATGAACCATTGCATTAATGATAAATAATTTCTGATTATAATTTCGTACGCAATGTGGATATAATTTACAACTAGAACTGATGTTTATTTTGTAGTAAAAGGATGCATGTACAATGGTTAAACCATGATTCCATGAGTTATAGGTTGCAGTGGGATGCTTATCCCATCATTTGGAGTTAAAACGACATGCCTTTATCATATCATCGCAGTTGGATGTATCATTAGCTGTCCCATGGGCATATCTCGAGAAGGTAAACCTTACACTAGACATGATAATCTATAAGTATATGTATTAGCCCAATACATATAAATAATTTCTTTTGTGAGAATATATAATTATGTGTTCAACAGGAAGACCTTAAAGAGTTTGATGAATTTGTATAGCAAGTGTAACTATTGTAGAGTATGGATGATGATGTTAAGGGTTTATTGCAGCCTTGCAGGTACTGGAAATTGAGAGAAAAAATGTGAAGGCACTCTACTGAAGGGCTCAAGCCTATATCAATTTGGTTGGCTTGGGCCTGGCGGAACTCGACATAAAAAAAGAACTTGAGATAGACCCTGATAATAGGTAGAAAACTGTGTTTTTTTGGTTGCCTTATGATCTTTGTAGTGGGATTGTGCAACCTATTGACATGTTTGTTTTTTTGTTCGTGGTGATCAGAGAAGTGAAGCTGGAGTACAAAGTGTTGAAGGAGAAGATGAAAGAATACAACAAGAAGGATGCTAATTTCTATGGGAACATATTAGCTAAGCTATCAGCAATTGATTCTAAAGTAAGTTACTTATTTGTTTGAAATTTTTGGTTGTGTGGTTTCATGATTCTAAACGATTTATATTTTGTGCATAAGACTGACTCCATAGGTGGTAGAACCGATGATCATTGACAAAGAAGGCATAATGAGTATAAGGTTCGAGGATCTTCATGTAAGTGTCTATTTGAATACAAGGCTGTCGTGATTGTTGCACATAAGCATAGTTTCTTTGATTTTCTTTTACAGTGTGGATATACTAATCAAGGTTAAATATCTTATAAAATTACCCATTTTGGGCCACTTTTAGATTAGGATAGTTTCCACTCCTCATCACTAACAAGTTAACTTAGAAACTGTTGGTCTCTTTGTAATGAAATCTTCATTGATGTTATTGATTTGCTATTATTTGTATGTTTCACTATTTGGCAGGAATGTTCGTATATTCCAATACTGTGGATCATTACTAAATACAGTTCAAAAGAACTTCGCATTTGGTGCTATTGATGGCATTGTGTATCCAACCACATTGAATGGTTCATAGATGTAAAAACTCAAAGTTTTTTGATTACTTGGATTTGCATGAGTTAAATATTTTTCTTTATTTCTCAAGTACATATTCCCACGATTATTTCTTTCCACTTTGCATAATAGTTGAGCATAATATGCAGGTTACAATTAATACTAAAAAGTTTTTTTGAAGGTAACACTAAAACGGTAAATCATTTCTAGTAATTTTTAAATTAAAATACTTTCCTACAGATGATAAATTTTGAGTTTTATTTATCTGATCACAATGTACTATGTGCAGAATCTACTTACTCAAGCTACTGCTCACATAAGAAGTTATGCTGAAAAGTTAATGACCTCCACTAAACTCGAGATTAAGGTACTCCCTGATTTCATATTTTTACATAGTGGAATGTTTTACCTTTAATAGGTGACATTTTTGAAAGATGTAGAAAACTTAGACCGTTTTTAAGCCCTGGTCATTCATCATTTAGAACACTTTTGATATGCAATAATCTTATTTTGGGAGTTTAAGTCAACACCATTTAGTTAGCGATTTGTATGTAAGCAACCACTCACATCTTTGTATTCAATCGCAATATACTAATGTTTCGATTGTTTACTTTTATTATTAGATCAAAGAGATGGAAGCAACAATCAAACAGCAAGAAAAGTTTGCATTGCAAGCTACTATAAATTTTGAAAATTATATATTTTTTTTCTCGCCCTTGCAGAGTTGTATTTTTTCTTTATTGGAAGTTCATAGTTAAACCACTGTCTTCGATTCACAAGTCGTATTTTCTAGCTTGCTGGAACAAAAGGTAATGTCAATGAAGAAATCAAGCAGAAGGTGGCAGCACTTTCTGGCAATGCAGGTGCAGAGGCTAGATCATGGAGATATGGTTATTGAATAAATGCAGCTAAGAGTGTGATAAGTCCACACAGGGAAAGCTAGATCATGGAGATATGGTTAATGTAATGAATTCTAATATTATATCAGATATTAAGGTGATGTTCGGAATTTTTTCTTAATATATGTGATACTCTATATTTAGTAATCATGTATATATTGTTGCAAAACAAATAATCATTTTAGAGGTATAAAGAACATATCTCGATTTGGCTTTTAAATACAAAATGAAAAACCTATAGTTAGCAACCCAAAAAACATAAATCATTCTATAATAAACAATTAAGTAACAACATTCTTTAGCTAAAGAACAATATGTTAACGATAATAAGGTACTATTGTGTTATTACTATTATTGAATTACCGCCAAGGGTTGTAACACAAAATGCGCCTTTCGGTGGTAAGGTATTTTCCGGTATGAGTCAAAATGGGCTAGGTTGTATTTTGTTAACTGGAAAATTATGTTTGCGGGATAAGTCGACCCGCTTTATTCTGAACTCACCCATTTTACCTCTTAATATGTCTTTTGTTTATTAAACTCATGAGACGCATCGGGAAAGCAAGAGGCAGTGCAAAGATCATATGGGTCACTAATGTTGGAGATGTTAACCGTTGGGAAGGATGGGCAATCAATCATGTCCTATAACTATGTCTCTTTACTAATCTCAAAACCAAGCCTTTCAAATTAAATTTACATAATAATATTAACCAATTTGCATGAGACTAGTTTCGCCATCGGCGGTCATGAGACTATATATATATATATATATATATATATATATATATATATATATATATATATATATATATATATATATATATATATATATATATATGTTTATGTAGTTTCATGCAGGCACATATGGCTGGCTATGCATTCTTACGCGTTAGCAATTACGTAAAAGCGGCACGTACCTTATTAGTTTGCTTATGATTGAAGATTAATATATACTCATTATACTCCAAAATTGTTCTTCGTCGATTATTGACCCAATTAATGTTGATTTACTTGATATGTAATTGAAGATGACATAACTTTATTAGCAAGTAGAAAATGTGGTTTTGCTGAGGTTGTTTGTTAATAAAAATGCCAAAGTGTTCCTTAGAACTATTTGTTAATCTACTTTCATTTTTGCATATTATGTTTTGACTAAAATACACGGTTGGTCCCTAAACTTGGCAAAACGTTTCGCGATGGGACAAAACTCGGCCTTATCATTTCCAGAGGTCCAAACCTTGGCCTTTAAATGCCAAAATCGTCCCTTGTCCAATAACGGCGTTGTCAACGTTTCGTTATACTCCAGAAAAACCCGTTAGCATGTTACTGTTGAGGGTACAATAGTCATTTTACTTTATGTACTGTAGCAGATGTCTTGTCCAATTTCCCGCCATTTTGTAGAATATAACAAAGCTGTGTACTCATTGCTCATCCCCAAACTTGTTTTGGAAGCCTACCCAGAAAACGCTAATGCAATGTCTATCATCAAATCAAATAATCTAAGTAAGAAAATAACAAACAACAACCTTGGATTTACTCGTGGCGGTAAGAGAATATCCTTTCTATGATGATCGTGAAACGGAGGAAAGAGTCGCAATCAAGAGATATTGTAAGTCTTTTTGGTAAGAGCCTATTACAATCATATGTTAGTACGATTGCTTAAGTTATTCCCTTTAGGTAACTTTAGCTTAACATTGTTTTTGTACATTTTTTTATACAATGGTGAACTCGGATCCTTTAGCATGATGTTCCATTATGAAGGTACATTCAAATACTTTCGTGTAGGATATATCAAGGAGGCAAGAAATGCCTTGTTGATCTTGTGGAAATAAAAGAGGTATCCGTTGATGAAATGGATGCTCTCATGACCCAAATCGGTTATGAGACTGGACAAACCAATTATTTCTACTTTCTTAAGCCTGGTTGTACATTAGACGACGGTTTGTTTTCTTTGCGTGAAGCTGCTAATGTTGACTTGTTGAAAGATGTTGTCATAGAGCATAAGCTGATAGACGTCTATGTGGAAATAGGGAAGACTAGATTAGAACTTTCTGAAATGTCCCCACAATCAATTAAGACTGTGTTTTGGGAGATGGATGAAGATAGGAGAAAAGTTGCTACTGCGGCTATTCAATCCTGTTGTAGATGGTTGGTGTTAGATGATCTAGATAATGAACTCGCCTAGATCCTTTTATCCAACTTACACAAGTGCTGTGGACGCCAATGATATTGGTGAATCTAGCAATTTTCCAAACATTGAGCCGAGATTTTCCACCTTAGACCGCTCATTTGCTAGCCAACCTGTTCATAACAAATGAGCGTGCTTTAGTACTTATTGATGAGGACAATGCTATAATGGAGTCTGATAATGTTGAGGTTAATCTGTTCCGAGTAAGTCAGGGGAAGCACTTAGACAAAGTTGGAAGAGCACTAGTTGATGTCAATAACAGCTTTGAGGAGCCTGAAAATTTTGAGGTTAATCTGTTTCAATTGACTCAGGAGAAGCACTTAGACAAAGCAGGAGAGCACTAGTTGATGTCAATAACAGGTTTGAGGAGCCTGATGTGGATGTAAGTCTGTTCCAATTGACTTAGGATAATCATCTTGTAGGATGCGCTTCTGTTATGACAATAACATAGAACAGGATCCTGTTGTTGATGTTACTCTGTTATAAGCGAGTGACACTAGTGACTTAGGCAATGCAGTTGATGATTCAATTGAACAAAATGAAGAGAACACTTGTCAGGAGAACGATGCACAACTTGGTATGGTACAAGTAGGTCAGAGTAATGAGTTAGGTGAAGCAGGAACAACCAGTAATATAAGTGATGACAGGCAGTTGGTAAATGATTTACCTGTGAAGGTTGATGATGTATTTTGCAGTGACTATGTTAGTTTCAACAGTGGACTTTGCAAATGGAGTCTATACCACTTTTACTATCTTTGGTCGAGTTTGCTACTACAGGGAAGTAAAAACCTAGTAAGAGAGCATTCAATAGAAACTAGGAGGAGTTGTTTCTTTTGAAGAATGACAAAACAAGAATAAGGGTCGTGTAGGGGTTGTGTTCCACTTTCGGCCCAAGTGAAGGTCCTGGATCGGATATAGGCCCATCTACAAGTCCATTAAACATAAAGGGTATAAATGCATTGCTTTCGGCAAAAGGACCTTCACAAATACTCGCCCATGGCTATTGTTTGTCGGCAGAATGGTGAGGCAGTATCTAGTCGGTCGGAACATATAATGAGCAACACACTTGTTTGCAATCAAGGAAGTCGAGCTTTTGACCTTCGCTATATCTCACATAAAATTACAAAGACAAGTTGAAACAAATCCACGACTTCTGTCAAGTCTGTGGATAATCAACTTACCAACCAATACGACCTTTAAGTGTCCCTGCAGAAGGTTTTAAGGGCCAAAACCTAGCAATATGACCATCGGGGTCAATTCAAGCTACAATTTACCATGTTGAGAGATTATGTTCAAGAGTTGCGAAGACAAACTCTAATACAACAGTGGTGATGAATGTGGAACGACCTCCGATGAGGCTCTTCCAACCGAGAATTCAAGAGAGTGTATGTTTGTTTAGGTGCATCAAGTAAGGATTTAAAGAGTGGGAGATCGTTGTTTGGGTGGGTGCTTTTCCAATTCGTGGTCCTTTGAATGGTCAACTGATGACGGTTGTGGAATTGATAGCAACAATGGTATATACCCTTCGCTTATGCTTTTGTTGATTCGTAAAACATAGGATCATGGACTTGGTTTCTTCATTGTTTATCCGATGATATAGCACTTGGGCCAATTTCAAGCATCACTTTTATTCTCGACATGGAAAAGGTACTCTCTTACTGTTCATGAATTTAAGTCTCTCTGTTTTGAAACAGACAAGAAACATATTTGATTTTGTGCGGGATATAAGTAGAGCTTTAGCGAAGTTTTTCCAATTGCGAACACAGATTCAGATTAGAAGCATTCATGAGAAAATGAACCGCAATGGAAAGGTAGGGCCTACAAAGAGCCTTTGTGGAAATGTGCAATGACCTCAATCATTGTATAATTTAAAAGCTATGGCTGATCTCAAGAAACTTAATCAACCAGCCCATGATTGGTTAAGTAAGATACCACCGATCCATTGGTCAAGGTCACATTTTTCAAGTAAGTGATCTATTTGTTTCAGTTAATTTGTATTTGTTAATGCAGTATAAACAGTTATAATTAATACATGTTTATTACTTTTAATCTTTAGGGAGAGCTACTTCTGATGTGTTACTAAATAACATGTGTCAAGTGTTTCATGACAAAATAATTGAGGGTTTAAGCAAACCAATTATTACAGCCTTAGAATACATCAGGGAATACTGTATGAAGAGGATAATGCATGTTTTTATGGTGATTGAGAAGAGTGATGGGCCACTAACACCAAGTGCACAACACATGCTAGAGGGTATTAAGAAAGAGGCTGTTAAGTATAATGTTTTATGGAATGGGGGAACTAAGTTTCAGGTTAGTGGACCTTGGGGTGACCAATGTGTAGTTAATGTTGTACACAAGTCTTGTACTTGTAGAAGATGGGAGATAACAGGTTTACCATGTAAACATGATGTTGCTACCAATTGGAATATGGCTTTAAATGGGCAACAAGTAGGAGTCAGAGAAACATGGGCTCATCCTTGTTACTATCTTCTCACTGGGGGAGGCAACCTACAAACACCATGTCGAGCCTATAACTAGCAAAGTGAACATTGGGAAAAATCAAATGTGCCAACAACAATTGTTCCACCGAAATCCGAAACAAACCCGCCTACCGCAAGAGGTAGAAAAAGAGTTAGGATAGCTCCTGAAAGTGAAGAGATTGTGAAGGATGGTAAGCTGTCAAGGGCTTGGAAGAGTGTTAAGTGTAGTATTTGTGGCATTTCTAGACACAACCGGGTAACATGCCTAGGGTATGGTGGAGCTGAAAGTAGTGGAACTGCCAATAAGGGAAATGTCAAACAAGTACCTACAAAAGCTGCAGCAAAAAAGAGACATCCTAAAGGTAAAAAGGTAGCAGCAGATAAAGAAGCTGAAGGTACAGGTGTTGTTGAAAGTCAAATTAGTGTAGTTCAAGGAAGTGGTGTTCAATCTGAAAATCAAGATCCATCAACTGAAGATCCCATCATACATGATGCATCCGACCACAATCCCAACAACATCAAGATGAAGCAACTGCCGATCCCGCAAGATGCATGACCAAGCCCGGTGTGAATCTTAGCAAAATGATCAATCCCATCGATTCTCACCGCATAAGTGATGTTCAAGCGGTTTACGCTTCAACCCACTGCTACACGAAGAATGACTAGGCGGCGAGTTGCACTGGAAAGAATGATGGCCTCACCATAGGTCAATTTGTTATGCTAATTATCTAGACAATGTTTCATCTATTTTATTTCCTATGGACAAGTTATGTACTCTAAAAATATATGTGTGTGTATGTCTAACTGTAGTTCTCATGCTTTGAAAAGTATGCAATTTTATGCATTTGGAATTATATTCATTTGCATTAACTAGGGAACCATGTCATTATTGTGTATTTTTTTAGATTGACTAAGCTTGATGTGTGAATAATTTGCATCAAAAGTAACCAAAGCTAAACAGAACCTCATAAGAATGTTGACATTTAAAAGTCAACCTTAAACAAATTGCTAACCATCCCATAAGGCATTGAAAATCAGAAACAAACCAAACTGAATACTTCATAACAAGGTTACTACAATTCAAGATACAGAACATTAACCATCTCGCCTCATTACATAAAAGGTAAAAAAATTATCCCAATGCATAAACAATGAAGAACAACATCCAACTTAGCACCAGGTAAATCTTCCACTTCCACACATCACCTTGATCAGCTACTAATCTTACCTCAAGCTCATTTCTCCCCCTCAAAAGGCCTGGTATGATCATTCTTAAACGAGCACAGATTTCAGGATCATACCATCTTATCCACCGACAAGAAGACCCCTATTGATGATTATGACAAGTCATTAAACAACCACAATTGTTACAATGTACTTTGCTGCTTCCGAAAACAAACTAACACAATAAATATTAAGACGCACTTACTTCAACAGGACAACTAAAGAATCGACGTCCTGGATTGGCAGAGGTCCATGAAGTGCGAATAATAGCTTGCTTACCACACCAGCAACGTACCATCTTGAAACGATTATCGTTTTGTAGAAGACCGGTTTTGTAGGATAGTTTAGGGATGGATGATAAATGTCGACCAAACCGTGTTAAACACACATATACTAGCTACAAACACCATACAACGGTTTTTATTTAAGACGCTTCTGATGAAAGACGGTTTTGCCTCACCAACATAACGCTGACAACGACATTATTGGTCAAGGACGAGTTTGGCATTTAAAGGCCAAGGATTGGACCTCTGGCGATGAGGCCGAAGTTTTGTCCTTCATGCGAAGCGTTTGCAAGTTTAGATCACCAACCGTGTATTTTAGTCTTATGTTTTCCTTCTCTGATCACGTGAAATTGCAAGGAAAAAGTAGCCATCCGTGTGTCACGTTTCATTACCTTTTGGTGATATGCGAAATGATACTTCAGCATATATATTATACCTTTTTGAACCACTTTTCATCATTGGCCACAACATAAAGATCTAATAATGACAAGAAACTTACATTTTGATATGTGATATATATGTCGTTAGTTTGTTCTCCATGGAATATTTAATACTACGTATATATTTTTCACTATTCAGCAAGGGAGATCCTTTAGGTGTAAAAACTTTCTGTTAAGTGTATCAATTGTATTGTCTCTTTTGTATCCAGGATTTACACACTAAGGTGGAAACAAGCTAGCCCAACCTAGGGTAATTTTTCTTTTGGTTTCACCGGTCACCCACAAGCACCTCGACACATCCTTACCGTCATGGACGGAGCTTGAACCATTTCTTTAAAGGGGTCAAAGTGTCATTAACTTGTTTTAGGGGGGGTCAAATGATCAAATAATTATTTTTTGCACTAGCTTTTTGAACAAATTACATTAAACACAAAATATTTGGAGGGGCCAGGGCCCACACCCCTGCCCTTAGTATCCTCCGTCCATGCTTACCGTCGACGAGTTCCACTACCCTATAACACTTCCTATCTTTGTTGCTTCCGCACGAGCGGCCATTGTGTTTTTGTGATAATGTAACAAACTAAAATTGTTGATATTGGTTTTTTAACGGAAACTAACAATCTCATCAAAATATACACACAATAAATTAGAGCTATCTCATACATTCTAAGCATGACTTGAACCCACAATCATTTGGTTAGAGAGCTTCGCACGCCCAGGCCATGCATGTGTTGGGTACATTATGGAGACTAATGCATACCCGAATGACATATAATCACCACCCCGAACCAAGAGTTTGATGACACCTGATTGCCCGAGTTGGGGTCAATGGCGCAATGCTAGCTCCTGGAATAAACTGGAAAACTGTATGGATTTATTATGCCATATTTTTATTTTAAAAAATAATAGTCACTCTAGCCAATGATAACTAACTATATCAGACTAAGTAATCAAAACTGGTACTGAATGATGAGAAATCAATATCGCCATTGTATTTGAAAACGACAATTGTTAGAAGGTACACTTTACTTTCTTTTATAAGTAAGGTAACGTGCATCACATTTGACACTCATTATTAGTGATCCGGTATATCAACGATTAATAATGAAGCACTAAGCTAGACCTCCACCTCCATGGTCCTTCACCAATTATGTCCAACATCTATGATAACTTTTATCATGATTCATCAATCATAATCAAAATAATGTTGCAATTGATCGATCATGCATGTCTCGTCGAATCTTCGAGTCATAAGGTGTTAGTAGTATATAACTAACAACTCAAACTAGCTAGATCAATAACTCATACAAAGTTATGTTATTTCCTATTCTAAGAAGTCTTTTAGTAGTGTTTTTAACATTGCACCAATAGCTTTTTGAAAAGCTTTATACAAAGACTTGGCATACACCAAGTCTTTATCAAAAGCTTTAGTGTATAAGTATAGTATGCATTTAATGCATTAAATGCTTCAAGTCATTGAAGACTTGAAGCATTGGGCATGCTCTAACAAACTTGTTGTTTAGTGTTATTGATATTGCTTTATGAAAGAAGACTATACAATGATAATGTAGACTTAGTAAAAGGGTAAACGAATGTGGTTTTCTTCGTTCAGGTTATTAGGAGAAAATGATCAGTATTTGATCTCAGATGGACGCACCTAATTAACCGTAGTACCACGTGACCGTTTTTGAACTATTTCCTTTGGTCACTCCCAAGATGTTTACCTGAGTAAGTTTGAACCATTTTTCCTGACTACTGGGCCATCTTGGTGGTGATTATAATGTAGACATAGGACAATCTATGATCTATATATGCTTATGCTATACAGCTGAAAGTCTAGTAGTGTTTCCTCACCACTACACCTTTTGATTCATAACTCACTGTTGGCTAGGTCCACATTCCACATTCATTGGCCCTGCATTATTATGATTAATGTTCAAGGAACAAGAGGCATTTTGGAATGGGTTTTGAGATATAAGTAGCAATGTTTGTGTACATAATACTATTTCCACTACAATCCTAAAAAAAAAAGTTTTGGTAGGTGGTTCAATTGAAGTACAAGGTTGATCAGAAATGACCTTGTTAAAAATCTATTTTTCTTTATACAGTCTTCTATATATATGAAGTACAAGGGTTAAAAAAAACATTAGACTGCTCGTAGTAAGCATGGAGATCGACTCCTCGACCTACAAAACAATCGATCGTCCTTACTGTGCCAAAAAATCATTGTCGATCGTCGGTCGTCAATTTGGTTGAAATGGTCGTCCCTGTGACCGTCGATCGTCCCATTTTGTGTGTGTTATATTTAATTAAAAAAGATTATTTGTGAGATATGTTTTTTGTAGTGTATGTTATCTTACTGTAGCAAAAAATCGCATGTAGATCGTCAGAGAGAAAAAGCTGACGTAACGGGTAAAACGGGGGTCAATCTCCTCCCTTAACGTGTCCCTTAATGTGTCCAGCCTTAAGGGTTAATGTCTGCTAGATAAAAAAGATAGTGCCGAATCCAAAACTATAAATGATCATCTGCACAAAATACGTTTGACAAAAAAGATAGTGGCCAATTCAAAACTATAATGATCATGTGCACAAATTACGTTTGACATAAAAAGAATTGACCGACTAAACAAGATATGGTACACAAAATTTTAGGACCATGTTCATTTTGAAAACATAAGTACGAAGGAACCATGTATATGAACTAAGGAACCACGTTGGGTGAGCCCTGCAAAAGGGTCGAACTGCATTTGGCCCGACAGTTTTTTTAAGAAATGGGAACATAACATGTATTCAACAGACTATATGTATAAAATGCTTCGAAAAAAGAAACCAATAACATCTCGAACTCGCCCTTAACATTATGGCTCTATCACCACATCACATGCCTTAACATTATGGCTCGACTCACATGCAACTATCACCACATGCTTAAGCAATATATTGAAAACTTGCACCACTTGGAAATGAATTTAAGAGCAACGGTATAAAATTGAATGGCATCGCAGGAATATAATTGTAAAGATACCAACTTGCACATTTGTGATGTGAACATAACAATATTATACTAAGATAAAGTGTCAACATATTATTGTCGCTAATTCGTCCGCTAGTGTCGTCCAACTTACATGGTCCATTCGTAATAAAGGCACCTGAAAATGATGCACCAAATTCCACAACTATGAAAACGAGGTTTGTCTTCCTCCATCCTTTGTTACAGCTTTGTAAGACCTAAACAGACATTATGCTTTAATGGCTTAAAAGGTGACGTATTCGTCTTTTATTTGGTGTTTTGTCGATAGGTTTAGTCTTCGACTCAATGGAATTGCATAAATTGTGGCAGAATAACTACTATTAGCGGATATCTTTAGAGTAGCTTAGCTCGATTATGCATAAAACTAATTAGCTTAGCTCGATTATACATAAAATTCATTTCGCTTGTTTTCGGATATATGTAACTAGTCCATTAGCTATATTAGCTTAATTGTTGTACTCTTATATATTCTGCTTATTGGTATTGAATAATAAAAGCCAAATCATTTGATTATTAACTACAATTAGTTCACACAACTACGTTGTTACTAGCTTTTTTTATTTCTTAAATTACAATTAGTTCACGCAACTATGTTGTTAATTACTAGTGCTTTTTATTTCTTCAATTAACAATTTAACATCCTTGTTAAAATTCGATAAACATAACCAAAGTTGAATGGAATTCTTCATGATCATGTTTTATTTTTTTAGAGGCAATACACATTTTATATCAATATACTATCAAGATGCTACAGTTACTCGGATACAAACATAACAAACTGACCAAACTAACTTTCAACTCATTACACCGTTGAATCAACCCTAGACCTACTACATCGTGACCAAAAAGGGATATCATAAAGTGGAGGTACGACGTATTAAGACACAACTCTAACCCACCAAACACAATAACAGTGAGGGCATACACCTTGTAGAAAACATGACACAGGTTAAAAACAGACCGCTCTTTTTGATCATGTATATATACGCAAATGAAAATGTTTTTTGGTCGCTAAAGTCGTCTATTACCAATTAACCGTGTAATCAATTCTCTTTTGTTTGGTGTGTATAAATGTATAAAGGGTAGGCCATGTTCAGGGATAGTTCACTGACACTTACCTGCTATCTAAACTTGTACATTACAACTGCAGTAGATGTAAAATCCATCGATAACACTGCAGGTCTGGACCACAACAGAACTATAGTATAATCTTGTCACTACTTGGCTAAATTTACATAAAAGATTTGGTGTTGCATGACGTTTGCATATTGCATAAGCTTGGGCCAACTTTTTGTACAACTATTTGAGTTGGGCTGAAGTTTACATGGGTATTGGGTATATAGCCCAGATGAATTGCAAAGGTTGATAGACATTTTGATTTTAGGAATTTTTCATCATATAGATCATGATGTTATTTCTCACTAGCAAGATGCCCGCGCAATGCATCGATATCAGAGAAAAAAGCCAAAGGTGACTGGTAGTGATAGGACCGATAAAAGATAATGATGGTTATAATACTTTTGTTTCATTAGAGTTGAGCTCGTCATTTGGTGTCAACATGTATTTTCACATCACATTGACAATCTTTATATGCATGATCACCAAATGAATCTAGCACCCTCACATAACAACGTTTATACTAAAAAAACAAAAATCATACTGCACAAATTGATGTTGATAAATTATTTTGTAACCGAAACATAATCATAATTATATCGTTCCAATTATAAATTTGTCCGAATTAATTATGATGACTGGTTTAAATTTTTTATTTTGTACCAGAAAAATTGTTAATATGTGTTTTTATTGTAAGACATTTAGCAAGAATGCATTGAAGTGTTGTAAGGTAATCATGAATAGTTATACTTTTTAAAATTTTAAAGCAAATTCACCCGACTCTTTATATAAGACTAGTTGGGTAGCCGCACATTGCGGCTACATATATCTTATAATTAATGACATTGTCATTCTAAAAAAGTTATAACTGTGCAAGAATTTGATCGATCCTTAATTTTGCTAGATATTTGAGTCAGGATAATTAGTACATAATATTGTTTATTTGATAACTAGCCAAAAGACCCGTGAAATTCACGGGTATTTTAAAGGAACGATGAAAAAAGTAGTAAATGACATTGCGTATTATGAAGTTATAAGTTAGAAAGAACCACAACTGGATAAACAAACGTAAAGTATATTGTTGGTCATAATCAAACATACGAAACACAATAGTCAAATAATTCTAAAAAGAAAATAAACATCTTCAATCATCTATTCTTACTAATGCGAGATACGTGTACATATAAATGTGATCATAAATTGTGTAGCACTTCTTTATAGACCACGTTGGTGGTGGTATTAGTAAGATTTTCGTCTTCGTCACGAATAACCATCTTCAATCCTTTATTGCTCAAAACGGGAGAGACGGCTACGTATAGCTGGCCATGTGTAAAAACAATTCGTGAGAAATACAAACCGACTTGCCCGGAGATTGTCCCTGACTTTTGTTGATTGTCATCGTGAAAGAGACGGACACAGGACCTGAAATCACCACCAAAATCATCATGTTGCCGAAAGGAGCGTTCATGGTGTCATGCTTAGAGTTACGTAAAATGTCTCTTATTGATTTGTCTAATGCCCTGCAGCGCTTGTTAGCTATTGGGGCTTCATCCTATATAATTAGTTTTCATTTGCGTACCAAAGCAGCAAGATTACTTAGAGGATAATGGAACATGCAGAGGTTCATCAATCATGTTCCACAAATTGTGCAGTTATACCACCCGTCATTAACAAAAATTAATAAATATTTATATTTGTAAACATAGGCATATATGCACATGTAGAAACATAGAAAATACTACGTTGTGGTACACACACTACAATTAGGATTAAAAATTTAGACATTCAACTTGATTAATGACACAAGCTAGAATCATGTATTAATGTCATAATCACTTAGTATCTCACAATACACACATACATATTTTTTTGTCATCGTTGCTTCTTTCTAATAGACAAATCATAGGCCTACCGTGATGTGTTAACATGATATACCTCTAAAAGAAATTAAAATGAAAAAAGAATTTATTAGCAAATGAACAACCGCGAAAAATCAAAAATATTCAGACACCATTATTAGCAACCTCAACTACAAAGGAAAACTATAAAATTTATCACTTCAATTAAATAAACACCGTGACTTTGCACCCATTTTCTTGTGGGAAAAAGAACATACTTGCATATAAGAGATCACAAATTCATCACCAATACCAGTTGACATATTAAGCTTTGCAAAATCAATCAGATTTACTATCTACATAGATCTTGGAACATCGCCCCTTTATTACACTTTCTAGTTATGTGAACAAAGTGTAACCCTGCAAATTGACCTTTAAAAAGGACAATCTTTTGTTTTATGTCTTCAAACATCCATAGCACCTCCCCTTACACCTCGCGAACAAAGAATCGAAACAATCATCACCTTCTCGCTTTCTAGCTCATTTCGTTTACTAACATATATAGAGCAAATAGTATTGTCTTCATTTCGCTCTCAAGAGTCGAGGTCACTTACGTGGCTTGAAATAAGCGGTGACTCTTCATTTATATAACATATAACACCACCCATACCTACTTTATTAAAGTCAGAAATGCACCGCTCTACAAAAAGGAGTTCATCATTTCCTGACAATTAATAACAATTATGATTTTTCACCAGTCTTATGCATTCGAAATGCATCAACAAGAGTAGAAAAGATTTCCAAAGGTGACCACATACAATTATTCCATTTTAATAGCAACCATTGGCTTACCCTTAACCAAATCATGCCAATAGTTACATGTATGTCAACAACTTTACCTTCATATAAACGGGAATTTTTCTCTTGACATATATAGATGACGTCACTGTGATATACATGTAACGAAACCAAGATGGTCAGAAAAATGGTGTGCAAACTATACACTAGAAAAGAATAATGTATCACACTCATCACTGTATAAAAAGGTTGAAACAGAACTCAGTAAAGCATGATCATATGAATGTCACTTGAATGTCTAAACCACGTCATCTTCATTAGGAGCTATTGTAGATTTAAAACTACAAAAATCCTTACAATGACACTATATTCATGTTCACAAAGTACTTTACCCATCCCATACCCGCTTCCCCCTGTTTGAAATGTTTCCCAAATCCCTCAACTATGACCCATATAATAACACTTCTCATAGTCTAAATTTATAACATTAAATTTATTAAGAAAAAAATGATAAAAGTATAAAAGGTTGGCAACCCAAACTGTTTTGCTCATTGACCCATTTAACGCACCCTTTTAAGCTAAGGTTGGTTCCAGTAAGGCCATTCAATCCCGCTCATTTTCACTGCCACGTCAGCTTTATCTCTCTAGCGACCTTTAGGCGATTGGGTGCCCCAGTAAGTGTCTAAATATTTTAGCATATTTGAAACTCACTTTTAGCATATTAAATGCCCCAAACAATCGATCAAGAGGACGGCCAAGATTTTGAAAAGTTGGGGGACGATCGACTGCCCACAGAAAGGCGATCGATGGTGAATCGATCGTGGGAGTCAATCATTGTGCCTTACTGGAACCAGCCTAAGTCCAAGATCATATACTGTATATTCAAGTGGTTTATGAATAATTATAATAGGGTGCCTAAAATGGGCCATTGACCACTTTCAAGGTGGGTAATAAAACCACCGTATGATACCAAAAGACCCTTCAAAAACTGGAAAAAATGGTTAGTAAACTGCACATACATATTAGCATTGTGAAATGACCAAAACAAAGAGGTATCATGTAGAATAACTATATGTATAACGAATGCAATAAGTCTATAACGATGGGTATACATATTGCTTCACATTCTCCTATATCACTTAGCTGCAAATCTTTAGATATGATCACTTCATTAATTAACAAAAACATGACTGAATTTTGCTTAAATAAATATTGCGCTCCATAATGTCCTAAAAAGGCTTAGGGTTTACAATTTGAGATAATATATACATGGCTAATTTTAAACATTGTTGACATGTAATTAATAAACAAAAATAGCACCATGAACAATTCTTCCAGTTTACACACACTTATTTGAGGAACCACCATATAATCTATACTACATAATAATGTATTTAGGACTTCCTATAAAAGAAAGTCTTAAAAATATAAGCCTACACATGTTACTATAATTAGTAATTCATGTAATTAAGAAAAGAAGCATAATGTACAACATTTTAATGCATATAATTTTCAGACGTACAAGACAAAAAACATAAGGTACACCACTTTAATGCATATATTAAAAATAACAAAATACCACATTAATGCTATTTAATATAGTCAATTAATTAATTGATCAATAAATACAATTAATACAGTTATTAAAACACCCGTAACATAATGAATACAAATTATCAAGCATATTGTACAACCAAATTAAACACAATTCCTACATTAAATGTCACTAATACAAATAATATCCAAGCCGAATCAGGAAACAACCTAAATGGGCTTGAGTCGAACAAAGTAGCGACTCAACAGGCTCGAGCCCGAACTGCACGAGCTAAACTAAATTTTGAAATCCAGAATTTATTGTCAAAAGAAGAACATAATAAACTAAAATACACGATTCACTTGAAAATTTTATTTCAGGTACCGCCCACAACGCGGGTCTCTGCATTAAATAGGCTTGAGCTCGAACAGGCACGGGCCAAACGGGCTCGAGCGTGAATGGTCGCGGGCCAAACGGGCACGGGCCAACGGGCTCAAGCCCGAACGGGCACGGGCTAAATGAAATTCTTGATATCCGTAAATTTATTGTCAAAAAAAACATAATAAACTAAAATACATGATACATCGGAAAAATAAACCAAAATACATTATTCACCGGAAAATTTTATTTCAATGTACCCGTCGCCGCAACGCGCCGGTACCCTGCTAGTAATAGAACAATACATGTGATCACTTTAGCCCTAAAAAAATACAAATTTGCTTATAACTCAATATTTATTGGTCATTAAACCAAATACATAGTCAAAAGTCAAAACTCAACAAGAAATGTAAAACTGCTTACCAGATTTCTTTGACACGAACTAACTGAGTTTAAGTTAATAAGCACCAACACAGACAACAAACTACAAATTCATATCCCCCCCAAAAAACAGACAAATCAAAATTAACAATTAGAGAAACATGAATATAGTAAGAATAGCAAGTGCGAGAAGGATTGTTCAATCTTAATTGAAACATAAAGTACTTATAGGCAAGTACTCAGCAACTAAAAACACAATAGTAACAATTTCAAAGGTTATAATCACATGATTCCTAATCTCTGGTGCAACTTACAAAAAGAAACCACAATTTTTAATGATATAAATAAGAACCTTCTTTGTCTTAAGACACTACTTAATTTGCAACATATAATTTTTAGTGTTAATAACGAAAAGATTAGACACAAAAATCATAAACTTAGAAAGTAAATAGGATACGGATAAGACCTCTACTCGAAGAATGTCCATCGCCTCATCAAAATTCATAGTAGCAAGAGATGGTTAGGGAACTCTTATGTCGATGTAATGGTGCCCATGTTCCCTTCAAGGATTCTCACTGAAACCTTTTAAGAAACCGTAAAATTAATACTTTTTATCATACAAATGTCTTACAATATTACAATAATAGCACATATACAAAGACATCATTCAGATATCACACTATAGCTTATACTTTATAAAACATAGCTAAGTGGACAATTAACAATACCACTATTTTGATTCTCGACTCTGATTAGTTCAAAGTCAATATTGTTATTGGAATCAATACTTCAACTTCTATCGGTTCCATTGCACCCTATACGTAAACTCATACTGATAATGACTCAAGACTCCAAACCAAACGCACCCTAAATTAAAGAAATTGATTAATCAAATTAAGGATACCTCAAGTAATGTTTGTCACATACAACGAATTTGTAAATGTGAATAATTGGAAAATAAACTATAACTATAAGACACCAATATTTAAGAAAGTACACTAACCTTTATACATACATTGTGTGCTTCATACCTATATGTTGTTTTCCATATAAACATCTTCACATATAAAGATGACACACGCAAGTATACAATTCAAACAACCATAACCCAGGTGGCCATCGGTTGTTTCCAGGCCATTATAATTGACTCCTGTATAAAAATAGAGTTATACAAACAAATCACAAATGCATTATAACTGAATCGAAAAAAAAATTACTTTACTTACCAATTAGTAAAATTTCAAATTCTTTTTTAGGGTTCTTATAAATCACAATAGTA
The DNA here is from genome assembly GCA_022545495.1 of Chrysanthemum lavandulifolium. Classification (NCBI taxonomy): domain Eukaryota; kingdom Viridiplantae; phylum Streptophyta; class Magnoliopsida; order Asterales; family Asteraceae; genus Chrysanthemum; species Chrysanthemum lavandulifolium. Next base: position 202,649,826 of record CM040238.1, read on the forward strand.
TTATAATTTAATCCAAACATAATCAATGGAAAGCATATTATAATTTAATCGAAACAAAATAATTGTAATATGAAACTAATTAACTGAAACACAAAATGTATTATAATTGATTAGTTATTACCACCAATTCTTTCATGTTGACAACATAGAAATCACTGACACACTGATGTAACAAAAATGTTTTCTTGATTGATTTTGAATCGGTATGGTATACAAAAATTATGGAAAGGATTTAAAGCTGGAAGAGGAGTATTGAAGAAGTTGTTAAGTTGTTTATTTTTATGTAATCTATTGAATCACTATGATTATCATATGGTGTAAAATAGATGAAAAGGATTGGTTTTGAATTTCAAAGAAGGGTTGCGTATTGAATAAGATTGGCGTTACAATTGCTTTAAATGAGTCCAGAACAATGGTTTTGTGAGTGATGTAAGTGAGTAGTACTTAACAAAGATATCGATGTGCTGAGCATTAAGACACATCAGTGCATTAATTAGATGGGTGCTTTATAGGCTTGTACAAAACTCTCTTTTATTAGAGAGTATAGATTTTTTTTTCACATTTATTTGGTCACTAAACAATAAGTTTCTTTTGTAATAAGTGAGTATTATTGGATGAGTGGAATTGGGAGAACATTTAGTTATTAATGAAAATACATGTTTTTAATGGTATAAATATTTATATTGCGGAGTACTATATAAAGCATTTAAATCATTCCTTAAATAGTAAAGCTTAAAAATTCAGTCTACACAACTATCTTTTATGGAAAGAGTTGGTCACATACTAATATTAGTAACCGGCATGTTCTTTAAAATGAAATTAATTTATGTAATTAATAATATAAATGATTGTAACCAAAAATATTTAAAATACAATTAAGTAGGGCTAAGCAATCCCGACCGACGATCGACGACCGACCGACGCCCGACTCCGACCGACAACGACCGACACAAACTGATCTTAACTCGGGTCGGGACTCGGTTTGGGTTTTCAGCCTTGTCGGGACTCGGGTCAGGTCGGGAGTCGGGATTGTTTCGGGATAACACAAAGAAACCCATACAAACCGGTTTGTTTCGGGATTCGGGTCGGGATTCGAGATTACCCGAACTAGAATCGAGTCGGAATTCGGTTAGGATTTTCAGCCTTGTCGGTTTCGAGATGGGTCGGGATCGAGTCGGGACAGGTCGGTTTCGGCCCGATGCTCAGCCCTACAATTAAGTAAATAACCATTATTAACTTTCGATTACACAATTTTGAATTCACATTAAATTATAGGTTATTTGGTTTGTATAAAAATGACCATGAAGAGATGATAGATTCATTTTAGAAAATGATTGTGTACAATTTGTTAACGTGATGAAAGAAGAGATGTTGGCTTGAGATGGTGAAGCCAACCACTACGTTTTTGCAATAACAATAATTGACATTGTTTTTGTATTCTCATTATAACCAACTACGACGTGTCATTATATTACCGTGTACAAAACACCATAATTGTTGCTTTCTCCTTTTTTTGGTTTCGATGCATTGCGCATATACTACTATAACGTATAAAGATGATTGTGATGCTTCAATTATATATAGTCGCGGATCCGCAACCATATATATATAGTCGCGGATCCGCCAATGCCGTCGTCAATCGATAGCGGATCCGCCGTTGTTCCGCCATCAACGAAGTATATATAGTCGCTGCTATGCAACCATGTCATCACAAAAAACAGTTCTTAGTAAGAGATTACCCAATACATAAATATAATTTGTTGAAAGCAAATTATTCGCCGCCATGCCTATTGTTGAAGCTAAACACCGCTCTTGCTTAAGACCTGATGATTGACTGACATTTAAAATACCTGCAACACATATTCCCACACAAAGCACGCACACAACTTTTCTCTCTCTTGAAAAGAGACTAATGGCTCATGAGAATCTTTTTTATATTTGCCGCAAAATGTGATGCAATGTACTTTTGTTCCTGTTGTTCCGCTGACTTGGCCTGCTTTCTCATAACACCCGTGTGGACACTGGACTGAGAAAAAGCCACGAAGTCTAGGTGGCCATACTACACGTGTGGCAAAAAATTCTACCACATACACTTCTAAGAGCATGTACAATAATAACGCCGGAACCGGCGTTATTGCCGCATTACTCGGCGTTATTTGGTGTTATTGTTGGAAGGATGGCGTTATTTGGGTGTTAAAGGCGGCGTTGCTAGCCCGTTTTTTTTTTTTTTTTTTTTTAATGCCCTAAATGAGGGTTGTTTTTAAATCATTGAGAATATTATTGATGTTATTGGGATGTTATTGTTGTGGGTGTTTTGGGGATGTTAAGGTGAAATGTTAAAGGCGATGTACCGACGCGGTGTTATTGGTGTTATGGTGTTATTGTTGTATATGCTCTAATATCATTGGTCCTACCCTCATCCACTTTTATAAATATATGCCACACCACTTCACTGGACACTGTCTTAACTAGCTCATTTTGTCACCTCTGGCCGAGTAACATGGGAAGAGCTCCTTGTTGTGAGAAGGTCGGGCTGAGACGGGGGAGGTGGACGACGGAAGAAGATAATATTTTGTTGAGCTATATTCAAGCAAATGGTGAAGGTTCTTGGAGGGCTTTGCCAAAAAATGCTGGTAAGTTGGCTAATTTCTCTTCATTAATCAACCTATATGTTTGCATGAGTACTTACGGATTACACAAGTGATTAGTTTAACTAACGTTGGTCGATAATAGGATTGCTAAGGTGCGGGAAAAGTTGCCGTTTAAGATGGATAAACTACTTAAAATCTGATGTGAAGAGAGGTAACATATCGACTGAGGAGGAAGATCTCATTGTCAAGATGCATGCCTCCCTCGGCAACAAGTACGTACATGCCACTCATTACATCTTAACTCCTTTTTTAACATCAAATACCAAAACAATGTTGAATACTTGAATTCACAACTTAATGATTGATTGACAATCTAATAAATATAACATTAGGCTAACTAAAGAGCGTTCGTGATCAAATGAGCCTTTTTAATACGGAATGTAAAAGAATGCACACTCAATTAGATGAAGATCAATACGGAGTATTAACTAAATTTACGTAATTTTTTTCATTCTTTATCCATTCATTCACAACAAAATCAGTAACATGTTTATATTGTACGATGTCAATGTTTAATAGATTGCAACCTCATATTTGCAGTTTCTGAGTTAACATTTTTTTTTTTTTTTTTTAAGGATACATAGAGAATAACCTCATTACTAGAAATTACGAATATCTTTAACTTTTTAATAAAGAAACACCTTTTATTTTAAAAGACAGTTTTTTGGTAAGTTGATATCATTTTCAATACACTAGTAAAACATTTATCATTTTTGTCTAAAAACTTTATAGTTTTGTTTCAAGACAATACATGTATTTTAGCTAGTCAGGTTATTAATGTAGTCTATTATCTAGTATAAATCAATGCAAGCCGCATAATGTGAGAGCTCCAGATGAGCACAATAATTTCGGGGCCGGGGTGACCACTTTTCTAGCGAGAAAAAAGACGCGCGATGGAAGTAATTGCATTTAACTTTTTTTGCAGATGGTCTTTAATAGCTGGCCACTTGCCCGGACGAACAGATAACGAAATCAAAAACTACTGGATCTCACATTTGAGTCGCAAGATCGCCCAAAATACCACGAAACGTACATCAACCAAGAAGACAAGAAAACATCGTAAAACATCCTCCCTATCGTCTAAACAAAGTAACATGAACCCTTCCAGTGATGGTCTATTAGCGGATCCAAATGGTATGAGCCCTTTAATGCTATCAACTAATACTGAGAACGAACTAGTCCAAAATATAATGGAAAGTGATTTAGCAACTGCTAGCTCGTCGATAGGTGATAGTAACGAGGAGAAGGAGCATGCATGTGATTGGGACTGGGATTTTGAGATTGATAATAGTATGGTAGGATTAGGGTTAGGGTTTGAAGGTGAAAATTTTGATGGTGATGTTTTGTCATGGCCATGGGAGAGTCCAACAACACAAGTAGGATTGGATATGAAGAAGCAAGATGAAATGATTGCATGGCTTATGTCTTAATTAATTAGCATTTCATTTTAATTTTTATATATTCAGAATGATTTGTAAAATTACTTCATTTTGTTACATGCATGATCGTTCTCCATTTAAGCCTTTTGTCATTTTGTACAAACATTCCAATAATAAATGGTTGATGGCTATATGTGTTTAGTTGCTATGAGAATTACCAAGACATGAGAATTACCAAGACATTTGTCTATTGTTATGAGATATATATACCTAGGTTTGTTATCATATATTGTGATTACAAACTTATGTTCAAATAGGGTATTTTTGCTTCTAGCTAATTGTTAAAATGCTACTAGTATATCACTGATTCACTGTCGTTTAAAAAAGGAAAGAGGGTTCTTTTCCAAGTGGTCGGAGTTGTACTTTATGGACTTAGTAGGCCAAAATTTCGTGAATGTCACCCTCCCTCAACAATAAAATTTGCCATTATTGTTGTTATTTTGGTTGTTAATTTTACAAAGTAGCAATGGAACTAAAAATAAGGGATCGATTACGAATTTAAATTCTGAAGATATATATATACGTGGATATGCCATGTTGTCCTCTTTTAATTACGTGGATATGCCAGCATTTTCATAAACACACGCCATTCCACAGCCTCTTCTTCAAAAACACACGCTACATAATCAATTCCTGATCTCCAGCACCATGAAATCAATTCCATTCATATCCTCCAAAAATATAACCTACATAATCGGTTTATCCTTTGATTCGAATTAACCTAAAAATTATCCCCAAATCAATTTATTTTGATTCATTATTCAAAATCATTATTGATAACCTTATCACTTCAATTAAAATGAGCACAAAATGATCAGAGAATGATTTATCACAGTGCAATCAACTTCAATTTCATGTCATTCTTCTAAGGTAATTTTTTATTTTTAGTTTTTGTTCCGATTAAATCGAATTAGGTTAGCCAGTTAGTTTTGTATGACAAATTAGGGATTAGATTTGTTAGTATAGTTTTAGGTTTTGGATAGAAGGCTTTCAAAAAGAAGACTATAAAGTGGTTGATGATTTTGCATACCAAGTGTTTGATGAAAGTTCTTAATGACTTTTTCTTTCTTTTTTCCCCTTGGAAATCTATGTAATTATCAGATTTTATATGATATTGCATATTAAGTGTTTGATGAAAGTTCTAAATGTATTTTTAAGGAATACAATTTGTATTTTTATAAAGGATTGCAAATAAAGTGGATTTCAGATCACCAATCACGTATGTATGTTGGATTTCCAGTCGATTGATTGCTTCTTATTTGTTTAATTAAGAATACTACTACCTCGTCCCAAATTAATTGTCTCATTTGACTTTTTAAAGTCTTAATTTCTCAACTTTGATCTTAAATATTTTATTTATTTTATATAATAATTGATGCAAAATATATGAATGGGTTGTTCTTTTAAATATTTTTTCATTGGTGTAATTTTCTTCAAATATTACATAACACATACAAAAATATTAAGGATCAAAGTTGAGAAATTAAGACTTTAAAAAGTCAAACGGCGCCAATTATTTTGACGGAGGAGAATATTTTGTAAAAAGTAGTAGCATATTAAGAAAACAAGATGTTAACATTATATTCCTAGAGGAAACAATGTGAACCACTAGGTATGCATGTTAGTGCATATGATGCATGAACCATTGCATTAATGATAAATAATTTCGATTATAATTTCGCATTTAATGTGGATATAATTTACAACTAGAACCGATGTTTATTCGTAGTAAAAGGATGCATGTACAATGATTAAACCATGATTCCATGAGTTATAGGTTGCGTGGGATGCTTATCCCATCATTTGGAGTTAAAACGACATGCCTTTATCATATCATCGCAGCTGGATGTATCATTAGTCGTCCCATGGGCATATCTCGGAAGGTAAACCTTACACTAGACATGATAATCTATAAGTATATGTATTAGCCCAATACATATAAATAATTTCTTTGTGAGAATATATAATTATGTGTTCAACAGAAGACCTTAAAGAGTTTGATGAATTTGTATAGCAAGTGTAACTATTGTAGAGTATGGATGATGATGTTAAGGGTTTATTGCAGCCTTGCAGTGCTTGGAAATTGAGAGAAAAATGTGAAGGCACTCTCTTGAAGGGCTCAAGCCTATATCAATTTGGTTGGCACTGGGCGGCGGAACTCGACATAAAAAGAACTTGAGATAGACCACGATAATAGGTAGAAAAGCGTGTTTTTGGTTGCCTTATGATCTTTGTAGTGGGATTGTGCACCTATTGACATGTTTGTTTTTTGTTCGTGGTGATCGAGAAGTGAAGTCGAGTACAAAGTGTTGAAGGAGAAGATGAAAGAATACAACAAGAAGGATGCTAATTTCTACGGGAACATATTAGCTAAGCTATCAAAGAATTGATTCTAAAGTAAGTTACTTATTTGTTTGAAATTTTGGTTGTGTGTGGTTTCATGATTCTAAACGTATTTATATTTTGTGCATAAGACACTCCATAGGTGGTAGAACCGATGATCATTGACAAAGAAGGCATAATGAGTATAAGGTTCGAGGATCTTCATGTAAGTGTCTATTTGAATACAAGGTCATCGTGATTGTTGCACATAAGCATAGTTTCTTTGATTTTCTTTTACAAAGCGGATATACTAATCAAGGTTAAATATCTTATAAAATTACCCATTTTGGGCCACTTTTAGATTAGGATAGTTTCCTCCTCATCACTAACAAGTTAACTTAGAAAGCTGTTGGTCTCTTTGTAATGAAATCTTCATTGATGTTATTGATTTGCTATTATTTGTATGTTTCACTATTTGGCGGTGAATGGTCGATATTCCAACACCGTGGATCATTACTAAATACAGTTCAAAAGAACTTCGTGATTTGGTGCTATTGATGGCATTGTGTATCCAACCACATTGAATGGTTCATAGATGTAAAACTCAAAGTTTTTGATTACTTGGATTTGCATGAGTTAAATATTTTTCTTTATTTCTCAAGTACATATTCCCACGATTATTTCTTTCCACTTTGCATAATAGTTGAGCATAATATGCAGTTACAATTAATACTAAAAGTTTTTTCAAGGTAACACTAAAGCGGTAAATCATTTCTAGTAATTTTTAAATTAAAATACTTTCCTACAGATGATAAATTTTGACTTTTATTTATCTGATCACAATGTACTATGTGCAGAATCTACTTACTCAAGCTACTGCTCACATAAGAAGTTATGCTGAAAAGTTAATGACCTCCACTAAACTCGAGATTAAGGTACTCCCTGATTTCATATTTTTACATAGTGGAATGTTTTACCTTTAATAGGTGACATTTTTGAAAGATGTAGAAAACTTAGACCGTTTTTAAGCCCCGTTCATTCATCATTTAGAACACTTTTGATATGCAATAATCTTATTTACTGGGAGTTTAAGTCAACACCATTTCGTTAGCAGTGTATGTAAGCAACCACTCACATCTTTGTATTCAATCGCAATATACTAATGTTTCGATTGTTTACTTTTATTATTAGATCAAAGAGATGGAAGCAACAATCAAACAGCAAGAAAAGTTTGCATTGCAAGCTACTATAAATTTTGAAAATTATATATTTTTTTTCTCGCCTTGCAGAGTTGTATTTTTCTTTATTGAAGTTCATAGTTAAACCAATCGCCTTCGATTCACAAGTCGTATTTTCTAGCTTGTCGGAACAAAAGGTAATGTCAATGAAGAAATCAAGAAGGTGGCGGCGACTTTTCGCAATGCAGTGAGAGGCTAGATCATGGAGATATGGTTATTGAATAAATGCAGCTAAGAGTGTGATAAGTCCACACAGGGAAAGCTAGATCATGGAGATATGGTTAATGTAATGAATTCTAATATTATATCAGATATTAAGGTGATGTTCGGAATTTTTTCTTAATATATGTGATACTCTATATTTAGTAATCATGTATATATTGTTGCAAAACAAATAATCATTTCAGAGGTATAAAGAACATATCTCGATTTGGCTTTTAAATACAAAATGAAAAACCTATAGTTAGCAACCCAAAAAACATAAATCATTCTATAATAAACAATTAAGTAACAACATTCTTTAGCTAAAGAACAATATGTTAACGATAATAAGGTACTATTGTGTTATTACTATTATTGAATTACCGCCAAGGGTTGTAACACAAAATGCGCCTTTCGGTGGTAAGGTATTTTCCGGTATGAGTCAAAATGGGCTAGGTTGTATTTTGTTAACTGGAAAATTATGTTTGCGGGATAAGTCGACCCGCTTTATTCTGAACTCACCCATTTTACCTCTTAATATGTCTTTGTTTATTAAACTCATGAGACGACGGAAAGCAAGAGGCGATTGCAAAGATCATATGGGTCACTAATGTTGGAGATGTTAACCGTTGGGAAGGATGGGCAATCAATCATGTCCTATAACTATGTCTCTTTACTAATCTCAAAACCAAGCCTTTCAAATTAAATTTACATAATAATATTAACCAATTTGCATGAGACTAGCGGCCATCGGTAAATCGGTAGACTAGTATATATATATATATATATATATATATATATATATATATATATATATATATATATATATATATATATATATATATATATATATATATATATATATATATATATATATATATATATATATATATATATATATTTATGTAGTTCTTGTAGGCACATATGGCTTGGCTATGCATTCTTACACGCTAGCAATTACGTAAAGCGGTACGCACTTATTAGTTTGCTTATGATCAAGATTAATATATACTCATTATACTCCAAAATTGTTCTTCGTCGATTATTGACCCAATTAATGTTGATTTACTTGATCATGTAATTGAAGATGACATAACTTTATTAGCAAGTAGAAAATGTGGTTTTGCCGAGGTTGTTTGTTAATAAAATGCCAAAGTGTTCCTTAGAACTATTTGTTAATCTACTTTCATTTTGCATATTATGTTTTGACTAAATATACGGTTGGTCCCTAAACTTGGCAAAACGTTTCGCGATGGGACAAAACTCGGCCTTATCATTTGAGGTCCAAACCTTGGCCTTTAAATGCCAAAATCGTCCCTTGTCCAATAATAAGCGTTGTCAACGCTTTCGCTATACTCGAGAAAACCCGTTAGCATGTTATCGCTGAGGAACAATAGTCATTTTACTTTATGTATCGTAGTAGATGTCTTGTCCAATTTCCCGCCATTTTGTAGAATATAACAAAGCTGTACTCATTGCTCATCCCCAAACTTGTTTTGGAAGCCTACCCGTAAAACGCTAATGCAATGTCTATCATCAAATCAAATAATCTAAGTAAGAAAATAACAAACAACAACCTTGGATTTACGTGGCAGGTAGTAAGAGAATATCCTTTCTATGATGATCGTGAAACGGAGGAAAGAGTCGCAATCGTGAGATATTGTAAGTCTTTTTGGTAAGAGCCTATTACAATCATATGTTAGTACGATTGTTTAAGTTATTCCCTTTAGGTAACTTTAGCTTAACATTGTTTTGTACATTTTTATACAATGGTGAACTCGGATCCTTTAGCATGATGTTCCATTATGAAGGTACATTCAAATACTTTCTGTGTAGGATATATCAAGGACGCAAGAAATGCCTTGTTGATCTTGTGGAAATAAAAGAGGTATCTCGTTGATGAAATGGATGCTCATGACCCAAATCGGTTATGAGACCGGACAAACCAATTATTTCTACTTTCTTAAGCCTGGTTGTACATTAGACGACGGTTTGTTTTCTTTAGTGAAGTTGCTAATGTTGACTTGTTGAAAGATGTTGTCATAGAGCATAAGTGATAGACGCCATGTGAAATAGGAAGACTAGATTAGAACTTTTCGAAATGTCCCCACAATCAATTAAGACCGTGTTTTGGGAGATGGATGAAGATAGGAGAAAAGTTGCTCACTGCGCTATTCAACTCTTGTAGATGGTTGGTGTTAGATGATCTAGATAATGAACCTGCCCTAGATCCTTTTATCCAACTTACACAAGTGCCTGTGGACGTCAATGATATTGGTGAATCTAGCAATTTTCCAAACATTGAGCCAGTATTTTCCACCTTAGACTGCTCATTTGCTAGCCAACCTGTTCATAACAGTGAGCGTGCTTTAGTACTTATTGATGAGGACAATGCTATAATGGAGTCTGATAATGTTGAGGTTAATCTGTTCCGAGTAAGTCAGGGGAAGCACTTAGACAAAGTTGGAAGAGCACTAGTTGATGTCAATAACAGCTTTGAGGATCCTGAAAATTTTGAGGTTAATCTGTTTCAATTGACTCGTGAGAAGCACTTAGACAAAGCGTGAGAGCACTAGTTGATGTCAATAACAGGTTTGAGGAGCCCGATGTGGATGTAAGTCCTTCCAATTGACTTAGGATAATCATCTTGTAGGATGCGCTCATATGACAATAACATAGAACAGATCCCGCTGTTGATGTTACTCGTTATGCTTGCGGTGACACTAGTGACTTAGGCAATGCGGTTGATGATTCAATTGAACAAAATGAAGAGAACACTTGTCGAGAGAGCGATGCACAACTTGGTATGGTACAAGTAGGTCGAGTAATGAGTTAGGTGAAGCGAGAACAACCAAGAATATAAGTGATGATGGCGGTTGGTAAATGATTTACATGAAGGTTGATGATGTATTTTGCGGTGACTATGTTAGTTTCCAACAGCGAGACTTTGCAAATGGAGTCTATACCACTTTTCACTATGCTTTGGTCGTGAGTTTGCTACTACGGGAAGTAAAAACCTAGTGAAGAGCATTCAATAGAAACTAGGAGGAGTTGTTTCTTTTGAAGAATGACAAAACAAGAATAAGGGTCATGTGTAGGGGTTGTGTTCCACTTTCGTGCCCAAGTGAAGGTCCTGGATCGGATATAGGCCCATCTACATGTCCATTAAATAGAAGGGGTATAAATGCATTGCTTTTTGGAAAAAGGACCTTCACAAATACTACGCCCATGGCTATTGTTTGTCGGGGAATGGTGAGACAGTATCTAGTCGGTCAAAACATATAATGAGCAACACACTTGTTTGCAATCAAGGAAGTCGAGCTTTTGACCTTCGCTATATCTCACAGAAAATTACAAGACAAGTTGAAACAAATCCACGACTTCACAAGTCCGTGGATAATCAACTTACCAACCAATACGACCTTTAAGTGTCCCTCAGAAGGTTTTAGGGCCAAAACCTAGCAATAATGAGCCATCGGTCAATTCAAGCTACAATTTACCATGTTGAGATTATGTTCAAGAGTTAGGAAGACAAACTCTAATACAAACATGGTGATGAATGTGAACGACCTCCGGATGAGGCTCTTCCAACCGAGAATTCAAGAGAGTGTATGTTTGTTTAGGTGCATCAAGTAAGGATTTAAAGTGTGGGAGATCGTTGTTGGGTGGGTGCTTTTCAATTCGTGGTCCTTTGAATGGTCAATGATGACAAGCTATGGAATTGATAGCAACAATGGTATATACCCTTCGCTTATGCTTTTGTTGATTCGTAAAACATAGGATCATGGACTTGGTTTCTTCATTGTTTATCCGATGATATAGCACTTGGGCCAATTTCAAGCATCACTTTTATTACCGACATGGAAAAGGTACTCTCACTACTCATGAATTTAAGTCTCTGCTTTGAAACAGACGAGAAACATATTTGATTTTGTGCGGGATATAAGTAGAGCTTTAGCAGAAGTTTTCCAATTGCGAACACATATACTCATTAGAAGCATTCATGAGAAAATGAAACGCAATGGAAAGGTAGGGCCTACAAAGAGCCTTTGTGGAAATGTCAATGTCACCTCACACGGTCAGTTTAAAAGCTATGGGCGATCTCAAGAAACTTAATCAACCAACCCATGATTGGTTAAGTAAGATACCACCGATCCATTGGTCAAGGTCACATTTTCAAGTGTGATCTATTTGTTTCATTAATTTGTATTTGTTAATGCAAGATAAACAGCTTATAATTAATACATGTTTATTACTTTTAATCTTTAGGGAGAGCTACTTCGATGTGTTACTAAATAACATGTGTCAAGTGTTTCATGACAAAATAATTGAGGGTTTAAGCAAACCAATTATTACAACCTTAGAATACATCGAGAATCTTGTATAAGAGGATAATGCATGTTTTATGGTGATTGAGAAGAGTGATGGGCCACTAACACCAAGTGCACAACACATGCTAGAGGTATTAAGAAAGAGGTCATAAGTATAATGTTTTATGGAATAGGAACTAAGTTTCGTGTTAGTGGACCTTGGGGTGACCAATGTGTAGTTAATGTTGTACACAAGTCTTGTACTTGTAGAAGATGGGAGATAATGAGTTTACCATGTAAACATGATGTTGCTACCAATTGGAATATGGCTTTAAATGGGCAACAAGTAGGAGTCTGAGAAACATGGGCTCATCCTTGTTACTATCTTCTCACTGGGAGGCAACCTACAAACACCATGTCCAAATTTATAACTAGCAAAGGAACATTGGAAAAAATCAATCGTACCAACAACAATTGTTCCACCGAAATCCGAAACAAACCCGCCTACCGAAGAGGTAGAAAAGAGTTAGGATAGCTCACGAAAGTGAAGAGATTGTGAAGGATGGTGTCAAGGGCTTGGAAGAGTGTTAAGTGTAGTATTTGTGGTATTTCTAGACACAACCGGGTAACATGCCTAGGGTATGGTGGAGCCGAAAGTAGTGGAAGCATAATAAGGAAATGTCAAACAAGTACCTACAAAAGTCAGCAGAAAAAGAGACATCCTAAAGGTAAAAGGTAGCAGCAGATAAAGAAGTCAAGGTAGTGTGTTGTTGAAAGTCAAATTAGTGTAGTTCAAGGAAGTGGTGTTCAATCCGAAAATCAAGATCCATCAATGAAGATCCCATCATACATGATGCATCCTGTGTTCAATCCCAACAACATCAAGATGAAGCAATCACGATCCCAAAGATGCATGACCAAGCCCGTGTGAATCCCAAAAAATGATCAATCCCGACCGATTCTCAGTGCGGTCAGTGATGTTCAAGCAGTTCGCTTCAACCCACCTGCCTACACTAAGAATGACTAGCGGCAAGTTGCACCGAAAGAATGATGGCCTCACCATAGGTCAATTTGTTATGCTAATTATCTAGACAATGTTTCATCTATTTTATTTCCTATGGACAAGTTATGTACTCTAAAAATATATGTGTGTGTATGTCTAACTGTAGTTCTCATGCTTTGAAAAGTATGCAATTTTATGCATTTGGAATTATATCCATTTGCATTAACTAGGGAACCATGTCATTATTGTGTATTTTTTTAGATTGACTAAGCTTGATGTGTGAATAATTTGCATCAAAAGTAACCAAAGCTAAACAGAACCTCATAAGAATGTTGACATTTAAAAGTCAACCCTAAACAAATTGCTAACCATCCCATAAGGCATTGAAAATCAGAAACAAACCAAACTGAATACTTCATAACAAGGTTACTACAATTCAAGATACAGAACATTAACCATCTCGCCTCATTACATAAAAGGTAAAAATTATCCCAATGCATAAACAATGAAGAACAACATCCAACTTAGCACCGTGTAAATCTTCCACTTCCACATCACTTGATCGACTACTAATCTTGCCTCAAGCTCATTTCTCCCCTCAAAAGGCTGGTATGATCATTCTTAAACGAGCACGATTTCGTGATCATACCATCTTATCCACCGACGAAGACCCCTATGATGATTATGACAAGTCATTAAACAACCACAATTGTTACAATGTACTTTGTCGCTCCGAAACAAACTAACACAATAAATATTAAGACGACTTACTTCAACAGACAACTAAAGAATCGACGTCTGGGTTGGCGAGAGGTCCAATGGCGAATAATAAATTGCTTACCACACCAAAGAACGTACCATCTTGAAACGATTATCGTTTTGTAAGGCCGGTTTGTAGGATAGTTTAGGGATGGATGATAAATGTCGACCAAACCGTGTTAAACACACATATACTAGCTACAAACATCAGACAACGGTTTTATTTAGATGCCAATGAAAGACGGTTTTGCCCTCACCAACATAACGTTGACAACGGCATTATTGGTCGCGGACGATTTTGGCATTTAAAGCGCAAGGTTTGGACTCTGGCGATGATAACCGAAGCTATTCTTCAGCGTTTGCCAAGTTTAGAGGCAAGTACAGATTTTAGTTTTATGTTTTCCTTCTCTGATCACGTGAAATTGCAAGGAAAAGTAGCCATCCGTGTGTCACGTTTCATTACCTTTTGGTGATATGCGAAATGATACTTCAGCATATATATTATACCTTTTGAACCACTTTTCATCATTGGCCACAACATAAAGATCTAATAATGACAAGAAACTTACATTTTGATATGTGATATATATGTCGTTAGTTTGTTCTCCATGGAATATTTAATACTACGTATATATTTTCACTATTCAGCAAGGGAGATCCTTTAGGTGTAAAAACTTTCTGTTAAGTGTATCAATTGTATTGTCTCTTTTGTATCCAGGATTTACACACTAAGGTGGAAACAAGCTAGCCCAACCTAGGGTAATTTTTCTTTTGGTTTCACCGGTCACCCACAAGCACCTCGACACATCCTTACCGTCATGGACGGAGCTTGAACCATTTCTTTAAAGGGGTCAAAGTGTCATTAACTTGTTTTAGGGGGGGTCAAATGATCAAATAATTATTTTTTGCACTAGCTTTTTGAACAAATTACATTAAACACAAAATATTTGGAGGCCTGTGCCCACACCCCCGCTTCCTTAAGATCCTCCGTCCACGCTTCTCACGACGAGTTCCACTACCCTATAACACTTCCTATCTTTGTTGCTTCCGACGAGCGCCATTGTGTTTTTGTGATAATGTAACAAACTAAAATTGTTGATATTGGTTTTTAACGAAACTAACAATCTCATAAAAATATACACACAATAAATTAGAGCTATCTCATACATTCTAAGACGACTCAACCCACAATCATTTGGTTAGAGAGAGAACGCCACTTGAGGCCATGCATGTGTTGGGTACATTATGGAGACTAATGCATACCCGAATGACATATAATCACCACCCCGAACCAAGAGTTTGATGACACCTGATTGCCCGAGTTGGGGTCAATGGCGCAATGCTAGCTCCTGGAATAAACTGGAAAACTGTATGGATTTATTATGCCATATTTTTATTTTAAAAAATAATAGTCACTCTAGCCAATGATAACTAACTATATCAGACTAAGTAATCAAAACTGGTACTGAATGATGAGAAATCAATATCGCCATTGTATTTGAAAACGACAATTGTTAGAAGGTACACTTTACTTTCTTTTATAAGTAAGGTAACGTGCATCACATTTGACACTCATTATTAGTGATCCGGTATATCAACGATTAATAATGAAGCACTAAGCTAGACCTCCACCTCCATGGTCCTTCACCAATTATGTCCAACATCTATGATAACTTTTATCATGATTCATCAATCATAATCAAAATAATGTTGCAATTGATCGATCATGCATGTCTCGTCGAATCTTCGAGTCATAAGGTGTTAGTAGTATATAACTAACAACTCAAACTAGCTAGATCAATAACTCATACAAAGTTATGTTATTTCCTATTCTAAAGTTTTTAGTAGTGTTTTAAGATTGCATCATACTTTTTGAAAACTTTATACAAAGACTTCAAGATACACCAAAGTCTTTATCAAAAGCTTTAGTGTATAAGATAAGATGATTTAATCGATTTAACGATTAAATCTTGATCATCAAGACTCAAGCGTTGGGATGCTCTAACAAACTTGTTGTTTAGTGTTATTGATATTGCTTTATGTAAGAAGACTATACAATGATAATGTAGACTTGGTAAAAGGGTAAACGAATGCGGTTTTCTTCGTTCAGGTTATTAGGAGAAAATGATCAGTATTTGATCTCAGATGGACGCACCTAATTAACAGTAGTACCACGTGACCGTTTTTGAACTATTTCCTTTGGTCACTCCCAAGATGGTTACCTAAGTAAGTTTGAACCATTTCGCCTGACTACTGGGCCATCTTGGTGGTGATTATAATGTAGACATAGGACAATCTATGATCTATATATGCTTATGCTATACAGCTGAAAGTCTAGTAGTGTTTCCTCACCACGACCCCACTACACCTTTTGATTCATTACTCACTGTTGGCTAGGTCCACATTCCACATTCATTGGCCCTGCATTATTATGATTAATGTTCAAGGAACAAGAGGCATTTTGGAATGGGTTTTGAGATATAAGTAGCAATATTTGTGTACATAATACTACGCTGTTCCACTACAATCTTCAAAAAAAAGTATTGGTAGGTGGTTCAATTGAAGTACAAGGATGATCAGAAATGACCTTGTTCAAAATCTATTTTCTTTATACAATCTTCTATATATGAAGTACAAGGGTTAAAAAAAAACCTTAGAGTAAGCATGGAGATCGACTCCTCGACCTACAAAACAATCGATCGTCCTTACTGTGCCACAAAAATTATTGTCGATCGTCGGTCGTCAATTTGGTTGAAATCGTCGTCCCTGCGACCGTCGATCGTCATTTTTTGTGTGTTATATTTAATTAAAAAAATATTATTTGTAGAGTATGTTTTTTATAGTGTATGTTATCTTATATTGTAGCAAAAAATCACATGTAAATCGACAAAGAGAAAAAGCTGATGTGACAGGTAAAATGGGGGTCAATCCCCTCCTTTAATGTGTCCGGCCTTAAGGGTCAATGCCTACTAGATAAAAAAGATAGTGGCAAATCCAAAACCATAAATGATCATGTGCACAAATTACGTTTGACATAAAAAGAATTGACCGACTAAACAAGATATGGTACACAAAATTTTAGGACCATGTTCATTTTGAAAACATAAGTACGAAGGAACCATGTATATGAACTAAGGAACCACGTTGGGTGAGCCCTGCAAAAGGGTCGAACTGCATTTGGCCCGACAGTTTTTTTAAGAAATGGGAACATAACATGTATTCAACAAACTATATATAAAAAACTTCAAAAAGAAGAAAACAATTGTTGAATTATATAATACGACTAATCATAAATATAAACAATAAACATCAAAGTAAGTGCAAGTCAGATAAGAACATATAATGAATAATTAATTAACTAAAGAATAAAGTATGCTAGACGCTTTCTTGATTCTAAATGAACGTTAATCAAATCCACAAACTAGCAATTAGGATGAACCCTAATTAGGGTTTATAGGATTATAATAATTATCCCTTACCGCTTTGTAATTCAATCCAAGATAATAACAAAGATGTTATTACTATGTTTTGCAGACACACGCATTAAACCGAATTAAAGAATGCTAGTTTTTATCAAACAAATAACTTGATGTGGAAAAGGTTTGAAGATCGACACCCTAAAGGGATGTACGATCGGTTTAAGAACAAAACACACACAAAACAATTTTTGGTTTAAGAATGCCAAGACAAGAGATAGAAAAACAAGACCCTACCAGATATATACTCAACTAAACTTGGTGAACAAGTTGAGGTTGTTTCCTTTTCTTTGGGCCGATCGGTTCATGACATCCCATAGGGATTCCGAACCTTCCCAATCTTTGCAATTAAGTCCTTTTCCAAATACCTTTAACGCCTGTTAGTCCATTACATTAATCACTTAACGTCTGTTAGTTATTTTGGCTAATAAATAAATAAATATAACATTTATATTTAATTATTAACTTTAAATTCTCATACGTAAAGTGTGCAATCCCATAGTCTCGAGTTCGATCCTAACTCACGCCTACTAGTTTATATCCATAAACCAAGCAGCCCCACTGGATATATCTTAATAGAGCGATCACATTCGGTTAGCCTAGCAACACTTCGATGCCTCTAGTACAACTCGAGCAAGGCTCCCGAAAACCTTTAATGATTTCTCATTATTATTATCCTTTGTTTCTAATACCATGTTAAATAAAGATATGGAATTAAGTCATTCTTTATTCAACTATTCTGCTTCTCGTTATTAGTGATCAACAAGATTACCAAATCTTCCCGAACATATTCGGGAGAACTTTGGCACCACTATGCAAACATCTTGTCAACCCTACGAGGGCCCAGAAGATTAAACTCCAAAATAAATTTGAAGGAACAAATTCTATCTCGACTACGAGAATAACCCACGAACTTTGCAACACTTCGCGAAACAACCCTTATGACTACGGGCCACGATAGCGTTAAGTTGCCCCACAGTGCACTACATTCATGACACTTATCCCGTATCTCAAGTCCGAGGATAACTATTCATAATTTACTTAACAACAATATCCATAAAGTAATTATGTAGTTGGATAAGTCCTATATTCAATTCATGAATATCATCCGAAATTGGTATGCATTCTCATCAATATACTTTCAAGTATATTCTACCACATCTCTCGATTTGTCTTAGTTTAATGATACTCCCATATCATTAATCGATTAACGGATGATTTAGAATAAATAAATTTATTCACGGATTAAACATGCAAATATAGGATACAATATATTATAAAATCAATCATACCAAGTATTTGATTTATTATAACAATTGTTTAACATCCCTTATCCAAATACCAAATAGATTAATGCATAAAAATTCCGCTTGATGAATTATGCTCAAGTAATGACAATCATACTTGTTGACAAGCATAAATCAACCAACTTGATCTATCATAATTTTGAGAATACTTATTTCAAGAATTCAATTAATGAAGTCTTGTATGTGTGCATTCAACAATCCACATAATAATTCATAAAGTGTGTGACATCCTCTATCACCAATTTATGACAATTTAAACTTTCAAACATTTTAAAGTTTAAAGTATTCTTATTCTTTAATGTATAATGCAACCGCGCCTTAGTAGCACAACTAGGTCACATGGTCATTATCAAGGATGAAATCCTACCATGACTAGTATTGAGTGTCATCTCAATTAAACCAAAGATCATTGTATACAAACAACAATGTGCTCATTAAAATTCGTAAACTTTAATATCTTATTATGTAACGCTTGATGCTTTCCTAACTTTCAAGTTTAAAGTCGATGACAATCTGCATAACAATTAACATATTGTTCATCCATAGAATTTAGGAGCAATTCCGTGTTTTAAGGATGTAATTCTATTAGAATATTCATTACACAAGTTATCTAATAACTTTTAATTAGATATCAATGTTGTCAAATCACTTCTTATTCAAGAATGATACAACAATTTTAATACACTATACATGATGTACATGATGAATCTACAGTCAAACTTAGACTTCATTCACGTTCTATCTTGTCAAAAAATATTTATCCATTTCCCAAATGATATATCATGTTTTATTAGAATCATTTATTTTTACTGCACGTGTTTATTAATAATAAACATATATTCCAAGGTTGTATGTTTTAATTCTTAAATCTTACAAGTGAAGTTTCATTCCAATCTAAGACTTAACATTTAGCTTTCAAGGAATGTTACTTATCATATGTTATACAACATATAAGATTTAAAACCTTAACATAATACTCCCACTAGCTTTCAGGAATACTTAAAATTTATCTTATTTTAATTATAAATCAAAAATGGATTTAATAATTTAACATAAGAATAATTTCATAGATGCATGCATTTATCCATTCATGAATTATTGCACTTCGTACACTTCCAAAGATTATATGAATTCAAAAAACCTTTTAATTACTTACCGTCCTTGCTCAAGTAATTTCTCAAGAAAGAATTTTGATATTCCATTTTCATATTTCATATTAATGAAAACAAGTATGACAATTATCATCTTTATATATATTTAATGTGTCTTGAAAAGAATATTCAATCATAATTAATTGCTTAAGTATGATTAATAATCTTGTCATAAGACATGCATTAAATATGTGTACGATATTGTCCATATGATTTCTACATAGAAATTCAAACCACTAGGGTTTTTCATCTCTTTGAAGAAACTCATTTCATTCTCTAGTCTAACTATTAAGATAAACCAAAATTTCCAAAATTGATTATCTTTATGGACAAGATCTTTAACATTCATAGTATGAGTAATTTTCCAATTCAATATTTGGTAATCCATCATAATGATTATCGTGTTTACTATAATCCCAGAACTCATATTTCTCAAAGATATAAGTCAAATATCCGAGATATCCTTGCATCTATGAATGAAAATTCCATCATCACGAGGTCTATCATTTACATGTCTAACCTCATCATGATATTTACTAGTGTGTTTTGAAGATTATGTATCTTGTTATTTTATCTTTCAAGATAGAAAAACTCCCACTTGCCTTTTGTAATATATAGACTATCTATATATACTTAGCAATTAGAGCAAAACTACATTGTTCTCTATTTGGGACATTACAAATACACATTGATAATTCCTGATTTTACTTTGTTAATAACCTATTCATTAATAGTTTAACAAATTCAGAATATTCAATTTTAAAACTTAATGTGATTCATCACATTCCATAATGAAATGGTGTTTTAACAATCTTCTAGATTGGAGTCATATTGAATATATTCAATCCATACTCAATTTTCTAACCTTGTTACTATTTAAGAAAGAAGTTATGATTATCTTGAATCAAACAAATCAAATAGAGTTTGATTCTCCTAACTGAACATACCATCAACTTGTCGTATTCATTAGAATTTAATATTGTAAGACAATCTAACAATATTTAAGATAAACATATTCCTTTTGGCTTACCTATTTACCAACTAAGTCAACTTAATGGTATAATAGACTTTCCAAGCCAATTGCATGCTTTATAACACAAGTACCTTTTGACCAAGTCACTTCATATCCACGTTTCAACAAGAAACATAAACTGTTATAATCCCATTATACGTTATAAATCATTGATCACCTCAATAACTTCTTGTATATGTCTTAATTAAAAAACATAACAAGTTAACGTCTTACTTTATTATAAGTCTTAAAAGACTTTATGTTTATGTCTTTACAATGAATCATAAACATGTTTAACTAAAGTAATTATGAACACAACTCTTGGTTTCAATAGTAATTTCAAGTTAATTTATTTTACTTCACAATAATGCAAGACTACATTATTTTTCATTTATGTCATTCCAAAATACATAAATAAACAAATTTGAAGTAGAATTAGATTACTTCATTTAATTTTATGTCATTCTAATAATACATAAATATTTAATTTAAGTAGTCTTATATATCATTTTGACACATGTTCTAAATACTTGTCTAATTTAGAAACCAGAATATGTCCATGCAAGATCTCACTTTACATAGAGATTTACTTTGTTGTTGCAATCTCGCCAAGTTCTCACATGACGAAATTGTAACACCAAGTGTTTCTTGAATTAGATATGTTCAAGTTATATTAGAACGTTAGTCTCTTACCTTGGCAAACAAGAGAATCATTAAATCATATACTTATATGTTGTACCTTGCACACAATATAGATTTCTCCCACTATGGCATGGAACAACATCATGTAGCGTATAAACAACACGACATATGTTTGTTTATGTGACTAATATGATTGTGTCATTGATATTAGCATAACTAGTAGATGTAGAACCACTTCATTGTCTAATAAGGAAACGTATATGACTATCCTTGAAAACATAAGTGTCTCAAGTGGAAAGTAATTATCGTGAAGACATTCTAGAGATAATCGAGTTACTACCAAGATGACAAAGCTTGTAACTCCCATGAATAAGAGATCATTACATTAATTCCTTATTCAAGAATAAGAACACAACACTCCCACCGGATTTGACAACATTGTAAGTGTTTCATTAACCAAAGGAAAGAAAATAGTTTATTTACTTTCCTACACCTTGAGAAAGTCCATATAACAATTACAAATGTACTAAAAGAGTGTATTCTACTATGTAGATGATGAACTATCCATCAATGCTATTAACTTGAAAAATTGGGCATGCAATTTCTTTCTTAATAGTTCTACTATTCCAACAATTGTAAGTAGTACTTTAAATGGTCAAAGCACAACAACTAGATAAAATATGCTAGTTTGTCTTTTACCAATTATACAAAGAATTAGTCTAGCTTCTAATTTAATAACTGTAAATATGAAATTTTCTTAACTATTAAAATTTGCTTACGAGTTATGTATTTAGAATTTAGACAATTCTAATTGTCCTATCATACCTTTCTTCATTCATGAAAAGGAATACTATTGAATCTCACTCTTTCTTAGAAAAGAGGACTAGGTTTATTCTTTTAGTAAAGTTGACTTTACCAAAAACCCTTACAGTGTAGATCAATTTACTAACACAGAATAACCTCAAGTTACTTGTTTAATGTTGCATTAATACATTTAAAGAATTAGCAAAATTCAATTTTAGTATTTTCGATAATTAAACTTTTCAAGAAAATAAAATACCCAAGGTAATATTCATATAACCATAGAATTTTCTCGAAAACTAGGATCCAATTATCATAGTTCCATTACATCGCTTGATCCGCTTAGTAACGAAAGCACATAATAGGGTAATCATTTAACAATAATTGGCAAACAATTTCCAATTCCTAGATCATTATGGATTTATATTTTCCAACGCTATTGCAAATATAAACATGTTTTATCCCATCTTATGCCATCGAGTCCAAGATCTCACTTCCTACTCAACTTAAGTGTCTAACTTAAAGAATCCGCAAATATGTCCATGTAAGGTCTCACTTAACATAGAGATTTACCCTCCATCACAATCTAGCCAAGTACTCTCATGACTTAAATTGCAACTCAAGTGTTCCTTTTAATTAGATGGCATATACCTTAATTTAAAAGGGTACTAGTTTTGATTTTATGTGGTCAAATCAAATATGTACAAAGATGTCATGCATTCATCTTGTAGCATAATTTTAATAAAAAACTTTTATTACCAATTCATAAAGATCAAATTATCAAAGTCTTCGATCGAGGTATCGGGTTCACCAATCAAGGAATTTAGTGTTAATTATCGTCCATTATACCGTACTTTTGCATAAGTGTAAACACTTAGTGTTTCGGATAATTACCACCGTTGGCGCATGGAATTAAAACTAATTCGCCCTTAAGATGAGCTTGTACTTTTATGGCTTACTAAGTAGCTCCATTCGAACTTACAGAGGGCAGAGGACGCGTAAGCAAACGCATAACCCAGACATCCATTCAATTGTGCATCATACACTTCTTAAATAACCCTTTATAGTTCATTCGAATGGGCGAGCTGTTCGGTCATTGTACCAAAGTCACCAATCAATTAAACTATTGAAAACTTAACTCTTCCAAAACAAATCAAATTTCGCCATTGTTTAGTCCGTATTATTTTTCTATTCAAAATTACCTTTGCTTAAAACCGCCGCACATAATAAACAAACAAGTAATTCCAATAAAAATATAAACAACTAAAACAATGCACATAATAAACAATTTATACGCAAACAAGGAGCCACATGCAACTTATTCGATAAAACCCTATTAATAATCAATGTCTAGGTTAAATTAACGATATATTAATTGGGGCTTTCACTCTCTCAATTGAAAGTGGGCACATCGATTTAATCGATTACATAAACCCATAATTAATGATATACCAAATTGCACATAATTGATTCATTAATGTATATAATTGAGTCATCCCAATTCAAGATTTATCATAAATATACATGTGTATAAAACTTAACAATTAATCCAATCTTAACAATTAAATTAATAATATAGCAACTATCCATGACAAACATGCATGTATCATCATGGATATAACATAACAATTATTCAATTAAGTCACAAGATCGCATACAATTCCATGTCACATAACACTTTATTCATGAATTTATCACGTAACAAATATATTAAATCTAGGTTTCGATATTGATAACATAACAATTAATATAAACCCTAAAAAAATTTAGAAATCGACTAAAAATTTTAGGTTTCCACCCAAAAAAATTTTTCGATCCATAATAGATTTTTAAAACCAAATTAGGGCAAATCCTTAACCCTAAAATTAGGGTTTATATAATCATAACCAAAACCCTAGAATAAATCATATCAAACACAATACAATATCCGTTTTTTACGTGTTTAGTAATTAATTACTCATTAAAACCAATGACTCGTGATGCCACTTTGTTGGAATTATATAACATGACTAATCATAAATATAAACAATAAACATCAAAGTAAGTGCTAAGCAGATAGAACATATAATGAATAATTAATTAACTAAAGAATAAAGATGCTAGACCTTCTCGATTCTAAACGAACAAGAATCAAATCCACAAACTAGCAATTGTGATGAACCCTAATTAGGGTTTATAGGATTATAATAATTATCCCTTACCGCTTTGTAATTCAATCCAAGATAATAACAAAAGATGTTATTACTACGTTTCTGCATACACGCATTTAAACCGAATTAAAGTAATGCTAGTTTTATCAAACAAATAACTTGATGTGAAAGGTTTGAAGATCGACACCCTAAAGGGATGTACGATCGGTTTAAGAACAAAACACACACAAAACAATTTTAGGGTTTAAGAATGACAAGAGATAAAACAAGACCCTACCAGATATATACTCAACTAAACTGGTGAACAGTTGAGGTTGTTTTTTTTCTCTTTAGGCCGATCGGTTCATGACATCCCATAGGATTCCGAACCTTCCCAATCTTTGCAATTAAGTCCTTTTCCAAATACCTTTAACGCCTGCTAGTCATTACATTAATCACTTAACGTCTGCTATTATTTCGTTTAATAAATAAATAAATATAACATTTATATTTAATTATTAACTTTAAATTCTCATACGTAAAGTACAGAATCCCATACTCGAGTTCGATCCTAACTCACGCCTACTAATTTATATCCATAAAACCAACAACAATAACATCTCGAACTCGCCCCCCTTAATATTATGGCTCGACTCGCATACAGCTATCACCACATGCTTAAGCAATATATTGAAGACTAGCACCACATGGGAATGAATTTAAGAGCAACGGTATAAAATTGAATGGCATCGCAGGAATATAATTGTAAAGATACCAACTTGCACATTTGTGATGTGAACATAACAATATTATACTATGATAAAGTGTCAACATATTATTGTCGCTAATCCGGCTGCTAGTGTCCAACTTACATGGTCCATTCGTAATAAAGGCACCTGAAAGTGATGCACCAAATTCCACAACTATGCAAAACGAGGTTTGTCTTCCTCCATCCTTTGTTACAGCTTTGTAAGACCTAAACAGACATTATGCTTTAATGGCTTAAAAGGTGACGTATTCGTCTTTTATTTGGTGTTTTGTCGATAGATTTAGTCTTCGACTCAATGGAATTGCATAAATTGTGGCAGAATAACTACTATTAACGGATATCTTTAGAGTAGCTTAGCTCGATTGATTATACATAAAACTCATTTAGCTTGTTTTCGGATATATGTAAAAGCCAAATCATTTAGTTACCAGAACTTTTTTATTTTTTAAATTAACATCCTTGTTAAAATTCGATAAACATAAGCAAAGTTCAAAATGGAATTCTTCATGATCATGTTTTCTTTTTTAAAAGGCAATACACATTTTATATCGATATACTATCAAGATGCTAAAGTTACACGGATACAAACATAAGAAACCGACCAAACTAATTTTCAACTCATTACACCGTTGAATCAACCCTAGACCTACTACATCGTGACCAAAAAGGGATATCATAAAGTGGAGGTACGACGTATTAAGACACAACTGTGACCCACCAAACACAATACGCTGAGCGCATACACCTTGTACAAAACATGAGATGGGTTAAAAACCGATCGCTCTTTTTGATCATGTATATATACGCAAATGAAAATGTTTCTTGGTTGCTAAAGTCATCTATTGCCAATTAACCGTGTATTCAATTCTCTTTTGTTTTGCTGTGTATAAATGTATAAAGGGTAGGCCATGTTTAGGGATAATTCACTGCAGTATATGTAAAATCCATCGATAACACTGCAGGTCTGGACCACAACAACAGAACTATTATATGTTGATAGATACAAGACCTTGATAGATCTTAAGCACTCGGGGATCGTTAGTGTTGCCTATGTAATCACAAGCAAACTAATAGAAGATCTCTACAACTCGTATTGTAATGAAAATAAATACAAGTTATAGTAACTAAGAACACTTTTGATCCCTGGATGATTTGATTATCGAAACTCTATGTTTCGGATAGAATACAAGACTTGAGAAACTTTGAAAAACCTTATCTATTACCAACTAATATGGTTTCTTATATAAAAGAAACCCTAATAGCGTTGACAATTTACGCTTCTACTACTAACTAGACTAAGCATGCAACTAGACAAGCATGCAACTAATCATATTGTTTTGTTAATCATTTTGTTTATACCGATAAGCTCTACATAATACTGCCAACCCATACATACTCACACGACTTTTACCTAAATCGAGCTTATCTCTCCCACGTGGTTCCCACTTTCGACAAAGACATACTGCTCGCTTTATTACTTCTACGAAGTATAACTTCTACAAAGATCAATTCTTCTTCTAATCTCTTGATTGAAGCTTCTGCGTAATCGAGTTTGTGCTTCCTAATCATTAGATTACCTTAATTCCCAACAATCCTCCCTAAACCGGAATTTGACTAGTTAAGTTCCAGCTTCCTGATAGATCGACATTGTTGTCGAGGATTGTAACGGCCTCGAGGATTGTACCATAATGTTGTTTGAGCAATGAGATGAATTAATCAGAAGCACCGTGTCTTTGCAAAGAACATATGACATCAGTACATCAAAACGGATAAGTTCAATACTATTCTCATCACTTGCGTGTGTTAACTCTCGCGAGAGTGAATCATTGAAATTAATGGATTTGATGTCTTTACCAATAGCCATTACTACCGGAGTAGCCACATGTTTTAGTTCGAAAACTATGGTACACGGATAACCATCCGATTTATTGGCGAATCAAGAACCATATAAACGGATTGATAGGTCTTTACCAGTATGCTTGCTCGTGACTAGTCAATTCTTAGGATTGATGAATCGAGAACCAAATATGGAGTCAGTGCCTTTACCACATGCCATATTCATGTGGCTAGCCAATTCTTGGATTCCAAACAGAATAGACCATGGTGAATTGATGACCATACAACCCTCAAAGTTAAGCATGGGTGGTTGCAAACCCTATGATTTTGAGCAAACCATTACATTTATCATCAGATTTGATGTGTCTTTACCAAAGTGTACCACTTTGGACTAGTCAACTCTTTGACACACAAGGTACATCGGGTGAGTTAAAGACCATAAAATTATTTTTTTTTTTTTTTTTTTTTTTAACTAAGAAAGATTTACAAACCGAAAAAGCTTAATAATAATTTGAAAAGAAAATTAAAGACCTAATTTTTATTAAATAAATGCTATCACTATTTTTAAAAGGATGTTTTTGTAGATTTCTTTTATGAAAGCGCTTACTCTAAAAAATTTAGACAAAAATAGACAAATAACATAAAAAAGCAAGCTAAAATGAACAAAACAAGATAGTCGAGAGAGTACCAAGTGTCCGATATGGATGAAGAAGATGCCTATTGTAGTTGTTGAAGTTGAGTTTGATCAATCCCAGGAGCTAAAGGCAGAGTGCCTTTCATTTCCCAATCGATCCGGAGGAATTTCCATTTGTGGCTCAAGATCTTTTCCATAAGTCTTCTAGGCAGAGGATATTTTCTTCGCAGACAAGATGCACACAGTGATTCCACCTTAGTTTCAAGGACATGCACCCAGGAGAGGATAGAATCTCCAAGATATAAGTTTCCACCGATGTGAATTTTCCCAAATGGAAGATGCTTTGTTGTTGGGAATGGGAGTTCAATGAACTTGAAGATCTCTGGTAAAACATTCCGGAACCTTGAGGTTCCTTGTTGCGAAGATGGGTGGTAACTTGAGTAAACGGAGAAATTATGTCTCGCCTGCTCATCAAGTGTAGAATTTCCTTTAGAAAGGTGAATTCCATTAAAGCGAGTCCCTTCGATGAAGAATATTCATCTCATCATCCTTTAATTTCCACTCTATCACCCCATCCGAGTTGCCATCCGAAAATCAGCAGCACCTTTTCTACAATGAAAGCCGAGTCATCGCCTTCAAGATCCAAAGGAGATATTTTGGCCATTCTCTTACGCGCTTCTCCCAGTGATAGATATCCCTTGAGGAGCATTTTCATCTTCGCATTGATAGTAGTACTTGTATCGTAGATGGAGACTTGTGAAGGCCGAAGTGCTTTCATCCTGGGATATCCTTATAGCCTTTTCTGCTTTTGGTTTCGCAAGATCGCCTTCCTTAACTTTAGAATCTCGGTGTGCCATCGGTATAACCGAGGGAGAGGAGCCGATGCTTCGTGTGCTTCCAGGAGGAATGGAAGATGGTTCATGATTGACCTTTGGCAAGAGAGGAGGCAACTTCAGTTGCTTGATAGGAGTGACTGGAGAGGTTTCCTTGGTTGGAGCATCATCACCTTGAGTCTTTTGGCTTCCGGAGCAGACTTCATTCTCTCAAGTCCTCTTTAGGTACGAGAGACTTTGCTAAAGATAATGATCTTTCCTCCATGATTTGGTTATATTTTCGATACAGGACATGATCAGGAAAAGCCTTGACTTGCTTCATTGTTAGGCCAGAGTTGGACTGTGAGTATTGGTTTTTCACCACTCTTCTTATTTCATCTTTAGTAGGAGGTTTGTTTTTGGCCTTCTGAGCTTGGATGGCCCTCTTTTGTGTAATTGCCTCTTGCCTCCTTTGTCTTCCCTGAGCCATCATTCGCTCCACATAATTGTCACTGAGGAAATCTTCACCCAATATACTTTGAGCTAGAAGGTCCGAAATGACATGCCGAGTAAGAATATCCCGAGTGTTCAAGCAGCATCTTGACCTCGGCTCATCTAGTTCTTTTCTTCTCTCGTGAGTTAGAGATGCAAATTCCTCTGTTTCTAAGTTGTTTAGCCAATGCTACACTTTCCTTTGACATCTCAAACTCTGCCAATCTACTTGCTTGGCCTAGTCTTTCCTCCTCACTCACCAGGTTAGGACCAAGTTCATCTTCAGTGATGACATTTTTTCCTTTATCATCAGGTTGCTTAGCACACTCTTCTTCAGTTAGATCAACTATAGGAATCTCTACTGGAGTACCTAGATCAACATGTTGATGTAGATTATCAACCGAAAGAAGCGGCCCTGATGGTTCTTGAGCAGATGAAGATTGTCCACGATCCGGAGATGCATCCTCCATTTGCATATCGCCAGATGCAGCCTTATCACCCTAGGTTCCTCTGAAGCTTGAGAAGAATCCATATGAAGATCGATCTCTTTCTTCTTGTGTATAGAACAGTTTCTTCTTTGATGAAGTGGCACCACCGATGAAGGGTCATTGAGAGACACTTCGACCAACATTTCTAGAGATCCAAAGTGGAGGAGCTTGCTCTTCATCGATGAAACCACCGGTTTCCTTTTGAAGACCCTTTTAGATTGTGCTCTAAGACCTTAACCTCGATTCTCAGGTTCTTCAATTTTACTCCAAGAGAAGACTTGGTCTCGCAAGCTCCTTTTTCGTGATTCTTAACCTCTGCGGCATACATTGACAAGAGCATACATGATGTAAGTGTAATGGAGTCCTCGGCCCACCCGCCAGATTGCTCGCGTGGTAAGGGGAGCCTCATTGGACCTTTCGAGTAACTGGTCATGCTCAATGTGGGAAGATCTTCATCAAGAGGATCACTTACAGGACTTGGTGTGGGAGGTCTATTAGATCCGACTCAACAATAGTATCAAGAGTGGGTGGAGGACTGGACAGGTGGGCGGGTCGGGAGCAACATGAGTTGCTTCAACGAGAGAAGATGGGCCCTCATCAATGTTAACCAATGGATTACCATCGGTCACCATAGGTGAGATAGAGGATTATGAGACACATTATCCTCATCGCCAGCCTCATTACCACAGGGCAACATGGCAGCCTAGCAAGAGGATGATGTTCCCCAAAGTGAGTTTTCATGGTTGCAAACAATTTAGCATCAAGGAACCTATAGGATAAAAAGCTTGGGCTTGGGTAGAGGTGTCTAATATGATTTGTAAAACCTTGGGTACATTAAAATTTTCCTTTGTCTTTTGAATATTTTCAACCATGTTTTCGAAAATATACTTAGAAAATTGAAAGTTACCCCTTGAGAGACACACAATACCATATCCCGATCTGGTAGAGAAGTGGTCCCATCCTCCGGTTTTGTTGCTTATGCATTGAAGCAACGTGTGAACCAAGAACCTCCATTTTGGGCGTAGTTCTTCTTTAGCCACATGCTCGTTCTTGTTCCTCGATACCCAATAGCCTAAGTCCATTCAAGACATCTTCTGATTAGAGTAAAATACTCCATCAAGATCTTCCAGTGAAGCTTCCTCCTAATCGTGTCCTCTGTAACATTGTACTCTTTTTCATCAATCACATTTCAATCTCCTCCTCCTCTTACCGTGATTTGCCCAAAATTGAGTAATCACGATTCATATATCTCATTTGGAGAATGAGTTAGAGCATAACGAATCTTGGACCTTTTCAGGAATTCCACCATTGGTTCGTACAATTCATATCCCTTGCCATTTCCCAGAAATGCGACTTTGTTGTGATCATATTTAAATTCAAGAGCCATGAGGAATATGAGTGTTTAGAGTTAAGATTCTTGAAATGGTGAGTGTTTGTGATAGTGGAATGAGAGGGAATTCGTTTGTTCTGAAACGAGTGATGGTGGATGAAGTGTTTTTGCCCAATTTATAGTTAAAGAAAAAATGGACCGTTTGGTTGACCATTCTTTGGCGTGTATGACATCTTTGACCCAACCCAAAATAACACTTGGCGAAACACAAGATCAATCTCAAGTTATGGCATCGTGAGAATGCATCAAAGATAAGAATATCTTGGTAAGTTTCTAGAATTCTTGTGCACCTACTTGCATTAAACTCATTGAATCTTGAATCCAGTCTATAAAATGATCCCAATGTAACTCATCTTTTCACCAAGATCCCAAATATTTACCACAAACCCTAGAAGCCAAATAACCCCAATAAACCCAATTGCACTATGACTTCCAAACACGAGATCATAGATCTCACTTCCTCATCTTCCTCATCCTCTTCATCATCATAGTGGTGAATCAAACCCATGGTTCCATTACTTTCCTCAACCCTATCCAAGACCAAATAAATCTCTTTCTTTCTTCTTCGTAAGATGACAGTAGTAGTGACTCCAAGTGAATCACTGATGATTCTCGATGACTCCTATAAGGAGGAACATCTTACTCCAACCTCCAAAGACCTCGGTCTCAACAAAGACCTCGTGCTGTGAACCGCCACTCCCAAAGACGGAGAGGTGGTTCTTGGTCTCATCCGCGCCATCTTTTGGTGCATGAACACACTTGTCGTATAGAAGAAGGGCTTGAGGAGGGTGGATCGATTGCATTTTGGTTGAAATGAATAGATGAAGCACAAAGGACGATAGTTCTCTTCGTCATCCCACGTGGTCATCGCCATCATCAATCGCTTTCATCAATCCATCCTCCATTTTGGTCCTTAGCATCTTCGTCATCTTTGGTCATGCATATCCAACCAACCGTTAGATGAATGGGTGGTTATGCAAGACCTCAAAAGCAAACCGACATTTAACATATCCCATTCCATTAGATTTGAATGAAAGATATACATTAGACTAGGCTTAGCTTATGTACTGACTCGTATCTTGAGGATGCAAAATAGAAGTTGACTTTATGTAAGTCGTAAGTCGTAACTGCATTTCTTGAATGAATGAAAGAACAATTTGACTTCAATTTCTTTTCTTTCAAGATATCTTGATGAGAATCAAATTGTATGCTTCAAGATTTGTAATCGGAAGAAACAAGCACCACTCTTTTCAAATTATCTCGACCATGTACTAATAAGCCACTCTTGATGAATTTGATCTTGATCATGGGATGTATAAAGCGCAATCCGTATAAGGAATAGACAAAATGCGATCAGGATAACCGCAAAGCAGACACTAAACATACACAACAACAAAACAAACAAACTAGAGAAATATTAGAAGTTAGTGTTAGAGTACAAACTAAATATAAAAACAAGCAAAAATCTGCGAGTAAATATAAAACAAACAAAAATGCAGAGTTTGCCACAATCCTCCACGAGGCATATGCCTCCCAGAGGCCTATGCCTCCCTTAAACTATGCACGGTCAAGGGTTTAGCATTCCAATATTGACCACGAGGTGTTGAAACCTTGGTCCATCAAAGCTTTTGTTAATAAGTCCGCCACATTATCATTAGTATGGATTTTAGCCACTTTTATCAAATGTTTTCATAAGCATCTCTTATAAAGTGGTGCCGATTTCAATATGTTTCGATTCATTGTGAAAACCGGATTTTTGACTATGCGAGATGGTACTTTGATTATCTATATGAATTGTAGTGTTCATAAAGTTGTACCCATAGTCCAAAGAATTGGTTTTGAATCCAAAGGACTTGTCGCGTGATTTAAAGAAACAACGTGATACCTTGATGGTTGAGGTGGCACAATAGTTTGTTTCTTGCATTGCCAAGAAATCAACCTTTGCCTAGAAATTGGCGACCTCAGTTGTGGATCTTCTATCCAGATTGCACCGCATAATCAACGTAACTATATGCTTCTAACTTGAAAGGAGATTCTTTTGGGTACCAAAGGCCCAAAAGAGGTTGGCCTTTGAGGTACTTAAAGATCTTCTTGTGACGATTGAGATGGGAAGCAAGTGGAGTGACTTGATGTCGAAAACAGACACTCGCGGCAAAGCGTAATATCGGGGCCAAGGTCGCCGGATACATCAATGAACCAATCATAGACCTATCTGGATGCACATTCACGGTGGATCTGGTTCATTATTGCTTTAGTCTTTGGAGCTTCATAAGGTGTGGTGGCGATCCTAACACCTTCATACCAAACTTCTTGAATGTCCTTCACATACTTATCTTGGTGATAAAGATGCCATCTTGTTTCACTTGAACACGGAGACCCAAGAAGAAAGTAAGTTCGCCCATAGCACTCATTTGAAATTCACCTTCATAAGTTCCTCAATTCTGCACCAAGCCTCGTTTGTGGAACCAAATATAATGTCGTCACATACACTTGCACCGAATGATGTCGGAGTAATTCTTTTGAGGCGAGTTTTATCAATAGCACCTCTCCTATAGCCATGCTTGAACAGGAATGATGAGGCCGAGCATACCAAGCTCTTGGAGCCTGATGTAAGCCATAGAGCTTTAACAACTTTGTAAACATGAGTTGGGTGATCCGGTCTTCAAAGCCCTTGGGTTGAGTGACATAGACTTCCTCTTCAATCTCACCATACAGAAAGCACCCTTGACATCCATCGATACACCATGAAACCCATGTATGAAGCATATGCCAAGAAAATGCGAATTGCTTCAACTACGCATGATTGCAAACACTTCATCATAGTCAATCCTTCCTCTTGTCTAAAGCCTTGAGCTACTAATCTTGCTTTGTTTTTGATCACAACACCCTAGCATCTCTCTTATTCTTGAACCAGCTGTCCCAATGGCATATTTGCCATCGGTAGTGGTACCAAAATCGAACCTGCTGGTTGTGAAATTGTTGCATCTCTTCTTGCATTGCTTCTAGCCAACTTGAATCATTAAGAGCTTGAGATACACTAGTTGGTTCCACTTGAGAGAGAAAACAAGCAAGCGGACAATGTTTGAAGTACGTGTGATTGTCTCTTTTTGGTTGGAGACATAAGAGAAAAGCAATCGACCAAATTGAGGACTTGTGATAGCCGCCCGAGTTCTAACGGTGCGGAAGATCACCTATGATGTTGGATTGAGGATGAGCTATGTTGATCCTCTGAGTAGCGATGGGGTTGACTTGATGGATGAATCAAGATTAGTGATGGTTGGTTCAAATTCATCATCATAAGAGGGTGAGGTGAAGATGCCGACTTTGGGTTGATGATTTCCAAGATCCGAAGGTTTTGGAAAGCGTGTAGGTTCACCAAAGTCGAAGATACTTGAGAGGAACAAAGCATATCCTTGATTTGAGGATGGAAGGTGTGACAGAGTCAACTTCAGCAGACACGTTGTTTCTCGCCTCCTTCGATAGCTACCCGCTTTCGGTTCCTGCTTCAAGCTTGGCGGCAAATTCTTGAGTCTGAAGCCTAGCAAGGTCCTCGGCATAATGAGAGTCATCTTCATCACTCGAATCAACCAACATCCTTGGAGGTGGTACTGCAATATTGTTGGGAGAAAGAAGGCACAAATATGGGTTGCTCATCATCTTCAAACTCATTTCGAGTCATCATTTAAGGGTCTGCATTGTCGATTGGAGAAGCTTGAGAACCCGCATTTTGATTAGCCAAGTGTCTAGTGTAACCCAAAGAGTCGGTTAAGTAGTCAAGGTCAAAAGACCACGAATGACCACATCCTTGAACATTATGCTTGTCTTCCAAAATCTCGGTGTCGGTGCTTCTTCTATCTTCTTGGCTTGCAAATTATACACCACGTAGGCCTTACTATGGTGAATAACCCACAATATAACCATCATCGGCCTTCTCATCAAACTTTCCCAATGGATCACTTGTGTTCGAATGGTCCTTGACAACCAAAAGGTTTTAGGTAGTGAATGGCGGAACCTTTCGAAGAGGAGTTCATATGGGGTTTTGAGTTGTGGTGCAGTAATGGACACCTGTTAGCACATAGCGTGCATTGCCAATACCGATCCAGAACATAGTGGGCGGTTTAGAGTCCGCAAGCATGGATCTAGCAGACCTCTATTAAGGTCCTATTCTTTCTTTCGGCCACCCCATTTTGTTGTGGGGTTCTTGGATTACTATAGTCCACTTTTATGCCTTTTGACCCCAGAGTTCTATAAGAATAGCATTTTGAACTCTGTCCCATTATCACACCTAATACCCTTAACCTTTTTGTTCAATGATTTTCAACAAGAGTGATGAATTGATCGACTTGAGATGTTTCATCTTTGGTTAGGAGAAAGAAAACCCTGACAAAATCTGCTATAGCCATCGGTGATTACCAAAGCGGAAGAACTTATGATCAATGCTTGACTTGAGTTGGACCAAACAGATCCATGTGAAGCAAGCGAAGAGGTTCGATAATGATGCTCATAGCATTGCTAGCTTTATAAGAAGCTGTGTTGTTTTCCACTTGTTGCAAGCGACACAATTGTGATCATTTGTGAAAACTTTGGTGGGAAGTCCTTCAACAGACCCATTTTAGAGAGTTTGTTAATGGTCTTGAAATTCACATCGCCATTCTTCTATGCCATTTAGTGGACTCATCAAGAGATGCTTTAGCCACCAAGCAAGTGAGATCACCACACGGTTGAGCGTCATTCAAAGTTGAATGTGTATAAGTTGTGAGTTCGAGGAACCTTGAGAATTGAAGTTTCTTACAGGAGTTTGAAGTCTTTAGGCGGCCTGAGACATTCATTCTCAGTGAAGAGAACTTTGTTCTTAGTGTCACAGATTTGTGAAACAGAGAACAAGTTGAAATGTTGAAGTTCCTTAACAAAGTACACATGTTCAAAATCAAGATGAGGTGTCTTTATGGTGCCCTTCCCAGTGATACTACCATCACTTCCTCCAAAAGTTACATTGCCTCCTCCTTCTATAGGGACAAAATTGTGCATCATATCCCTGTTTCCAGACATGCTTCTGGAATAACCACTATCAACAATACCAATATTCTTATGCTTAAGGGGATGATCCTACAAACAATAACAAAAATATATACAAACAGTTAGTATTCAGTGGAGGCTCAAGTCATTCGGACTTGAACACCTTATGGATCACGGGTTTAGGGCATGAAGTTTTAGAGGATCCACCATTGTTCTTGGTCCTCCATTGATAATTTGGTCCTTGTTGGTCCAAGAACAACTTCATTGAGGGCTTCACAAGAAGTGCTCCATATCCATCCCAAGATACATGGAGTCAACATATGTAGGCCAATATTCATGTTTAAAGTATGAGCTCGTTGGTTGGCCATAAGGTCTATGTTGAACTTCTCAATGAGTCGGTTTAGCTGCTTGTGGGACATAAGGTGGAATATTAGCAACATTGGTCGATTAGGTTTGTCTTTTTGGAGAGTAGCACATGCACTCGATCTTTGTTCATAAAATCACAATCCTTAATCAAATGAAATTTCTCGCCACATACAAAACATGTCTTCTTCTTGAAGTTTTATTCAAATAGGAAGATGTTGGATTACATGCGTAGTACTTAAAGCAGATACATTTAAGGTCTTGATTTTATGATGATTATTGAACATTTAAAGATAAGTCTTCGTGAGAAACTGCCTTGGAAGATGATTCTCGTGACTTCCCTAGAGGGCTCACAAGCAGGTAGGGTGCGAGGCTTGGGTGTTGGTTCGGGGCTTGGGAAGGTCGGACTTCTCATTTGAATCACAGCTTTCATAGGAAGTAGACCCTTGATCCGATGAATTGTCCTTTGTCGAGCAAGAGACAAAGTCATTAGATGAGGTATCGAGGTGCCGCAAGTCTTTGACTTTTGCCATATAAGTGATGTGATCCATCAAAGTCAGCGATGATGGATAGGTGCGTGGGCATGAACTCACCTCTAATGGGACCGAGGGGACGACATGCATTATACCTTCTTTAACATAATTAGCTAACCCTGCTGATGTAGGTTTCGCCCATCATACTTAGCTTCGGACCTACATATTTTTGAAAACCTAAACCTATAGGACATATACGAGATTGACTAGTATAGATGATTCTATTTAAGCTTTTACCGGACATTTGCCATTCATTATTCCTATCGATTTCCTCGTAAGTTTTGCCTTAAGTTCTAGGTTCTGGACACGGCTTCATCCTTTGCTTTCTCGGGCGGTTTAAGTAATTATTTGCAACTTCTAGATCAAACTGTAACACTTTTATCTTTCTTCATAAGCTATTTGATTCTTACGAAACCATACTTTTGTCTTTCTACGATTTTTAATGCAAGTTTATGAGCTTCATTATCAATATAACATACATCAAACTTAGGTTTCATAGCATCAAATTCTTCCTTAAGTTCATTGTATCTAAGACTACGACCAAATATACAATTGTGTACCGAGATAGTCCCATTAAGGCAAGATCATGCCTTTCATCGAAGTGCACCTTGCAAGCGGTCCAAGCTTGTCGGTATCATAAGCTTCCTCATTCGCGAGTTCATGCGATCCGGTTGACTGTTCATCCATTGTGAGGAGGCTGCTGAAGCTCGACTTCTGCTGCTGTTTCTCACGATAGGAAAGATATTTGGCTCCATCTCCATTCTTTACATCCTTGCATTCTCTAGAAATGCCCCATCGATGACAAGAGTAGCACTGACTTTCCCTATCAAAGCGAGCTGGTTCCTTTCCTTTGAAGACAAACTTCCTTCCGACCTTCTCTTCAAACCTTTTGATGTCCTTGCAGCCAAAGCCACTGCATTTTCGACTTCATTTCCTCCATTTCAAGAGGGTCCCACGATCAAAGTCTTCGTATGCAAGATCTGCTTTGAGTATCATAGTCGACAACAAGCAATGAAGAACATCCTCCATCACACTACTAGCCTAGCTTGAGAACTTGGTGGAGTGGGGCGAGGTTATGTGGTGAAGGAGGAGGTGGAGATGATGATGGAAAGTAGTTGGAACTAGGAGAGGATGGAAAATAGTTGGAGCTAGGAGCTTGTACCATCGTGTTGGAATGAGATGTCCCAACAAAGTCGCATGGTTAGAAGAAGATGTTCGGTGGGAGTCACGACATACGGTTCAAGAGTTCTGAGATGCATTGTATAGCTCATCAAAGGTGAGCATGTCCAACCTCCTTTAGCCTTGAGTGCTATGCTAACATGCAACCATGATGGCGGCAAGGACCCAAGAATTTTGAGTTCGGTCTTCATTATCGGTTTAGCATTCGGTGATTCACCGACTCAAGATCCTATGGAACTGT
This sequence comes from Chrysanthemum lavandulifolium, assembly GCA_022545495.1. Classification (NCBI taxonomy): domain Eukaryota; kingdom Viridiplantae; phylum Streptophyta; class Magnoliopsida; order Asterales; family Asteraceae; genus Chrysanthemum; species Chrysanthemum lavandulifolium. The sequence goes on from CM040238.1 coordinate 202,688,020, forward strand.
CGTATCCGCTTGGATACCTTCTTCTTACGATATGTTGAAGTCACGAAGCTGTTGCCTTAGCATGGACTTCCTCATTCTCTTTGATTCTTCATTTCCACGAACCTTGCTTTGAGAGCCATCCATATGTCTTTAGCATCATCCATATGGTGAAAATCACATAGATGATCTTGGTATGGCTTGAAGCAAAATGGTTTTCACTTTATGCTCTCTCTGCATGGCGGCACTTCTTGATTTTGGTGGAGCCATGATAAACTTCCCATCTACATCGGGAATCATCTTCTTTAGACTATTTCCTTTCTTCACTACTTCCATAGATTCCAATCAATATTTGAAATCCAGTTTTCCATCTTCATAGTCCAAAGTTCATATTCTTCCTCTTTAAATAAGGAAATTTACCATTCTTTGTTTGTGAGGTAATGTTGCATGGAAGTGGTGTTGGTGTTATTTGTGTTGGTGACTTCATTTTCATTATCGGATCCGGGCATGGTGAAAGATTGTATGGGGTGAGAATGGTTCTTAGTATCGTAGAGACTTTCCCGAGCTCGATACCACTTGATAGATACAAGACCTTGATAGATCTTAAGCACTCGGGGATCGTTAGTGTTGCCTATGTAATCATAAGCAAACTAATAGAAGATCTCTACAACTTGGTATTGTAGCGGAAAATAAATACTGATTATAGTAACTAAGAACACTTTTGATCCTCTATGGATCTTTGATTATCGAAACTCTATGTTTCGGATAGAATACAAGACTTGAGAAACTTTAGAAAAACCTTATCTATTACCAACTAATATGGTTTCTTATATAGGCAAGAAACCCTAATGAGCGTTGACAATTTACGCTTCTACTACTAAACTAGACTAAGCATGCAACTAGACAAGCATGCAACTAATCATATTGTTTTGTTAATCATTTTGTTTATCTTGATAAGCTCTACATAATCTGCCAACCTATACATACAGTACTGACTTTTACTCTAAATTGAGCTTATCTCTCCTACGTGGTTCCCACTTTCGGTGACAACACATCATACGCTTTATTACTCTGTCAAGTATAACTTGGCAAGATCAATTCTTCTTCGAGAATCTCTTGATTGAAGCTTGGCGAGAATCGATGGTTGTGCTTCGCGTAATCATTAGATTACCTTAATTCCCAACATATGTTGTCACTACTTGGCTAAATTTACATAAAAGATTTGGAGTTGCATAGCGTTTGCATATTGCATAAGCTTGGCCAACTTTTGTACAACTATTTGAGTTAGGTTTGAAGTTTTATGGGTATTGGGTATAGCCCAGATGAATTGCAAAGGTTGTTAGACATTTTGATTTTAGGAATTTTTCATCATATAGATCTTGATATTATTTCTCACTAGCAAGATGCTCGCGCAATGCATCGATATCAGAAAGGAAAAAAAAGCCAAAGGTGACTGGTAGTGATAGGACCAAAAAATGATAATGATCGTTATAATACTTTTGTTTCATTAGAGTTGAGCTCGTCATTTGGTGTCAACAAATATTTTCACATCACATTGACAATCTTTATATGCATGATCACCAAATGAATCTAGCACCCTCACATAACAACGTTTATACTAAAAAAAACAAAAATCATACTGCACAAATTGATGTGCATAAATTATTTTGTAACCGAAACATAATCATAATTATATCGTTCAATTATAAATGTGTCCGAATTATTTATGGTGATTGGTTTAAATTTTTTATATTTGTACTGAAGATTGTTAATATGTTTTATTGTAAGATATTTAGTAAGAGTGCATTGAAGTGTTGTAAGGTAATCATGAATAGTCATACTTTTTAAAATTTTAAAACAAATTCACCCGCTCTTTATATAAGACTAGTTGGGTAGCCGCGCATTGCGGCTACATATACCTTATAACTAATAGTAATTTGGAGAAATGTTTCTGGATTATTTATGACCTTGTCATTCTAAAAAAATTATAACTGTGCAAGAATTTGATCGATCCTTTATTTTGCTAGATATTTTTGAGTAGGATAATTAGTACATAATATTGTTTATTTGATAATTGTTTTCACATTTATTTGGTCACTAAAATATAAGTTTCTTTTGTAATAAGTGAGTATTATTGGATGAGTGGAATTGGGAGAACATTTAGTTATTAATGAAAATACATGCTTTTAATGGTATAAATATTTATATTGCGGAGTAGTATATAAATCACTAGCTTCATAAATATTTATATTTATACATGCTTTGATAATTGATTTCATCTGCTCGATCCTCCTATCAAGGTATTACCACAAAAAGAGTTTAGGCGTGAAATTGTATACAATACATTAAGAGATAAAATCCATGAGAGCATATGGTTCTCGGCAAGTGGTCTTTATCTGTTAAGTTGGCATCGGTAGTGATGGCGTACTTACATGACCATGGAATTTGAGAATAAATTGGCAAAAATGGGCGGTTCAATAACATGTAAAATGGGTTCGACCAAAATAGGTATTATTTTTATGACTCAAAATGCTAACTCATTATGTAGCTCAAACTGGTTGGATCAAGTTAGGTTGAACCAAAGTAATTTTGATTCGATTATAGATAAACTTGTATGTTAAAAAATTATATCACAAAAGATATATCATTAAAATCACTCTAATTTCTTGAGTTGAACCATTGAACAGTTATAAAACACTTGGATCAACCCATTCATACATAAATGGGTTAAAACTTGTACTATACCTACATATCAGAGGTCCACAAAGTGAGGTTGTCACGAAGAAGTTGCATGATCAAGGTGATATCTTTGTACGACTCTTCGCCCAGCGTATCCAACTCAGCTATTGCTTCATGAAAGGCCTTGAAAATAGACAGGAGCAACAGAAACATCAGCAATTTAGATCGTGACGATCAACAAATTTGAGTTTAGTTATTAAAGATAAAAGTTGATACTTGCTTGGCAAGGCTACAAGCTCAGTCTGAAGAGCTCAAAATCTCATAGTAAAAGACAAAATCCAAGGCGTATAGGGTGTGTTAAGGCAAGATCACTATTTGAAATATACTAAATTACACAATAGCATTATGTATCTGGTGTAACACACCCATTCAGAGAGAGCACACATTGGTCTAAAGGTGAAATTAGATGTACATAAGGATAGCCCGAAAGCACACCATAATATAAGAAAATACACATGTATGTATGTTTTTTAAAAACCATTGAATGTATCATGTGATCAAATTTATGCTAGAAAATGAATAAACAGACGCCCTATGTTTATAATCGTGGTGCCCCAAAAAATAGTTGAGGCCATGTGCCGTCGACCACCTCACCCTTATTGAAATTCGGCCCTGCTCAGAAAACTAACGATGGGACACATATTTCGTTTGTGGCAAGTGCCACAGGTGGCCACCACATAGGTCTACCCCTGAATGTATGTTTCACACTTTAAAAAGGTGCATTATTAATATATAGGAGTGTGAGATCTGTATAATTCACTGCCATGCAATTTACGGACCCCACATATATTTGGAATAGAGCCAGTTTATACTTCATGGTACTAACATGGTTAGACAATTTTAATATGATCCTTTTTACCTAATGGAACATTTTAAGACAATTTAAATCTGATCCTTTTACAGGTGGAACTTTTTATTAGAAGAGCTTCATCCAGGACCATATACTGCCATTTCACGCGTCTGAAATACCGTCATCCGACACAAGGGTTGGAAGCTGGTAATGAGAATGTGAAATCCAACATCCTGTCAAGTAAAAAATAGTGAAATGCTCTTGACATACAACATGGCTAACTAAAGACTCACACTTTAACATACATATATATAATAATTTTATAGTTCTGTCACGTTATGGATACTTCAAAACTTGGGGTTATTAAATTGTTTAGAGTAAAACTAAAGAGAAACATCCGAAGCCTAGATTCAAACCCATTCAGTGTTTAGGAATTAAAAGTACAACAAATGAAATTGTCCGTGAATGCAAAATGTTTTTAATTTATTTTTTTTCTAAATATTCAACTAAATGAATAAGCGTATCAAAATATATAGTAAGGCAAGAAGTCCTATCACTGCTTTTATGATACAACTTATCTAAAAAAGAAACAAAACTATTGATATACATATGGATAAGAACCATGGTGATAGATAAGTACCTATGATAAAGTCGCTTTGTATTAATCTTTTTCCTAAGTATTGTCCGATCTTGAATACCACCCCAATAAGGAAGTTTTTTTAAGTCGGGGCAGAAAGCGATGGATTTCATTAGCCCAGTTATTCAAGAGAGAAGTAGGTGCAACAACCAGAAATGGCCCCCATATATTTGGCCTCCATATATTTTTATCATGCAATGCATAATAGTAATTGTTAATACAACTACATAGTAGGGAATAGAGAGAGTCAGGTAGAGCACTTACTTCAGCCAAATGAGTGAATAATGTCATTGCTTGGATAATCTTCCCAAGACCCATCTCATTAGCAAGTATACCATTTAGGCCCTTCAGACAACAAACAACATATACCAGTTCCACAACACAATGAAAAGGCAATAAAGAAGGGCAGAGGGAAGAAGATAATGAGAGAGAGGGAGAAAGAGAAATAGGAAACTGGACGACGTCCTATTGGGAGTGGGGACAACTTTATTACGTGCTCATAAAAATTCACCAGCCACTTTAGACCTTTTAGCTTCCATGTCCTCATCTTCTGCTTGTGAAAAAAAACAAAGAATTATATACTGTTAGGTATATCAAGCCCTCATCAAATACTTACAAGCCCATATATCACGACACATACAAGCCCATATGTCATAGCACATACAGAACCGAAGAATGTAACTAACCTGATAGACGGCAAAAACTGCATTGATCCTAGCTCTATTTATCTCCTTTCCTTGAACATAAAGCCTTCTCACCGACGTGTATTCACACATGCTATTTTTATTCAGTTCATGTTATTAGTTTACAATGTGAAATTTATTCAAACATTTTATCAAGCACATGGCATACATTAATTTTAATTACTAAAATTAACATTCAAAAGCAATCATATCAACCTCTTGATGATAAATTTTGGATGAACATAAAACAATCAAGCGATCGAAAACATCATGAAAATAATCATCATAACAATGACTCATTGAATAAATTAAGTGGATTATCATAATTATACTCAAAAATATTCAAATAACTACATTAAAAGCAAAGACATGTTTCAAAAAAATCATACAGGACTTCTATAAATTCGTGGATTATCATAAAAATACAATCAAATAATCAAACACTGATTATAAAAGTAGTCATTGCAACAAATTGGTTATCTTATATGTGGAAAACTAGAAGGGGGGTTGAATAGTTTTACCAATTAAAACTTCCTTTTAATTATTTAGATCGACTTATGTCAATCTATTTGGTTGTGTGTGTTGGATGTTGATAAACAAGCATATAAAGATATGTAATGAAAAGATAAGAGTAAGAAGCACAAAACCACAACGCGAGTATTTATAGTGGTTGGCTACAAGGACACTTTCCTTGCCTACTCCACTCCCCGAGTCACCTACTCGAGAGTTTGTAATCACTACACCAATCTCCTTATGGCGGAGAAGCCTTCACAGCGTCGCTTAATCTTTTTCGGTACAAAGCTAAATACCGAGTTCTTTCACACCAAGGCGAACCACACCTAACACAACGTCGCCTATCCTTTATACGGTGCTAGGCTAACCACGGGTTCTTTCACACCTTAGGTGAACTACACCTTCACTGGCGTCGCCTACCCTTTATTAGGTACTAGGCTAAGTACCTAGTTCCATTGCAATGGAGGAACTACTACCACACTACACCAACGACTAATCCCAAAGGAGATCTACTCCTTTACAACATTATCAAGGACATCAATATCCTTGGATCTAATGCTAGTCTATCTAGTACATCGAAACACACCATATCGAATGTACATCTAAGGCACCTTTCACTAATGCCTTTGATTAGATCTACAAGACACCTTTCACTAATGTATTTGATTAGATCTACAAGACACCTTTCATTAATGTCTTGTGTCTTCACTTCTAAACACCTTTCACTAATGCTTCTTGTCTTGACTTCTAAGCACCTACCACAAGTGCTTATCCTATAGACGATAGATACCCTTCACTAATATCTTCGTCTTGACACTTGAGACATCTTTCACTAATGTCTTTAACACTACGCTTCTTTGAAGAAAGAAAGGGATCATCAACAAGAGGACTTCAATAGCCTTGATGATGAGGAAGCTTGGCAACTCATGGACTTGAGCTTGCTCGACTTCAAAGGTGGTGATCTTCCACTTTAAGAGGAACCTAAAGATCACACAAAACAAAACTACAAACATAGATCTCTTGGATCTATGGTTAGTAATTAACTTTGGGAGAAAGTATGTTAGATAGGGTGAGATATAATGAAGAAATGGCTCACTATTTATAGAGGAAAAACCTCATGTTTCCCGGATCCACGGATCCCTTCCACTTGGGATCCGGCTAGCACAAAGCTAGGGATCCGTGGTCCGCTCCTCTTTGCCCATGGGTATTTTGGGTTATGGGTCATGGGTCATGGGTTATGGGTTGATCCATGGTTTCTATCTAGATACAATGTACCTTAAGGATACATTGAACTTGTGTAAGTGGTATATATAAAACCATGAGTTATGAGTCAAAACCATTTGCTAGTTTTTATCTATTTAGTATATACTTACTTTTACCCATTTTAGTACATACTTGTTTTACCCATTTTAGTGTACTTAATATAAGTATGTATTAACCCAATATGTAAACACTAGTTGTTGTACATATGTATCTAACTCATAGAATTACTTAAACTTGTTAAGCCAATATGTAAACACTAGTTGTTGTACATGTGTATCTAAAATATAAAATCACTTAATCTTGTTATAGTGTTTTATGTGAAAGCGTAAGTGTGTTAGAAAACTATTAGTTCAAACCATTTACGTATTTTATTTGTTTCGTTAATCGATTTTACTTTTGTTATCGACAAAACATTAGAAGATCGTAAAATATAAATAAACGTTTTACGGCTTATTTGTATTAACATTATAAATGAATGAATAATAATGAAGACACTAAAATAACATAAAATGAGACCCTAAAACACAAATTGTCATTGTTAATGGTTAAGAAAAAAAACCGTAAACTTGAATAATTCAATTTACCTAGCCAAATCATGATCAGAGGTTGCGGTTTAAAATACGAACCCCATCAGTAAAACTGAATTAGTTAGGAGGCTATATATCGTGGCGATTTTTAGGGTTATGGATTGTTTTTGTGTGATAAATATGGAATGGATGATTTTGGTGTTATTGATTGAGATGAAATTCCAGATTTTTTAGGGGAGGCGTTCTGATTGAGATATATTAGTATGATAAGATGGAAGTAGGAATATTGATAAAAGAATGCCTTATTGGAAGAAGAGTTAGTAACATAAAATGTGGATTGCTCCTTTGGTTAAAGGCGCATGCATGTGGATGTATAAACCCAAGTTCGAACCTCATTTGGATACCAATTTTTTCTTGTGTAAATTGAGATTTTGTCAGTCACCATTTCCACCTCATCATAAGATGTGCCATGTCAACATTAAAATGCTAGTAAGCATTAATGATGTGGCATATGTAGTCTCATATATATATGTATAGATTTAGATCATTCTTTAAATAGTAAAGCTTAAAATTGATCTACACAACTACCGTTATGAAAAGATTTGGTCAAATACTAATATTAGTAACCGCATGTTCTTTAAAATGAAATTAATTTATGTAATTAATAATATAAATGATTGTAAACAAAAATATTTAAAATACAATTAAGTAAATTTGAGCAATCCCGACCGACGGCCGACTTCGACCGACACAAACCGACTTTAACTCGGTCGGGACTCGATTTGGGTTTTCGACCTTGCCGGGACTCGGGTCGGTCGGGACTTGGGATTGACTCGGATAACACAAAGAAAACCATACAAACCGGTTTGTTTCGGGACTTGGGTCAAGATTCGGATTACCGAACTAGAATCGGGATTCGGTTAGGATTTTCACCTTGTCGGTTTCGGGATGGGTCGGGATCGGGTCGGGACGGGTCGGTTTCGCCCGATGCTCAACCCTACAATTAAGTAAATAACCATTATTAACTTTCGATTACACAATTTTAAATTCACATTAAATTTTTGGTTAGTATAAAAATACCATGAATAGATGATAGATTCATTTTAGAAATGATTGTGTACAATTTGTTAACGTGTGAAAGAAGAGATGTTGGCTTGAGATGGTGAAGTCAACCACTACGTTTTACAATAACAATAATTGACATTGTTTTTGTCTTGAATTATAACCAACTACGACGTGTCATTATATTACCATGTACAAAACACCACAATTGTTGCTTTCTCCCTTTTGGTTCGATGCATTGCGCATGTACTACTATAATGTATAAAGATGATTGTGATGCTTCAATTATATATAGTCGCGGATCCAACCATGTATATATAGTCGCGGATCCGCCAATGCCGTCGTCAATCGATAGCGGATCCGCCGTTGTTCCGCCATCAACAAAGTATATATAGTCGCGGCTATGCAACCATGTCATCGAAAAAAGCAGTTCTTCGTAAGGGATCATCCAGCGTTACAAATATAATTTGTTGAAAGCAAATTATTCGCCGCCAAGCTATTGTTGAAAACTAAACATCACTACCGTTAGAGCGTTGATACTCGACTAATCATTTAAAATACCCATAACACATATCCTCACACAAAGCACGCACACAATTTTTCTATCTCTTGAAAAGAGACTCTAATAGCTCATGAGAATCTTTTTATATTTGTAGAAATGTGGTGCAATGTAATTGTTGTTCCGCTAACTTGGCATGTTTTCTTGTGACTATATCCACGCTTCACACTTTATACATTAACTAACAGTTGTCATCTTTATTTTTTAAAAATCTTTTTGTCTTATAACAAGAGTCAACTGCAGGTACGACATACATAAAATTCGGTGTCAACCAATGTCATCTTTACGTTTAGTAAATTCTTTCGTCCTATTATAAGTGAAAAGTATAGACGTTTTATTTCATCTTTTACTATTATACATGCTTATTATATATATATGTTCTATCATGTGTACCTTATTTCATCTCTACGATTATAGTTTATTTGGTAATAGGTTCAAAAGGGGGTCAAGAGGTTCAAATAGTTTTAAGAAGTTCCACAATTTCTTCTTCTTCATCATCATCATCATCATCATCAACATCATCTCAATCTCAAAATGTTAATTAGCACAATCAACAAGAAGGGTCATCGTTATTTCTCGGTGGAAACAATGATAATAATAATAATAATAACAACAAATCATCTTCATGGAACATTTCATCATTAGGAGGAGGAGAAGAAAGTATAGAATCTTTATTTTCGTGTAATTTGTGCGATTTTCCTTGGTTATCGACACAAAAGATTATCCGTCCCATATTCATATAGGATAAGAAATTTGAGCGTTTTAAGTTGTTAGCCTAACATTACCATCATAGACTAGTACTAGGAATGATTTGCCTTAATGTAGTTTAGGTTTGTTGGTATGTAAAATGATTGGTTGTGGACCTTGTTTAACAACACAAAACAAATTATTATCCCTTCTACATTGGGTATGTTGGGAGAACACTCACGCAGTTGACTAGATGCATTTTAGAAAAACTAAATACAATTTTTGGACCGGGTGCATATGGGAAAATAGAGGTTTTTACAAATATTAACACCACGCAAAAATCCATGGGTGTCCTCGACACAGGACCCACCTTGGTTCTGTCCCTATTGAATGCCATGGGATACGGAATTTGAGCATGTTAAGTGAATCCTCAAGAATTTTACTAGTCCATTGTTTTCGACTTTTCAAACAACATCAATAATCATTTGTATCATAGTTTGGGGCGCAATCCAAGCGAGTCTTGACAATCTAATAGCTTTAGGAAGCCAAGTTCGTCTAATCTTGTAAAGACTATTATTTATTTATTACATCAAATTTGTAAAAATAAAAATTTGAAGGTAAAAATGAATAACACAAGTGTGCACTTGAAAGAGTGATGGTTCTGTTTAACCTATTTGCTAAGAGACGGTTATACCTGAGGAGGTTTACACGTCATTGATGCTTGCAAGTGCAACATGATTGTTGATTACTTGTCTAGTTTTACACGATTGATGTTAATTGAAATGTTTAAATATTGACTGAATATCCGGCTAGCTCTAGTGTTTTTTTGTTGTTGCAGTATAATGCTCTTTTAACTATTGTCTATATGTGGTGCATACTCTCATGAAAGATGTTTAATCATAATGCTTGACCACAGGCCCGGATCATGCATTTGGCGACTTAATTGCTTCCTCGGGAATCACAGATGACATGCTTGGCGGTTTAATGGCCTCAAGGACTTGGATGATGTTCGGATTGCCCCACTAAGCCTGATCGAGGATATGCATTATGAAAAGAACACCGTAAGTCCACAAGAGGCGACATAGGCGGCGGAAGCAAGAGGAAATTTCAATGCACCCGTTAGTTGTTGGTCCCAAATATTGAGTAAAACAAATATAATGAAATTGCAAATATAAGATAACTTGTCAATATGTTCTAACTAACAAATTATGTATCATGTTCATCTATATATAGTATTCGAATGGTTGTCTCCAAACGACATGATGGTTCTCTGAAATAACTAACATAACTAAACTAACCGCCAATTCGGTTTAAATGTTTGAAACAGGCAACTTTGGCCCTTCAACTTTCATCTTACGAAATGGAGCAAAGATTCGAGATTATCTGCTCACATTCTCCTCCTTAATCTTGATCGTTGCTTCGTCCTAAGTCTTGAACTCGAGCATTTGTCGCATAGTCACGAACTTGAGTCTTGGTAATGCTTTAGTTAAAATATCGCTCTTTGAAGTTCTCCACTTACGTGTTCTACGTTGATATGACCATTTCTACGCATTCCCGAATGAAATGATAGCGAATGTCTATATGCTTGATTCTTCCGTGAAATCTTGGGTTCTTTACGAGTTGTATAGGCGATATATTGTCAACTCTAAGCGTTATCTTCTTTTCTTCTAATCCGGTTAATTCTTCGAGTAATCGTTTTAGCCATAAGGCTTGACATCTTTCTTGTAGCCGCCATGAATTCGATTCACATGATGAGGCGCTCATCGTCGGTTGCTTACGAGTACACCAAGTGATGGGTGACTCTCCAAAATAAAATACTATTCCAATAGTTCCTTTTCCTTGATCGTATTGACTCCATAACTCATCGTTGTATCATGTAATCTTGCGACTTCCGTCTTTCTTGTATATTACTCCATGGTCTTTCGTTCCTTTGATGTATCGGATTACATGTTTCTCGCCTTGGTGATGATCCTTGGTCTTGCATAAATCTGCTCGATAGTCCGTGAGTAACTAAGATCGGTCTTGTATCGATAAGTATCGAGACTTCAATTAAACTTGGTAATAAGTTGCGTCAGCTGGGTTTCCATCTTCCGCCTTGACCAACTTAGTGTCGGGATCCATCGGTGTCTTCGTTTCATTCTTGTCCGTCATGGTTGTTTCTTTCAAGATCTTGTTAATGTATCCGGTTTGCTTGATCGTAATCTATCCTCCTATCGTGTAACTTCTATCCCAAGGTAATATGCTAGCAACCCTAAGTCGCTCATTTCAAATTTATCTTTCATCAGGATTTGAACAAGTCTACTTCCTTCTTTGGAGTGCTGTGATTATCAAATCATCCACATATACTCCAACGATAAGTGTAGAAGTCTTGCTTCTCTTTGTGTAGATTGCTTGTTCGAGAATACATTTCTTAAAGTCTAATGACTTTAATGTTTGGTCAAGCTTCACGTTCCAAGCTCTCGGTGCTTGTCTTAAGCCATACAAAGCTTTAGTTAGCTTGTAGACTTTTCCTAAGTTTCCTTGTTGAATAAAACCTTCAGGTTGTGTAACATAGACTTCTTCCTTCAATTCTCCATGTAAAAATGCTGATTTTACATCTAAGTGGTGTACTTGCCATCCATTATATCTTTGCTAGTGCTAGTATCAATCGAATGTCTCTATTCTAGCAAGCTGGTGCAAACACTTCATCGAAGTCTATTCCCTGTTCTTGTACATAACCTTTTGCTACTAATCTTGCTTTATACTTTATGATCCTTCCTTGTGCATCTCTTTTGGTTTTATAAACCCATTTGAGTCCTATTGCCTTCTGGTTTTCGGGCAATGTGGTGAGGGTCCATGTGTTATTTTTGTTGATTGAATCTAATTTAATTTCCATGGCCTCAATCCACTTCTCATCTTTTGATGCTTCCTTGTAATTACGGGGTTCTTCTTCTGTAAAGAATAAGCTCGGCGCTTCTACTTCACGTGCAGTTTGGTAAATTTCCGTAATATCCTTTAAACCTTGTATAGGTCTATGATCAATTATAGAATCTGAGCTCTCTAATGAACTTATAGTAGCTCTTTCTTCATCTTCTGAGCTAGGGTTGTAAGTGTATGATGGTGGTGTGATTGGTGAGGGTGGATCTGGTATAGGTTCTTGTTCTTGATACGTGTTTTCGGTGTTTTCTATGTTGACTAGTGTAGGATTATCATAGTCAACTCCATCTATTACAAAGCTAGTAAAAAACGTATCCTCAGTACTCGTATCCTCTTAATTATTATTCCAATCCCACGGTTTCGTTTCCATAAACTTTACATCCCTACTAACATGTTTCTTCTTTCCTAGTGGATCATATAGCCTACATGCTTTTGATCCTTCTTCAACTCCTAAGTAAATCATTGGAATGCTTCTATCATCTAACTTCTTCAAGTGAGGTATCGTAACCTTAGCATAAGCTGTGCATCCGAATATTCTTAGGTATTATAGGTTTGGTTTTTTGTTGTAGAGGGCTTCATATGGTGTTTTATCTTCCAGGGCTTTCGTCGGTACCCTGTTGAGTATGTAAATGGCGTGCCTTACTGCTTCCGCCCAAAAAGTTAAGGGTAACTTCATCGCTTTCATCATACTCCTAGTCGTTGATAACACTGTTCTATTTCTCCTCTCTACTACACCATTCTGCTGAGGTGAGTATGGTGATGTCAATTGTCTCTCTATTCCATTTTCCTTACAGTATTTGGTGAATTCATGTGATGTAAATTCACCTCCTCTATCAGTTCTTAGCATCTTGATTTTCAACTTCAACTTTGATTCGATCTGGTGTCTAAATTCCTTGAATGTGCTAAACGCTTGATCTTTCGAGTTTAGAAAGTAAGCCCACATAAAACGTTGTGCACTCATCGACTAATAAGAAGATGAGCTTCTTTCCAGTGTGTTGTTGGACTTATGGGACCACAAAGATCTCCATATACTAAGTCTAACGGGTTCTTTGATCCGAATTTAGCTTGGTTTGGAAATGGTGTTACGATGTGTTTTCGTAATAAACATGCATCATGATTTGTCCTGCATGCTTTATTCTTGGTATTCCATCCACTAAACCTTTCCTCGTCATTTTGTCTATTGCGTCAAAGTTCGGTGACCTAATCTAGCATGCCATAACCATGCTTGGTCATCTCGTTTGCTAAAAGACATATAGGTGCTACTATATGTAATCTAATCTTGTAAAGTCGATTCTTAGATCGTTCTACCTTCATCAACAACTTCTTGTTCTTATCATACAAAGTCGATAAGTTTCCATCCATGATGATCTTGCAACCTATTTGATAAGTTGTCCTAGACAAAGTATGTTGCTCTTGAGGTTTGGAATGTAGTAAACATCCAAAATCATCTTCGTTGTAAGTTTCTACATCCTAATAATATTGAACCTCTACCCTTTATCTCTACATACGATCCATCTCCAAAACGAACACGTCCAGTGATGTTTTCGTCAATATCTTTAAAATGGCCTTTGGTGCCTGACATATGGTTGCTTGCACCGTTATCTAAATACCATATGCTAGCATCTGTCGTAGCATATTTTCGGGGTTGTACTTTTTCTTCATTTAACAAGATTTCTTCAGTTTCGTGTGTAGCCATTAGCAATGATGGTTCATCGTCTTCTAAGATAAGGTTTGATTGTTTTTGAGTTGTTGGTGGACTTCTACAATTCTTCTTGTAATGTCCGAGTTTTCCACAATTATAGCATGTGATTTTGCTCTTATCCCACCCTTGTTTTCCGTTATTTGACTTATCTGAGTGGGATGAGTTTCCTCCATTCGAGTTGTTTCTATTTCCTTATTACGCGGTTTCCTCGTGAATAGTTTGATCTACCTCTATATTTGGTAAATCGTTTCTTATTTCTAGAGTGTTCGCCTTGTGCGAATAATAAGTTGTCCTGGCTATCTACTTGTCCTCCCTTTCGGAGTTTTATTCTCTCCTCGAATGCCTTAAGTTTTCCTGTGATCTCATCTAACGTAATGTCATCGAGATCATTTGTCTGTTCTGTTGATGCTACTATTTGAATGAACCTATCTGGTGTGGAATCTAATAGTTTTCGTACTAAAAGTGATTCATCCAACTCTTTTCCTAATTCTTTAGCCTTCGTGGCGTAGCCGTTCAATTTGGTGTAAATGCATCCACCGTTTCATCCTCCTTCATCGAAGAGTCCGAAATCAATCATCGATGATTGTAATCGTGCTTGTTGCACTTTTTCTTCTCCAACGTGTCTCTTTTCAATGAATCCCATAATTCTTTTCTTTGTTTTGCAACTTGCTACTTGTAAGATCACATCTTGGTTAACGCTTGATATAAGAAGCGGTTGTTGCCTTATCCTTCTTAATATCTAATTGTGTATCAACCTTAGGTTCTATTGTTTCCCATAATCCTTGCGCTTCTAGTATCACCTTAATTTGTATAGTCCAAACAATGTAGTTTGTGATTTTGAGTTTTGGGCATTGATATTGTGTCATAGGGGTTACGGGTTTTGGTGTAGTGTTACTGCCACTTGCATCGTCACCGGGCATTTTGATGGTGCTTATGATCTTCACTTTCTACTTCGTATAGGGATTTCTAACTAGTGGTATCACTTAATACTACGGGAACAGAAATAGTTATCCGGGAATCCTAATATGAAACTATGGATTTCTAATAGTATAAACTAAGTATCTATACTATAAATATGAAAGAAATCCAAAGTTTAAGATTTTTCATGTGACTGTATTTGTCACGCGTTTCCTTCTTGTCGGTACTTTAATATACCAACTACATTTTCTTTTCCTTGTATCACGTTGTCCTTTCTTTTGTATCAAACTTGCTTCTTTTATCTCCAAGTCTCAAATTCTTTTATGTCGAACTTGCTTCTTTTTATCTCCAAGTCTTGAACTCTTTTGTGTCGAACTTGCTTCTTTTATCTCCAAGTTTTATTCGACGGTAGTATGTCAACAAGTGATGTCCTTGTTGCCCTTGTTGCTTGTCCGCGTTCCACAATACTTCTTCTTCTTTATTCCACACGTATCTACAACAATCCTACAGAAATTCCAACGGTATCCTTGCGAGCAAATGATCGGGATGCTCTGTTGTTGTCTCTCTTTGTATTGTAGCGTCACTCCAAAACAATTGATTGTTTTACGGTTCGGTACCTTTCTTCTCTTCAAACAACGTCCTTCTTATTTCTTCTTCACGTCGTCTTTCTTCTCCACTTTTGTCTTGACAAAAGGTATGCATTTCGTTGTATGATTTGAAATAACGAGTATAACAAAATTTTGTCTTACTTGCTGCGTTCGAAATCAAAATAACGTGTGTATCAAGTCACCACATTTTGGTGGCTTGTCGAATGAAATTTCTACACAAATCTTGTCGTGCACTACTTTCCTTGCGTTATCAAGTTATCCGAGCAGCGTATGGTTCAATGAATACGTTGTTCCTCGTCTTTTTTCAGTTCCTTCTTTCTCGTTCAAGAGTGTTTACGTGATGGTACTTGTCGTGAATCGGTCACGGTTTTGGTTCTGAATTCTTGTGTTTGAATGATGATTATATCGATGTGTATAAGCGGGCTCTTGATGCCAAATGTTGGTCCCAAATATTGAGTAAAACAGATATAATGAAATTGCAAATATAAGATAACTTGTCAATATGTTCTAACTAACAAATTATGTATCATGTTCATCTATATATAGTATTCGAATGGTTGTCTCCAAATGACATGATGGTTCTGCGAAATAACTAACATAACTAAACTAACCGCCAATTCGGTTTAAATGTTTGAAACAGGCAACTTTGGCCCTTCAACTTTCTGTCTTACGAAATGGAGCAATGATTCGAGATTATCGCTCACATAGACAAGTTGATAGTCGGTGGGGCTTATGGAATGGAAAAAGGAAATGTAGTATTGCCGTGTCTAGATTGAACTGGTGAGGTAAATTTCTCATAAATGACAACGAGTTCGATGTCTATTTCCGATGCTTGATCAACGAGTGCTCTCCTTCGTCCTCTTCTTGAGACAAAAGCGTTGGGTCTTATGGATGTTAATTATCTTGTCAAAGGCGGTGGTGTATCGGGTTTGAAGCATTAAATTCGTTGTTTATTCTTCTTAGGTAATGCATTTTGTATTTTCAAAATTGCTTTCCATAACATTTGAAAATCGAGCGTCATGCTTACTATTATACCGATTAATTTTTATCTTTGTGCCATTTCTTTTTGATCTTTAAGCTACCCTTACGTCATAAAGTGTGCTTATGATGTTAGTTATGTAGCGATTTTTATGTTCTAGAATTCCTTCTTTCTCATATTGGCAAATATTGTATCGTATGTTACTTTTTTTTCGCAAATTCCATTAATATTTTCTCCAACTTTACTCTAGTTCGGTTGATTATGCATGGTATTATTATTTTTGGTTCTTTCAATTGTTCGGGGACACCAATCTAAACTTCATAAGTGCATGAAACAGGTTAAATAGGCGCAATTTGTCTTGGTATGAGTAGGGCACTACAAAACTGGGCACCAGATCAGTTCCGCCCTCCTCTGAAAGAAGGTAATTATAGCTTTTATTTACCCTTCATTCTTTTGCATATGCTTGAAACTCTGATTTATTGTTAAAAGTCCACGCGGTTCCTTTAGTTTGTTTTTATAGTTGCGTAACAAACAAGTCACTTGTGCTTTCGAAAGTTGATCATTATAGTTTCTATGAGATGGAAGGACCACTTAGTATGATATTAGTTAGTCACTGTTTATCTTTTCGGTTTCTTTTGATATATGAGATTATTTGGGCCCAATCTAGTGCTAGTCAAGCTCTTTATGTCTTATAGGTGCTCATTTGTTTGTTTACGTGGGACGCCAGGCGATTTCATCTTTCTTTATCTTTTCATATAATAGTATTTGAATAGGGATTCGATGAGAGGTGGCAAATAAGCGGGTTAGGTGGATTGTGTAACGGTCAAAATGTGTCATTTTAACAGATTCAGACAGTGGGTCGACCGGTCAATGGTTATTTTGTCGTTTTCCATTTTCGTAGATAATCAATGCATTAGGTAAGATTGTAGCTACAAAAGCAATTTAATAAAGCGATTTAGGAGGTTTTAGCACTTGAAAGCGCACATCTGCTTTTCATTCTAACCAACTCCGAAAATGTCTTGCTAAAGCCTTTGGAGATAAATTGAAACCGAATTGACCCATATTAGGCGAATGGGCATAATTTTCCACCTCTACCTCAAAAGCAGGATCATGCATGTTATCTGATTATAGTTTTAGCCCTTCTGTTCTAGAGGAACCTTAATCTAAAATTTCTCGTCTAATATTCATTTGGACTCACAAGTTTCTTGTATTATTGTCATTGAAGATACACAAGATATTTAGTTAATCGTTAAAGCTATCGGTTCTATAAAATCTTGTGCTCAACTTTGTTGCAATGTGTGTGGAATTGTGGAGTATTTCTCAATTACTACCTAAAAGTTGACATGGTGTACTCTATGGCGGAAATATCATAAACAGTTGCACATGTCATATTAGACATATATCCATGTGAAAAGCATTGTTTAAGAAAGCATGATTGGGTTGTACTAGGTCATATGAGGATCTTATATGTATTTTATGTATATTTCTTTTCACTATATTGTTCCATGCACGATGTACCACCCATCCCATTTGGACACAATGATTATGTGAATAAAGATTGATTTAGTTAGTTTTCTTGATAAAAGTTGCACTTTGGCGACTTTTGACCCGTTCAACCATCGACCGGTTTGCTTTTTCTTATATGTTTTCATTTTATTCCAAATCCTACTCGTTAGGTCACATTTAGAGGTCATTCTATCATTCTATGGCCAAAGTTCCAGTTGTAGAAGTTATGTAGCTCATTGATATCTGAACTTGTATCTTAACGTGTAATTTGTGTTTTTGGCAGCTGGTTTCTTGACAAGAGACTCGAGAATTGTGGAGCAGAAGAAACCTGGTAAGGCGAAAGCAAGAAAGAGCTTCCATTCCAATGGATGAAGCGTTAGACGGTTTTTGTCTTTTTGATTAGCCAGATATCTAATTATGGAAACAACTCGAATGTGTCGGGGCAAATATTTTGTTTCATGTTTGGGATCTTACTTGAAATATTCAAATCATCACCATTCTGGACTTGGACTTGCAAAACTTATTTTGTTGTCTTTGATAATTTTAGAGCTGGTTATGTTCTGGTGGAACCAATATAGTAGTTCTGGACTTTTGCGGTTTTAAGTTACAACGAAGTCATGTAACCATGATATTAATAATTGTGTTTGATTTTTTAGTGATCCATGAGTAGAAGTGGCGAGTGCGGAATTAAGTAATGATAACTTGTTCGTTATCTTTGCGGTATATTTCATAAATTGATGAGTTCTCTTGAAAAGGTATGCTTGATGGAATGTTTGTGAATGCAATGTCCACTCGTCCTCTTCAGAATGATAAACAAAAGTATTGTACAATGCAAACATCTTATCTTTTATCTTTTGCTATTGAGCGTGGTTGTTATAAACAAAAAGTATTTTTATGCATCAATAGTTGTAAATAATATAGTTGGTTGAGAGAAATTGAGCGGATGGGTGCAGTGGTTATTATTAAATTATGTAAATAATGCATATCATAATATCTTAATGGCCGTGAGGGCATTGTTACTATTTTTCTTGAATAAAATCATACTTTTTATTTGTTGATTTAGGTTGAAACAAGTCGTTTGTTGACTTTAGTTTACATATAATGTGGTGGACTATAAGAAAATAAAAACTAGTGTTTGATGTCTTGTTAAACATAATGATTATAATTTAGCATTACTAGAATCTTTTAAACTCATGTTTTTTACTATTCTACTATTACTTTGTAGTACTATTTTTTTCTCCATTTCAGTAGCAATAATGATTTCTCGCATTTTGACCGATTAATTCGCGAGTTTCAAGTTAAGTTATGATTCAAACTTCAAAGTTTACAAGTTATGTGCCAATGTTTTTTCAAGTAAGCAGTACATATAAAGTCGAAGTACATAACAACGTCAACTTCATAATGCAAAGGCATGATCATGTTTCAATTGCACACAATAACCAGAACCATTTGTGAGTTGCAGAACCATCATTTCAAGGTTATGACATTACCAAATATTTTACTAAACACCATTCCTTTAATCAACAATGATACAGTAACAAAAAGAGTACTTGAAATACACTTCTAAAGCTTAGCCTTGACGTCGATTGACTTCGGCAGGTAGATCAAGATGCATCAAAGAGTCAATGGTTTGTGCAGTTGGGTGTAGGATATTGTAAACTCCTTATAATGTTTGTTAAGTTAAAGTGATAAAACAATATTATTATGTTTTATGTTTGGGTCAAAACGGGTTAAGAACATTGGGTTGGACTTACAACCAAACACCCCGTTTAATAGATTGTTAGTTAAGTTAGTTATTGGGCCGGTAATGGCAGTTATGAATGGCGGTTACTTCATGAAGCATTGTGACGTTTCAAGAATGAAGTTTGTACCGATTCATAACCTATATAAGATCGAGTCTAGGATGTTTGTAAACACAACAACATTTTACTTTTATGTTAAGTCTTTGTTTTATCTTTGTTCAATCATATTGTGTTATCAAAACATCTCGTTTATATATTACGTTTTGTCGAGTTCATATCGCTAAAGACATGGTGAATTATAAGGCCATTATGTCACGCAAATGGCTTGGTTTAGAACACGTGAAGCGGAGCCAACATTGGTATCGAGAGATCACGTTACGATTCATGGAACAAGTCATCAAGAGGAGAGTTAGGGCCACGTTGAATAAAAACTTTCTACAAAGATGTGAACCATCAATTGTTCGAAAAGAGGAGGGAAAACAAAAACGGTTATCCAACTTTGGAAAACAAGTTTTAAAGGATAAACTTAATGAAGTATTATCCTTTAATACTTCAAAGTTAACTACCCCTAAAAACACTCAACCGTTCTCCACTTTCCAAGAAGAGATTTGCACAACTTCCAGAAAAGAAAAGAGATCTCGGTGTTATATGTGCAAAGGCAGAGGACACTTTTATTGGAATTGCACAAACAAAAAATACACCGGTTCTAAAGAAAAAATGGAGAGTGAGGCATCAAAACAAGAAATCTTCAATTGGCCATCGGAAAAGATTCATGTGGACACCGACTACATGATCAAGGGAACTGACAAAGGAAATTGGAACAATATCGGTATGTGAGTACAACATTTATTAAACACATGACCCCTTCAAGATATATGTTCAAGCGTATGGCAAACCAATTCAAGTTGGTTGGGAAAGGCGAGAGGGTGAGAAGGTTTATTATTGCCTACGGAATAGGAGGCAATCATTGATAACAAGGACGAAGAAATTGTAATTCCCAACATACTATACACGCGAGATTACAATGAATGTACTAAGTATGAAACAACTCGAGGATCAAGGGTTTATTGTGACTTGTAAAGGCGGTACATGTCAAGTGAAATATATGTTTGACAAAGACGAAGAAACCGTAGACAAGGGAGATGAAGAGGCAATCAAGGAACATGAGGAATTCATGGAAGGGTACTACAAGTCACTTGATCCAAGCGAAGAATGTTCACTAGTAAAAGGAATGGAAGAACTCGAGATGAACAAAGAAGATAGCCATGATTACATCGATGAAGAGTATATTAGTTTGAATGGTACGCTTTATCATCTCAAAATAAATACGTTTCAACGTTTCTTATCATTTTTAGATCTAGTCAAAATTGATAAGTTAGTCTTCAAGAATTGGAAAATCATGGGAGAAAAGTTTATTAGTTTGTTGGGATGGTTTTATCACGAGTACATGGGTATGGGCGTTGGGTGACTTACCACCAACAATAGGAGTGGTTAGGATAGATTTACTTGCCTTATACAAGTTTGTGGACGATATGGGTGGATACATGAGCGTATCATTCAATAACTTATGGGCGACATAGCACTTCCATTGGGTTTGGCACGAGAGGATGGACATGATGTTAAGGAATGCTACAGCAGTATATAGCATTGGTAAAGGTGTACTATGAGGAAGCCGCAGGCGGGGCATGGAGAACCACGGAATATGGTGGAAATGAACCATGTGGGGATGCGGAGACTAGCGTGTACATGGAGGAAGCACGGGAAGAAAAGCCAGAAAAGAACCAAGTATGTCCATGGAGAGGTCAAGACGGAAGAATATATGGAAAGCTCAACAAGTGGTTATGGCAAGGAGAACGCATCCAGTGAAGATGATTTCATCATCTTGGCACGAAGGAATGGAACCATGAAGGCATTAACTTTACAAAATTACGGGGGAGATGTAAACTCCTTATAATGTTTGTTAAGTTAAAGTGATAAAACAATATTATTATGTTTTATGTTTGGGTCAAAACGGGTTAAGAACATTGGGTTGGACTTACAACCAAACACCCCGTTTAATAGATTGTTAGTTAAGTTAGTTATTGGGCCGGTAATGGCAGTTATGAATGGCGGTTACTTCATGAAGCATTGTGACGTTTCAAGAATGAAGTTTGTACCGATTCATAACCTATATAAGATCGAGTCTAGGATGTTTGTAAACACAACAACATTTTACTTTTATGTTAAGTCTTTGTTTTATCTTTGTTCAATCATATTGTGTTATCAAAACATCTCGTTTATATATTACGTTTTGTCGAGTTCATATACGCTAAAGACATGGTGAATTATAAGGCCATTATGTCACGCAAATGGCTTGGTTTAGAACCTGTGAAACGGAGCCAACAGATATCAATGAGCCTTTGATGCGTCCTTATTTTAAAATGGAATCTCGCGTCTTTGTGAACAAGAGGGGATTTCAACACACACTAAATTCTCTTCTTGGTGGGTAGCGGAACTAGGCCCATTTTCTTTGCATTTGTACCGGTATGACCTCAGTTTGATCTTGATCCAGAGTTTATGTTTCAGAGTTTATGTTTTAGCGCCAGCTGGAAAACCAAGAAGCTACTTTAGCTTATATGGAATTGCGCCATTAGTATGAAAATAAAATGCATTCGACAAAAAGGAGAGTTTATGAAAATAATGTACGAGAGTTGCACTAATAAAATCTATACTTATCTATGTACCGTCTAGCATCGTTTTGAAACTCTTGCATCTTTAACACAATAAGAGACCAAAAGTGTAACAAGTTTTAAAATGGAGACTATTCATGTAAATTTTGATATTTAGATACCAAACTTGTAATTTATTATAAACTATAAGGACCAGTTATGTAATTTACCTTATTTTTTCTTTCTAAAAAAACTACTAGTAGTATTTTTTTTTTTTTTCTTAGAAAGGCAACATTATAATAAGGACCCAAAAGAAAATGAGATACAAAACAAGGCATCACACCTCAATTAAACAAGTTAGTTAAAAAGATAGAACCAAAAAAAAAAAAAAAAACCCTTAAACATACAATCCAATTCCTACCTACTAGACCTCACAATGAAAAACAAATTACTCAACAAACAAAAAGTTGGTGCATCCCTACACTGAGGGCTAAAACCAAATGAGAATGATTATTCCCAATTAAGTAATAGCCAACAATGTATAAAGGCAGCCAACCAATTAAACCAAACTTTCTCAGAATACTTAAACTGTTGATCACACAATGCTATTAAAATGATCTTGGCCAATTGAATGAGTAGAGCTACTGTATCAGGAACTGCAGCTGCAGACACCACTTATGCAACACACTGAATCTTCCTCAAAAGCCAATAATATTGGTCATCAATCTGCTGAACCATATGCACCAACAGCGAAAGACAAAAAGAGCATTAGGAAGGGTCGGACACACCCACTAACCCTCCCTAAATCCTTTTAAATCCTCCACTGCAGTCCACATTAACCAGAAAATGATATTGTACAAACACACATTATTAGATAAAACCTTGTACCACTGAAGTCACTGATCACATACACTGTTCCAACCAGATTCCTGATCTATCACACACAAAAAAACTAGTATTATTTTGTTCCAATAGTTTTTGTCAAGGCCAATATCAAATTAGGTATTAAAATAAGAGAAAAATGAATTTAGAAAACAAAGAAAGTGTGTTATTTACTCACTCAAGGCAAAAGTACGTAGTTCTTATCCCTGAAGGAAAATGATACAACCACAGAAGCTCTGGAAGTGCGGCGATTTGCAGACCTTTTAACCCAAATATGCTTTGTGGAAGATGACTTATGCCTGTACGATATATATCTAGCTTTTCTAAACATTCTAATCGGCCTAGATCTTCGGGTAACTTCTTGAGAAAAGTACAATGATCAAGTTTGAGAAACTTCAGAGATTTCAACATACAAACACTATCTGGAAGATGTTTAATACTTGTACCCCACAAACCTAGTTTCTCCAGAGATTCTAACTGGCCAATGTCCTCAGGCAACTTCTTAAGACACCAACCTGTAACAGCGAGCGACTTCAGACGTTTTAGCATGCAGATGCCATTTGGAAAATGTGTAATCGTTGTACCCTGCAAATCTAGTATCTCCTGTAACATAGAGCTCCTTCAGACGTTTTAGCATGCATATGCTATCTGGAAGATATTCAATTTTCTTACTACTCACATGTAGCTTCTCTAAACATTCTAATATGCCAAGATTCTCTGGTAACTTTTCAAGATTACCAACATTGACTTTGAGAGATTTGAGACGTTTCAACATGCAAATGCTATGAAGATGTTTTATTGCCGTAGAGAGTAAAAAGAGCTCTTCTAAACATTCTAATCGGCCAAGATCCTTTGGTAACTTTTCAAGATCACCACTAATGACTTGGAGTGATTTGAGATGTTTCAACATACAAATGCTATCTGGAAGATGTTCTATCCTCGTAGCGTCCAAACAGAGCTTTTCTAGAGATTCTAACTGGCCAAGATCTTTGAAAAACTCAGGAATATGGGCAAGATCTTTGTGGAGTGTAAGTTTCTGTGAACATTGTAAACTAGAAATCACGTTTGAAAATCTCTTAGGGCACGTTTGGTAGAGAGAAATTTAAAGAAATGGAAAAGGGTAAAGATTAGAAATTGAGAGAATGAAATGAGTAGAAATTTTAATGGATTCCATTGTTTGGTAACAAAGAGACTGATCAGAAATAAACAATAATTTTTAAGGAAAATGATGCGAAAAGCGTCAAACTGCCACTTTTTCCTTTTCTAGGCATCAAACTTTTTTTTTTCCTATTGTAGCCCTAAACTTGCCTAATTTTCCTATTGTAGCACTGAACTTGCCTAATCACACTTAAAGTGTAATTAACCTTCTTAAACCTGTTTTTAAGTGTAATTTTGTGTCACAAAAGGAAAATTAGGCAACTTTAGTGCTACAATAGGAAAATTAGGCAAGTTTAGTGCTACCCGTTTTAAGTGTGATTTCGACCGTTAATTTTTTTATTGCACCGCTAGTCCTTTTCGCCCGTTTTTTACACGTTTTCGTCCGTTTTGTTCGTTTTTACACGGTTTCGTCCGTTTTACGGTTTCGTCGTTTTGCGTTTTCGTCCGTTTTGCAGTTTCGTCCGGTTTCACGCGTTTTCGTTCGTTTTGCGTTTTACGATTTTTAGTTTTGCATGGTTTCGTCCGTTTTACGTTTCGCGGTTGTTACGTTTTGTCGGTTTACGTTTTCGCCCGTTTTACGTTTTATGCTGTTTTACGTTTTCGTTCGTTTCGCGTTTTCGTCCGTTTTACGTTTTCGTTCGCTTTTGCGCGTTTTCGCGCGTTTCGTCCTTTTTGCAGTTTCGATACATTTTCCACGTTTCGTTCGTTTCGCGCGTTTCGTTCGTTTTACGTTTTCGTCCGTTTTACGTTTTCGTTCGCTTTTTGCGTTTCGCCCGCGTTTTACGTTTTCGTCGGTTTTACGCTTTCGTTTGTTTTACCGCGTTTTGTCCGTTTTGCAGTTTCGTCCGTTTTACGTTTTCGTCCGTTTTGCGGTTTCATCCGTTTTACGCGTTTTCGTGCGTTTTGCAGTTTAGTCCATTTTTCACATGTAAAATGAGCAGCGTGTAAAGCGAACAAAACATGTGTAAACAAGCGAAGCCGTGTAAAAGC
Organism: Chrysanthemum lavandulifolium; assembly: GCA_022545495.1. Lineage (NCBI taxonomy): Eukaryota > Viridiplantae > Streptophyta > Magnoliopsida > Asterales > Asteraceae > Chrysanthemum > Chrysanthemum lavandulifolium. The sequence continues at coordinate 202,713,505 of CM040238.1, forward strand.
GGATAACGATAAATGTGCAAAAATAGGCGGAAGCATGTAAAAGCGGGCGGCGTGGCAAGCGCTAACGCGCGGCGAACAGCAGCGTGCGGACGGCGAGCGGCAAAAGCGGACATGCGTCGAAAAACGGCGTAAAACGAACAAGCGTGTACAAGCGGACGGCGTGAAAAGGACAAAACATGCGGCGAGCAACAGCGTGCGCGGACGGCGGTAAAAAGCGGACAACGTCGCGGCGAGCAGCGTGTGCGAACAAAAATGTGTAAGCGGACGGCGTGCAAAGCGGACGGCGTGTAAGCGTCGCGGCGTGCGGCGGCGTGTAAGCGGACGGCGTGTAAGCGTCGCGGCGTGCAAAAGCGAGCAACGTGCGCGAGCAACGTCGCGGCGAGCAACGTGTAAAGCGGAACAAAGCGTGTAAAAGCGGGCGGCGTGTAAGCCGGACAAAAGCGTGTAACAGCCGTAAAACGTAAAAGCGGACGAAATCGTGCAAAACTAAAAAATCGTGTAGGCGTGCAAAAGCGAGCAAAGCGTAAAACCGCACGAAACCGTGCAAAAGCGGACGACGTGCAAAAGCGGACGAAACCGTGTAAAAGCGGACGAAACCGTGTAAAAGCGAACAAAGCGGACGGCGATGTAAAAAGCGGGCGAAAAGGACTAACGGTGCAATAATATAATAGCGATCGTAAAAAGCAGACGAAAAGGACTAGCGGTGCAATAAAAAAATTAACGGTCGAAATCACACTTAAAACGGGTAGCACTAAACTTGCCTAATTTTCCTATTGTAGCACTAAAGTTTCCTAATTTTCCTTTTGTGACACAAAATTACACTTAAAAACGGGTTTAAGAAGGTTAATTACACTTTAAGTGTGATTAGGCAAGTTCAGTGCTACAATAGGAAAATTAGGCAAGTTTAGGGCTACAATAGGAAAAAAAAAAGTTTGATGCCTAGAAAAGGAAAAAGTGGCAAGTTTGATGCCTTTTCGGATCATTTTCCCTTTTTTTAACCATTTCTTTTAAACATTTTCTTTAATTCAAAAAATTGAATCACTTCACATTCAAGATGTATCCTCCTGATAATCAAATCAACTTGGTTTCCAAACAATTATGTAGGACCATGATTCAAACGTGCTTATTAGTAAATTAACTCAAGAAACAAATCAATAGAAAACACCGGTGCAAAGTTTGAGTAATTATCCTTTCTATCAAATTCAAAAGCCCCAATTGGTGGATACCTAATAACGATCAAATTCAAAACCAATGTACGAACTTGATAGATCTTTTGATGTATCTGAAACAAAGCACATAGGTTGATAGAATTATATTGACCCACCGAGTTGTTTAATGGGTGATGTTGGGGAGTTAGGTTTTATTTGGAGAAGATGGATTGAAAGAATGTGAGGAGTGTGTTTATAATTTTTATTTGTGAATGTGCACGTCATGTGACCTTTTCTTTTTATACCTTGTATTTAATTAATAATAAATCGTGAATTCTTCGTGTTCTTGTTTTTGAGATCCCATTTCCATTTCAAAATCGGTGGGAATAAGATTGCAATTTGCAAAGGATTGAATTCTTGAGAATTTACATATCTCCGTCCTCTCTTTTCTTTGATATACCAAACAAGATAATTTACCACATTTCTAATTCTCAAGTGGCATTTCTTACTACCAAACACACCCTTAAAGTCTGTGCAAGCACATAGACCAAAAGAAATAAGCTTCTCAATATTTCCAACTGATGACGGTAGCTTTTCTTCATAATAAAAACGAAACTGCAACTTTGGGAGATTACTGTTAGGATGCAATGGGCATGAATTTAAGGACTCGCCAACCCGGATGTAAAGTAGTCGAAGAGCGACTAACGACTCGGTTCGGATCCACCGCCAAACTCAAATTGGGAAACCTCGAACAACCACTTAAGTTTAAGTAGACAACTTTTTTCAGACATCCGACGAGAGCGTTAATTTCCACCAACTTATCACATCCTCTAAGATCTAACCTCTCAAGATTTGGAATCAGCTCAAGGTCAAGGCTCCTCAACCTTGATCCACGAAGGTTGAAAATTTTGAGATTTGGACATGCAACAGGCACGTGAAGTTCTACAAAATCAGGGCAATTAAAAAGAGACAACTTTTCGAGATTCGGAGTCAACCCAAGGTCAAAGGTTCTTAACTTTGATTCAATGATCTCTAGGTAGTCGAGGTTTTGACAACTAGCTGGCATGCAAAGTGCTTTTAAAAAGACACAATGAATTAGAGACAACGTCTCAAGATTCGGAGTGATCCCAAAGTCAAACTTCGTCAATTGTGACCCTTCGAGAGAAAGGAATTTGAGTTTTTTAAGAACCTATCAGCAAAAATAAGATGTAGGATATTAGTTTTCACATACACATCAAACCATAACACAACGTGGCGTATAGATGGAATTCTAGAGAAAGTTAGAGGATTAGGGAACTTAGTGAGAGAAAGTGAAAGATATTATTATGAGCTCCAACTCTCTACCTTGGAAGGTAGAGAGTATTTATAGTCTTACATAAATCGCCACACATCGGTGTGGATCGGGCATCTGAGTGGGTAAAGACCCGTCCGTCCTCCACGGTGTTACTTAACTAAATACTACTTAACTTAAAAGAACTACGACTACGAGCTTTCTAACTATTACATATACTTGAGGTGACCGACTCTTTTACACCTGGAATTTCTAATTCCTAACAATCTCCCCCTAAGGGAGGTCACCTCAATCATGTACCAAAATTACATTGAATACAAATAGATTTTACATTAAAATTGTTCTTGCATTCTTGATGTAGTCCTTTGCTTCAAAGCTCGTAGTCATTGATTCATCACATTGCATGTTTGGTTACTCCAGTGGAGGTCTTTTCTTGATCCACGTGATAATAATTTTGAGCCATCTTTTGAGATCATCACTATCAAAAATCTCTAAGACATCCTTTGTGGTGTTGTGACTTTAGGACCGACATGCTCACATTCGGATCATGAAATCTTCTCATCGAGTGGCGGAAGCTTTAGTTGATTCATGATATTGGCGGCGTAGCGAAGCATGGAGTGAAAATATCGAGTCATTGATGCACTAATCATGATTTCTTTTGAGATGAATGTGTTAAGTGAGCATGCGGCTATGGATTGACCGCTTTATTACGATCACCGCAAGCGTCGGGTGTACCGCATACAACATTAGCAATAAATCACACGAAAGTGTCTTTGATCACTTCGTTGAATTGAGGTACACGCCCACGGTTCCCGTTGATCGATACAAGTAATGCCCGTGATCGGTATGATTCGAAGAATTTCCTTGATGTGGTTTCGTACTGCTCTAGGCTGTTCTCAAACCGGAACATCTCAAAGAAGACAACACGGAGTGAGTGAACCAAATAATTTTAAGTCCACCGATTGATGAAAAGAGATTTGAAAAACAATCGTGTATTGCTCAATAGAAATTGTTTTTGCAATACAACGAAGGTTTTATTGAAAATCAATTATCAATCATAAAAACACCTTTTGTTTTGGAAAATGAGTACCGGTCGATGTGCTAAAGAAAAGAGTTTTAAGCACAAAGACCGGTTTTCAAAGGTATCCGTCAATCCATAACTCGAACCGAGATTGATTCAAGAGATTGAATCGCCCCATTGTTTCATTCGGTTGTCACATGGTTGATCCATATAATAGATCTCACATGCCACCTACCAGGGCTTGTTTGATGTTGGCTCGAAGGCTTTCCATCTTCATAGTGAATATGTAAACACATCACTCGGATGTTCCGCAATACCACAAGGATAGTGCGTGGGACTCAAGATATAATCTGTCTTTCCACATTGTGTGAAAGCAGAGAGTCTTCATTGAAAGTGTCCTAATGAGATTTATTGATGATCTCGTGGCTCTAGACTCAATTTGTGCATATTTGTATCTGTCGGAGACTAGGGAGAGGTCTCTTCTTCAATATCAACAATCTCTAAGAGAAAGTCGATAGATATGTCGGTTCCCGTGAGAATGAAACAAGTCCTTTTAAGAGGAACTTGAGTGGTTTGGAAAGTTGAAGTGCGGTCGTCCACCGGGTCCATGACGTCTTATCTTCAATACCGATGTTACCATCGGTAGCATATGAATTGAACCGGTTTACGCCTAAGGTTGAATAAATGGAGGGCTATTTGTTTTCACCCTTTCCTCATTCAATTCTTTTAATTCTTCAACCCTTGATGCTTACCGAGACTTCATAGCTAGAACCTTGTTGGGTTTATTCGAAGACTAGCTCGGTCTTAGTCCGCACTCTTCCCATATCTCATTTTCTCCTTTTATCATCATACCTAAGGACTTCTACACTAACTAGTGGATTGTCCTGGGTAGATCCCTCCGGTTCTAGCGGATCATGGAACACATACCTAACCTTATCATCCTTATATCACCGTACATAAAGTAGAGTTGGTTGGTCTATTTGGTATTGTTCATCCGCCATTGGAACCAATTGAAAACCATTTGAAAATCAATTCGGATACTTGTGATATATTATCAAAACATTTTGTACCGAATTGTTTTTGATATTTTAGAACGAGAACTCCCCTCAACATGTGCATCAAGTATTTGAAAATGTTTTGCACGGAGGCAAGAGAAAGAATTAACTTCTTTGATTACCATTTTCTAAAGATATCAACATCACTTCCTCATCAAATCAAGCAAATATAGCATTTAGGGAAGGATGAGGTTTCCATAATTTGCTCCCCCTCAATATGTGCCTCGAGGTTTGAAAAGAGTTTTGCACATACTAGAGGGAATTTGCACATTGAGATAAGTTGATCACATTTCAAATCATAGGTTTAAGATAGATGCTCCCCTCAACATGTGCATGGAAAATTTGAAATCGTTTGTCACATGTGAGCGGGATGACATGTACATCCTTATAAAACCATTTACCGAATTATCGGTTTAAATCCAATTTAAATCACACATTCTCCCCGATCACAATTATCAAATCATGTGAGATTTGTGATCTCTTATAGATTTAAATTGATTTTGAAAGCTTTTAAGGAGAATTGTGACTTGATTATGAAAGCGTTTTAAGCGATAAGGATCGGATTTTAAGACTTTAAACTCCATTGATAAGACATGCATGTACATCTTTTGAAAACAATTTAATGCCAAATAACTTTTTATTTTAATTGAAATCATTCTCCCCTCAATCAATGACATAGGTTGTTGATTGAGATAGAGATTTTGACAAATAAGTCGATGATTATCAAAAATAGAGATCGAGTTATTTTTCAAAGCATTTAGTTTTCGTGAGATAAATGTTTATAGAATCGAGCATGGAATTTTGAAAACATGATAAAACATGGCTCTTTCTTTCTTTTAAAACCGGTTATTGCACGAAAATGACAATAAACCATTTCCCTTTCTCCCAAAAATATTTTTGAATTTTTTTTTTTTTTTTTTTTTTTTTTTTTTAAGAATTGAACAACATCTAAAGTCCCGTGTCATTCTTTGAATGACAGCACAAAGACTGTAGATATTATCGAACCGAGAAAAAAAAACATGACAAATTGACAATATTTTTTGAGAATTTTTCGAATTTTTCAAATTTTTTTATGGATTTTGAAGGTTTTATATTTTTCTATTTGATTTTTGAGGGTTTTATAGTTTTGTATTTTGATTTTCGAATAAATATTTACAAGAGATGGATGAAGATAGACCTTTACTCCTCGTCTTCCTCTGGAAGACGTTTGAGAGTTTCTGGTTGAAGGCTTTTCAAACCAAGACGTGGAAGAATAAACTCATAACGTTCTCTTGGAAGAGCTTTGGTGAAGATGTCGCTAAGCGATATTCGGACCTCACAAAATATAGTTCCACCACACCTTTTCCACTTGTTCCCCGATGAAATGATGTCGAATGTCGATATGCTTTGCTCTTGAGTGTTGAACGTTGTTGCATGAGAGAGCAATAACACTTTTATTATCACAAAGATGAGAGGATTTTGTTGAATTCAAAGCCATAGTCGATAATTGAGATCTCATCCATAAGATTTGAGCACAACAAGATGACATGGCTATGTATTCACCTCGTAGAGGAAATAAGTACTCATTTGCTTCTTTGAAGACCACTCACAAGCTTATCACCCAAAAGCGAGCACCTCCCGACGTGCTTCGACAGTATCTTGACACCTGCATGATCGCGCATCGCATATCTTTGTTAGTGACATACCGGTGTCTTTTGGGTACCAAAGTCCCATGTTGATGGTTCCTTGGAGATACCGAAGACCCGTTTAACCGCTTCAAGGTGCTTTTAGTAGGCTTAGCACGGTATCTAGCACACATGCAAACAATGAACAAGATGTACGGTCTACTAGTCGTGAGGTACATCGAGGATCCAATCATACTACGATATTTTGTTTGGTCAATCATGATCCACGAGAGGTCCTCATCTAGTTTGGTTCGGTCAATCATGGGGTGTCAACGGTCACTTGAATCAAATCCAAATTTCTTTAAAATCTCATTGCATATTTAGATTGATTTATGAAAATGCCTCCGGGACTTTGTGAAATTTGTAATCCCAAGAAAATGACATTTGTCCCATCATTGACATTTGAAACTTTGAACTCATTTCATTTGAAAACGATCACATTCCATTGGGTGCAGCCGAGGCAAAAATAATATCATCAACATAAATTTGAACATGAATTAAATGTTTGCACGACTTCGGTGAACAATGTAGGATCAATCGCTCCTTTGATGAATCCGGTTGATAGAAGAAACTTTGTGATGTATCATACCATGCCCTTGGAGCTTGCTTTAAACCGTAAAGAGCCTTCTTCAAACGATAAGCGTGAGTAGGATGCTCTTGATTCACAAATCCTTGAGGTTGGTCGGCGTAGATGACTTCTTTAAGATCTCCGATTCGAAATGCCGTCTTCACATCCATCGATAGACTACCATGTTCTTACTAGCGACATTAGCGGAAGATTCGATTGCCTCGATTCGAACAAGCTGGAGCAAAAGATTCTTCAAAGTCTATACCCTCCTCTTGACGATATCCTTTAGCAACTAATCGAGCCTTGTTCTTCAACACATCACCATGCTCATCAAGTTTCACTTTGAAGATCCATTTAAGAGCAATAATCATAGCACGATCTGGAGCGGTACTAACTCCCATACATCAAGTCGATCAAACTCATGAATTTCATCTTGCATGGCATTGAACCGACTATCTTCATTCATGGCGGTTTTAACATCTTTTGGTTCAATCTTAGATAGTACGGAGTTGAAGAAACACCATAAGGCATCGGTTGCAAGTTGTTTCGGGTTGATACAGACGAGAGGATTTCCAATGATGTTGTCTAATGGATGATCGTGAGTCCATTTTACGAGGTGTTCATGTGGCGGTTGTTGAGGCGAGGTAGGCGAGTCGATGTCTCTCAAGAAGATGGTTTTGATGATGATTCGGGAGTAGCAAATATGTTTTCAAATGGAGCATCTTCGGGAGTAGCAAAGGGATTAACTTCATCATTGATGCGAAACATTTCCATGATGTACATTTGAAGAATGATGATTTGTTGATGAGGCGAAGGATCGACACAGGTGCTTCTTGACTTAAAGATATTGAGACCGAGGATTGACTTCATTTACGGGAATATGAACATCCTCTATTGTAGGGATCAACACCTCATTAGTAATTGAATCATACAGTTCATCAAACATAGGATCAAACAATTTCTTTAAATCATCTTGGATGGAGGTACATATGGAGTTTCTTGAGAAGAGTTTGGAACAAGGGATGAACCAATGGACTGTTTTGAAGTGCGGGTCCCGAGTTGGAGTGTCCAGGAGCCATTTGATCGGTCACTCATCAAACGTAACGTGAATTGTTTCCATGATATTTCGGGTTCTTTTGTTGTAGATTCGGTATCCCTTTTGTTTGAAGCATATCCTACAAATACTCCAATGTCACTTTAGCCCTAAGTTTGCCTAAGTCTTGACCCTCATTAGTTGGATAACACAATGCACCAAACACACGAAGGAAAGAGATTAGGTTTTGTTGTGGACAAGTTCATATGGAGTTTTTCCATGAGCGATGTGAATCGAGAACGATTTTGTATGTAGCATGCATGTGCAATAGCTTCACCCAGAGAAACATTGGAACCTTTGAGTAAATCGGCATTGTTCTAGCGGCTTCTACAAGAGTTCGATTTCGTCTTTCAACTACACCGTTCGTTGAGGAGTTCGAGGAAAGCTTCTTTGATGGTGATTCCAATGCTTTCATAGAAGTCACTAAGTTGTTTGTTAACAAACTCGGTTCCATTGTCTGTTCGGATAATTCGACGATTTTGTTAAGTCGAACTCTGCAATTTGTTTGATGAGTTTGATGATGATATCAGGAGTTTCATCCTTTGTCCTTAAGAACTTGACCCAAGTGAATCTAGAGTAATCATCAACCACAACCAACACATATTTCTTACCAAAGATGTTCTGCACTCTCATTGGTCCACACAAATCCATATGAAGGGTATGAAGAACTTCTGTAATTGAGTTAGTAGGTTTGGGTTTATGGGCATACTTCTTGCTTTTTCCCAATTGACATGCTGAACAAAGATGATCCTTTTCATACTTTAGTCTAGGTAAACCTACAACTAAGTCCTTTCTGGAAAGATCGTTGATGGTGCCGAAGTTCAAGTGATTGAGACGACGATGCCATAACCATGACTTTGTTTTGAAGCCTTTGATAACAAGCGATTGGAGAAGCCCTCATCATATCATCGATAGAGATGGTGTAGAGATTTGAGCCACGAGTTCCTTTTAACAGTTCCTTACCATTAAGATCTCTAACAAAGCAAGTATGTTTTCAAGGCTACTTGAGATCGTAATCACGAATTGACCAACAGAGAGCAGATTATGACCCAAACCTTCCACATAGTAAACTCTAGAGATGACACTATCACCAACAACATAATCTCCATAACCCATAATAGCATCGAAATGATCATTACCAAATCTAATGATCCCGATGAATTTGCTCACGAAGTTCATGAGTCATGACCGGTCTCCAAATATATGCTTGGAACAACTGAGTCCGGTACCACGAGCGATTTGAACGATCTGCGGTTGAACACAGACAAGAATGGATAAGCTGGATAATTGGGATCCCCATGCAAGAATGGGTTCCATTTGGTTAGTAACAATGTTTGGAACACCCACATCGAAATAGAAGCATTCATATCGAAAGTGATGCAATGGAATCATTGTGAATAGATCTGATACTAGTGTCAAGATTAGCCACATATGCGGGTGATCACTTCTTAAGGGAATAGTTCTACCGGTGAGGCATCCATTTACTAGTGGGCATTATCGATTAGTCTTATGACCAACAGTACCCAATAAAAGCCTATCTTCTTCGAATGTTCTTCCTGGTTTCCATCGTTTTCTAACTTTCTTTCGTTTATGCCTTTTAGCCTTTTAGCATGAATTTTGCATTAACAATATTAACGGACAATTAACATCATTAAGCGGAACATTAACACCACATTCATGATTAGAAGCGTAATTCAAGCGAGACATCAATGCGGTGGTTTGCAAATAGTATCGAATTGAATTAATTACAAGACGCCTATGGCTAATACTAGAATCAACACGATTCGTTTTATTCAATTCAAGCTTAAAGTTCCTAGATTGTTCTTCACTCTTCCAAAGGCACATTCTTAGCTTGAGAGGTCCTATCATTCCTTGTATTGTCTTGAGACTTTGACCTTCTCCTTTTAATGTCACCGATTACTCCTGTAGAGGAATGGGAACATTAGTTGGTTTAACTACTCTTTGCATCACTGTTTAGATGTGTTGGGATCGAACTACATGCAGTGCACTATGGTTCACATTCTTAAAACTAGAGTCTTGAGATTTGTACTCCTAGAAGGCACACTGAGTTCTCTTTCTTAGCATTGCGGATCTATAATCCGAACTACTCAAAGGCACACTACGGTTCACATTCAAAACATTGGGAATCGAGTGCATATCATACTTGGCATTAGGCATCGAACATGGAATCAAAGGTTAACTCTCTCACCTAATGTCTTTGGGCATATTGTGATCAAGCATTCTAAGATTTCTTGAGATCGTTTGGCATATAAGCATGCATGTCCAATTGCATTATCATGAGGTTTCTCTAGCTTATCCTCTTCAACAATCTCACGCAGCATTCTAAGCAATCCTTAAGAGATGAGAAGTATGTTTGAATAGCTAGTTTGTTGTTCCTTAGATGAGGAGGGACATATGTTACGGATAAAGCATATTTATTACAAGATTGAACCTTTGATACACCATTCTCCCCATTGGTCATTGGCATTTTCCCTTTTACCTGACTCTTCAGATTCTCAATTTCCTTTTGCAATGAAGCTATTTGTTCGTTATTCTTGTTACGAGTGACCTTAATTGATTCAAATAACTCATTGAAATGACGTTTAACCTTTTCATTTTCTTCTAGAAAACTTTCGTTTTCCTTTTGTAAAGCATTTACTAAGTTTTGAAGATGAAACGTTTGAGAATTCTGAGAATCTAAAGGAGGAGGCATTTGGGAGCCTGTCATATTGTTTGTTTGACCCTTTAATTGAGAGATTTGGGCTTTCAACTTTACGATCGTGTTGCCGAGCTTGAATCGTTCATCACGTTTGTTAATTTGAAAAATCGCATCAAACTCGGAGCATCGAAGATGTCTTGACATTTGAAGTTTTGACATTTTCTTTGAGATGTTGATATTTTAGTTGTAAATTAAAATGCTCAACTTCTAGTTTAGAAAAATGTTTAACAAAATTGTCGTGATCATCGGTTCAATTTTCTCATTTAGTTTAGAATTAGTTTTTCAAGCTCAATGACACGATCATGGGAGACTTTCGGGCCCGAGATAGTTCATGAAATTTGGAAGCATTAATAGAGCAATTTGAAGCGTTGAAAACACATCTTGAGCAACACATTCAATAATAAGATTCTCATTTAATGTATGCAAGTTCTTTCTCTCAATCTCATTATATTTCAAAGGCTGCGCTCATAGTCACTAACTTCAACAACCATTGCATCAAATTCCTTTTCCATTCCCTTAATATCGGTTTCTATCCCCTTTTAAGACTCTCAAAGTGATCTTTTAGAAGTTTAAAGAAGGGCATGACCTCGATTAAATAACATTCTTTCATTTGTTCAAAACCCTTTCCCTTGATTATACCGATGGGTGTGATCCTTTTCTTGCAAGTTTTCTCAAAATCAACAAATAGTTGAAATATAACGATTGGCTAATTAATGTCTTGCTTTTAGTGGCAATTGTTCTAGGTACAAGATGCATTGGTGTATTAGGAGGATACACATCGCTCTAGGCATTTTCCAAAGGGAGGGTTTGTTTCAACAATATTTTCCGCTTTCGCTTATCTAAATCCTTTTTCCGAAGACTTGCTCGGAGTCGACAATGTCCGAGGCTTAAACTTGTTCAAGGAAATCCGGTTTTCCTTCTTGTAGTCATGAGGAGTGATAATTATTTTTTCTCTTTGCATTTAGGATCATTTTGTTTCTTATTCATCTTTTCCTAGTGATTTCATTTGATTTCTTATCTTCCTCGATTGCACTCAACACAACTAGGTTTCATCTAGGCTTAAGGATTTCATTACCATCATAAAGCACCTTATGAGCATTTCTAGCCTTTTAATTACCTCGGATTTGGTTCCTCAATAAGGGAATGCTATGCTTATCGCTTAAGACTCGATGTTTAGTGACCATGTGAGCGATCGAATGGTGTTTCCTTGTATGTACAACTTGTTTTCAAGTTTGTTTTTCAAAGTTTTCGATTAGAAAAATCTCTCAAGAGTTTTGATTCCTTTGCATTAAATTCTTGCTTAAGCATTTTCACATTTTCTTGAAGTTCTTGTTTTGCTTAATTGTTTTAGAAAGTTTTTCTTGCAAGGAATTTAATTCTTGTTTCAATACTTCTTCTCTAAACTTACTTTTTCTAATTCATCATGACGCACTTGGTCATCCATTTCACCGCTCACGAGTGGTCAACTCAAATTTAGCCCGTTGTTCATAAATAGCAACACGTTCTTTATAGGCATTTAGTTCGTAAATTACGAATCATCGAGGGGCACACGCAGGTATTCATAAAAACATAGTCATTGTTGATCGCAGAAGATGCATCACTTGGTACAACTTCACTTTCACTTTGTTTCACATATTGATCATATGGGACAATATCGATATTACCCATATTTTCAATATTTGATTCAATAGTTTCGATTGATTGTACTTTGTCATGCATCTTGCACATCGACATCATCGTATAGTTTTAATACCTCCGAGATGAGCTTGTCATGGGATGGGCCAGCTAGTGGTGAAGAAGAGACCTTGGGAGAAACCATTGGAGAAATGCTAGCCATAAAATTGTGTGTCGCCAGTGAGGTCCATCATCCACATCAGTCGTATGCATCACGGTCAACGACTTGAAAGGCATTCGATGATTGTGACCTATCTCCGAATAGGCTACTCATCCACATCTCGCATCATAGGTCTTGGCATTGCCCTCAAGAAGAAAAAGCAATTCTTCTTCATCCAAAGCGGCACCATTGTCCCGAGCTTGTGCCAAGTGACATCTTATCTACAAGTAGTCGACATTCTATGGACGCTTTGGAGATGTGCGTTCCTTGCAATGTGTCCTCACCACCGGTCATAACATTTGATTGGCTTAGCTTGACCTTGGTTACCATTCCTTCCTCGATTCGGTTGCCAACATAACCTCTCCCGACTCCACCTCTTCCCCGATCATACTGTCTTTCCGAATCTGGTTGCACCACGATCCTTCCATCTTTAACGGTGGCTTGATTGTGTGGGTTAGATGTGTTACGAGGTTGTTGTTGGTTTGTGGGAGAGAATTCATGTTTTGACTAATGAGAAGAGCTAGTTGATTAATGAAGTTACCAGCGTGTGCATCGACATCGACTTGTTTGAACATAGGATCGGGAATGAGTTTGTGATTACCATTACCCAAGCGGTATGACTTGTGATGCTTTGGTTGTGATTCCGATGTTTGAGTAGAAAGTCGTTGAGTTATTAGACGAGCTTGTCTCTCCCTGGTTGGTTTTGAACCGATTGAGAATCAATTTTTCAAACATAGCATGTCTCTCATTCGAAGGAGGAAGGCATAGAGTTGCTCATAGTTTGTATTCTTCAATCCTTTAGTGAGCTTCACACGGTGACAAACTTGTGCCATTCGGATTCATGTTGTTCACAAATTTTGAGTTCATTTGAATGTTAGGCTTAGTCATTCGATGTTCCTCATGTCATTCACTAACTTATGAAATCTCATAGTACTCATAGACATTCTCATCTGGTTTCATCTTGAAGTGCTCAAATTCGTCATAGAGTTGGGATTCTATGTCTTCCATAGTTAATTATGAACCCGAGAGAAGCATCTTAACATTATCCCAAACGCCTTTGCATCGTTGTTATGATTGATCAACTTGTAGATGTCTTTAGGAAGACCTTGAAGAACAATGTTTGAAGCCCCGATATCCGCATCGAATCTCTTTTATCCTTATCATCAAGCTCATCATACATCTTAGGTTTGTCCATTCCGTAAACAGGAGTACCATCTTCATTAGTATCAAGTATGTCTCTAGTCGTCTCAACTCGATATGGTCCTTCATCAATGGATTTGAGAATGTTGACACCATTTTCCTTTCAAGGCAATACAATCGATTCGTTGAGCCCAAGAATCGTAGTCGATTCTGCAAGCATGGGTGGGCGAGTATCCGAGCCACCGCTTGAACATCCTCGGAAGCAATGGAGATGATAGTAGGAGCGTTGGTAGACATGTTAATGATTATACGAGATTTTATAACTCTATGATTAAACCGGAAATAGATTCTTTCACGGATTTTACTAAATCAAGAGAAAACCGTAAACAATCACTCAAGTCGCTAGAAGATAATGCACTAAGTCGCTAGAAGATAATGCACTAAGTCGCTAACACTTAATTCGCTACACCACTAAGTCGCTAGAGTCCCAAGTCGCTAGACAAATGCAAGTCGCTAAGTAGTAACTCGCTAAGCCTCAAGTCGCTAGCAAAATTTTGGCGAAGATTTGCTACTCAAGTCGCTAAAGATACAAGTCGCTAAAGAGCAACTCGCCATGGACCAAGTCGCTATCACTGTCGCTACCCGTGGTGGAGAGTCCACTACTTGTCTTGTAATCGCTAGATCTAAGTCGCTAGGTTTAGAAAGCGTAACTCGCTACAAATTTGTAAAGCAAGTCGCTACGAAGAAACTAATCCGTGAGTTAAGTCGCTAGCATGAAAAACCACATAAACATCACTTTTCAATCCAAAACAACCCAACCAAGATGATTTAAGCTTACCAAATGAAAACCTACACACTTGTGATGATTCTAAACATAAAAGTACTAACAAAATCCAAACTTTAACCCGAGAAATCAACCAAATGATGCAAAACCACTAAACTTTTTCAAACTCAAAACCACTAGAAATCCAAGATGTGCAAGATATGATCTAACCATGGCTCTTGATACCAATTGTAGGATATTAGTTTTCACATACACATCAAACCATAACACAACGTGGCGTATAGATGGAATTCTAGAGAGAAAGTTAGAGGATTAGGGAACTTAGTGAGAGAAAGTGAAAGATATTATTATGAGCTCCAACTCTACCTTGGAAGGTAGAGAGTATTTATAGTCTTACATAAATCGCCACACATCGGGTGTGGATCGGGCATACGGTGGGTAAAGACCCGTCTGTCCTCCACGGTGTTACTTAACTAAATACTACTTAACTTAAAAGAACTACGACTACGAGCTTTCTAACTATTACATATACTTGAGGTGACCGACTCTTTTACACCTGGAATTTCTAATTCCTAACATAAGACAACAATTAACAAACCAATAATTAATAGCATTATTAAGAATTATGCAAAACAACCAATCAACAATTATTCTACCTTTTCTTCTCCCTCTTCCCAAAGTTGTACCATTGTTCTCCTTTCAACAAAAGTGATTGGTAGCAAGCGATATCAAGTCCAACAAGATTGTTTGCTTGAAATGTTTTGGGTAAATAAAAGAAAATTGTACCATTGTTCTCCTCACTCCCTACAAAATGCGGGGTCCTTTCTACCTTTGGTAGAACTGAAGCGACCTCTCTACCTTAGGTAGGGTAAGGCATCACATCTTAACCTCCCCAAACACCGAAAACGGTATTGGTACCCATAACCCGTGGAAGACGGCATTGGGAGTTACTTTACTTTACTTTTTAAAAGAAAGGGTAATGTGTACATTTTAGATAGTTTAAAGAGTTTGAAAAGTATTGGTAGTGGTATCATCAATACATTCGCATGACTTACAAAGTTTGTGCACGGTGTCTTCACAATATGCAAAATTCACTTCAAGATATCGAAGTTTCTTCATTTTTCCAAGACCTTTCATAAGAATTCTCAAATTTTCTCTCCTCATATCAAGTCTTAGACATCTTGTTTCTTCAGTACCCTGCAATCCAAAAACAATGTCCAGAAACCTCATGTTAGAAGTCAGAACAAATGAAAATGTATTAGTGTTCTCCACCTTACAAATAAACTGATCTTTACCATGTCATTAGCCAATATATCTTCAATTTCCTCGTCAATCCACAGTTGGCTATGTTTGTTAGGCTCCTCAGGGTGCGAACGACGAACAATGTTCTTTCTCATTTCTTCTATATGGTCATGCATGCCCAAGACCTGATCATATTTACTAGACATAAGATCATATTTAGAAGAAATAGTTATGAGAGATCTCTGCTCAAGAACTTTTAAACCAATTCTAGCATGAAATCCACAGCTTTCAAGAATTCTGATTGCATCTTCTTTGCTCTTGCCTTTCAATATGCATACAATGTCTAGAAATATTTCCTTATATTCATCCTCCAGACTGATGTAGCTTAGCTCTAGCTTTTCGAGAGTCTCCTTCAAGGGAATTTTTTTAAATCTGTCTAAGGCATCTACCCATTCAAGCTTATCTTTACCACAGAGAAATGAACCCATAACTTCAACTGTTAAGGGAAGACCAGCAGCATAACGTACAACTTTCCTTGATAGCTCTTCGTATCCTTGAACTGGATTCTCTCTTCCAAATGCATACCTACTAAAGAGGGAAATTGCTTCCTGCTTTGATAAGAGAACAATATCACGAATCACGTCCACTCAGTGTGCTACCAATACTTGCTCATCTCTTGTTGTAATGAGAATTCTACTTCATGACTTAAATCACTTAGGCTCACCAGCTAACGCCTTAAGTTGTTCTATGTGGTCCACATCATCTAGAACAAGAAGAACCTTTTTACCGCACATCCTCCTTTTCATTATGTTTTTCCCATCATTAACACTATCTAGAGTAACGCGTTCATTTAGCACTTTTGAAAGGACTTGTTCTTGCAATTTCTTCAAACCAAACATTGAGGCGTTTGAAATTGCTCTTACATTCTCAACAAAGTTGTTAGCTTCGAAATCAGCAGATAGATGATCAAAAATAGCTCTCGCTGTAGTTGTCTTCCCTGCCCCTCCCATGCCCTTGATCCCTATCATGCGAACTTCATCAATACCAATTTCTAAAGATGAAATAACATCCCTTGCTCGGGGTCTCCATGCCAACTAACTTTTCATCAAAGCTAAAATTGATGGATCGTAACTCTAGTGAAATCTGTTGAACAATTTTTTTGATGAATTTAGCTTCGTGCCTGTGGGTATGTAAAAACAAGATCCTGTTTAGCATACAATCATATATGATGAACATGGAACACATGGATATGGTGAAAGAAATTACCCATCAAGAGTGTTCTTCAGCTCCCACCCAGCCAGACCGGCTGCTCCTTTCAAAGCGTCGATCCATTTCCCAGCAGCGTCTTTGTTTTTGTTTTCCAAAAAGGCTTTACCAAATGCCCCACTTTGATAGCGGACATGGGTGGGTTCCACATCAGAAAAGACGGGATAGGCAATTTGTTTGCCAGTCTTTTGACACTCCATGATCTCAACCAGCTCATCCAAGCACCAAGATGAAGAAGCATAGTTCTGTGAGAAAACAATGATGAAGTATCTTGACCATCTAATAGCTTGGATAAGTTGGTTGTCGATAGTTTTACCTTGCTCAATTCTTTCATCATCTTTGTAAGTGTAAATGCCTTTGTCCTTAAGATCTTCATAAAGATGATCAACAAAGTTTTTACGGGTGTCTTCACCCCTGAAGCTTATAAACACATCATACTTAAAGCTATTTTGAATGGATGAGCTTGAAGCGGACGCCTGTGGAGTTACGGATGAAGGATCGATAATCGTAACCTCTTGTTGGAAGACATTGGAAGTATGGTTGAAAGAGTGTATGGTAGTAGAAGCTATCTAAGGCCATCACTATCTAAGGCCTAGGGCTTGTTTTTTTTTCGGATTAAGTGGGTGGGTCCTTTCATTAATGGGTCTTAATGGAAAGGAGGACTCTTTGCTTTCTCTCCATATAGACCATTTAACAGAAAAAGAAACACATTATATGTGTGGCCCCACCACTATCTCCCCATTAAGACTCATTAACAGAAAAAAGAAACACCCCCTAAGCTACCCCGCAAGAAAACAACGCCAAAGCCTAAGGCAGTAGAAGCTAAAAGGGGAACTATAGATGGTACACAGAATGTAAAATAATCTAATAGAAAACAAGACTCTATAAACAAATAGCAAAAGTTATAACCAAGTATATATACAACTTTACTCAGATACTCGCCGGGAAAATGCAAGGTCGTGGCGGCGGTCAGAATAAATCGCGTGAGGCGCGATGACTAATTGTGGTTTTTGTAGGAAAATTAGAGAGTAATAGGAAAATAAAATAATTAGAGGGAGCTTTAATTATATTTTCGTAAAAAGATAATGACTTTTATCTATGGAAATTTTCTTGTCTTTTAATAAAGACCACTTTTTGACATTCGGTTCCAACCTTGACCGAAAGTTCTTTGTTATCTTTTGTATAAATAGTAATTAAGGATCGAATGAAATACGGAGATATTATCGTAAAGGATTAATGACTTTCATCTATGATAATTTCAGAAATTTTTAAAATTAACCTTTATGATAATCATTTACCAAAATGAACCGCACTCAGATAATTTACTAAAATGAACTTTATGAATGATCCGTTGGATATACGGATAAAGGATAGGATAAACGTAATCTCTTATTGTAATTTTTTAATCAATGATCAAAACATCGAAAATTTATGTTCTTGTTTATGAAAGGTTGTTGAGTTGTTCTATGGCTCTCTCACAAAATTGGTATACAAAGTTTCTGGTGTACGTTTTGAGGATCAAAAACAAGAAAAACGAATGAGTGAGATTGGGGAAATAGGGAAGGGTATAGATGCCATTTCAACTTATTTTGTATGTATGTAAAGAAAAACATAATGCGTACGCATCAATACCCTTATTGTTTAGTTGCAAAAGAGGTCATTGCATTATTTCACTTTCATTCGTTAGATTATTTATAGCTATTATATTTCTCATTATTTGTCTTTATTTCTTTCATTGAATTGTGTCATCTAAAATTATTACACAAAGTAAAAAGCAACACATTCTTTAATTATAAATACTAATATAATTTACAACAATATCACCTAACCAAACTAATTGTCTCAGCTAGACTTTATATTCCTCATAACAAACTTTTATCTTTTTGCCTTCCTTTCAACTTGTAACAAAATTATCCATACCAGTTAATACTTTCTCATGCAAAAAAAAAATACCATATGACTTCAACTCCAGATGATAACACAAGTTTTCTTGATCTTCTGTGTAGCTTCACAAGTCCAAACACACAATCACTGCCCATTATTGATAGAAATGAGACTTATAATGGGCTTGCCGAGCACGAAGACTTACATTCAAGTGAAGATGAAAGTGATACTTCAAGTAAAATTGGAGAATATTCTGGTGATGGCTAGCTGAAAACCCGATGGAATTTCATTCATATAATGAAGGAGTGATGAAGTTTATGAACAACGTTGGAGATTATAATGATAATGATAGACATGTGTACGAAGATAACATTCGCATTGATTTCGAATGAATCAACGAATGAAATTAGGCTTTGTATGCATTTTGAAAGCAAAACACAGCTAAAAAAGCCATAACATTGTGGTCTGTTGCACAAAATCAAGAATTTATGGTGGTTGAAAGTTGAATAATGTCACACCCCCAAAATCGGGTCGCAGCGGATGATAATCGGGGCGTGACTTCATAGTACGAAGTTACAGTTATATCGAACAACCTACATGAGTCGTTTGAAAATACACATTTTATCTCATCGATAAGGTTTTACAAGAAAATGTTTCAAGAATCAAACATTTTAAAAGTACTAAAATAAATCTTCATAATGAGAAGACCGCGAAAATGTGACTCTAGTAGTTTTGAATGTAACAGTTAGATGATATCGAATGTAACAGTTAGAACAAGAAAAACCTTTGAGCTATGTTTGTCAGTGATTTTGTATCTCTCCCATCATACATCATTGATTACCAAATGTAACAGTTAGATGATATCGAATGTTACCGGTGAGTAGTTTAATGTTCTTCAAGAGGACTGCAGCAACAACTCCTGTTGTGTGAGTAATATCACCTAATGTATAACTATACGAGATTGTAGTATTGCTCATAACAGAGGAACATATAGACGTCTTGTTATCTACCAATTTAAAAAGTCGTATAATCGTTTGCCCCTTTTACAGTGCCGACCTTCCCGTGTCCTTTAAATCTGTAGGCAGAGCATGAGGAGATTAAGCCTTATTCCATACAAGAAATTTACTCTATAAAACTAGAGAGTGATGACCTTGATACGTGATAAGCAAATATCTTCATAATATTAAACAGATAGGCTACATGACCTTCCTTGTTTTGCCATCATTTTTTCTCCTATTTTAGTTTCTTGGGATCCTAATTTTAGACCACACTTTAATGGTACCAAAACGTAACAATATATATTATAGAATGGGTTTTGCTAGCGGTCTCTCTTTATATATAGACTAAACTACCAAATATAGCAATTGATGAAATCTTTAGTATATTGACCTCATATATGTTATTACTTACTACTGTAGCTCGACTTAGTGGACTGATATGTTTCCCATACATTAATATTTTGATAATTAAGTGGATCGCATCGGTGTTTCGAGAAAATGATCCTCTTGTGGTAGCAGAATATCTAAATAGAAATTTTAGAAATATTTGAGCAAAATTCTGTAAATGTTTACTACTAAAGTAACATGTTTGCTTTGGATCGATGTAAAAAATCAATATTTAGGATGTACTAACATGTGAATATAAAGGTAATATGTGCTAAAACTGCAAGTCTGCAAGCTATACAGTATGACCTCCCTGTTCTTGATAGTTTAATGTAGCCTGCACTATATTAGCAACTATAAAGTGGGGTTTAGATCTCACACATAAGTACTAACAAGATCTACTAAATTATGTCCTTTATAATTATTTGAATTTTATAAACTCATTTTACGAATTTGAATTTTGATTCCAATTCAAAAACGTAACCATCCTGAACAAGTTGTTTCCAACAGATATTTATGTAATGGGTTAAAATTATTTTTATGAGAAAAAAGGCTCTAAAATTTGTGAAGTTTCTTAAAATTAATCGTTAGACTAGAACAAGAGAGTACATGTTTCTATGCTCTACACTCCAAAGTCATAGACAATATCATTGTCTCCCTCTTTGGATACCATTCCACTTTCGAGACAACATCGTGATTATCAGTAGTCAACAATTCTATATACCTGAAACAATTCTACGACCCCCAAGTACAATACAATTCACATTAACACCATTAAAGCAATAACATACAACATAATCAACAGAAACATGATGCTTGAGCCGATTAAACGTATGGAAGCAAAAGGAATTAGCCAAAAATCACAAATAAGAAGGCAACTTTTGAACAATTTGATTACTTGCATTGATCAACTCAGTTTGACTTGTTATACATCATTGTCTCTATGCGCGTTATTGATTATTTTTATTTCTGCAGCTGATCCCCTATGAAACTGAAGAACTACTTAAAAGGCATTTTGATCAGCATTATGGAGAAGAAGGCACATAGGTTTTTAAAAAGGAAACATATTATTTTATAGAATATGGAAGCGGGGTTGTCAATGGTCCCATTGACTGTGAGAGAGGGGTTGTCGAGAGCATTGCTAGTTGGAACTTCTTCAAAATCAAAAGAGTAGAATATTTTCTATGCAGATCCTCACCCATGTGGTTCTTAAGATTCACGAGTATCCAAGCTTGGTTTCCATGTTCTTCTCATGAAGAGTGTGTTCGTGTTCCATGTGTGGTGTATCATGCCCTTGATACTCGAAACTTTGTCAAAGTTTGCAAAGAGTACTGCATCCACTTCCAAGTGGTTGTCCTCTCAATGATTTAACTCTGAACATTAGCAAAATGAGTGAAATGGTTACCATTAACAAAATTGACCTGCCTTTGAGAGATGATCTAGATGTTAAGGAGAATAACGAGACATTTATTTTTAATGGAAAGTATGACGGTGTCAATGCTGTTGTTATTAAGAAGGTTAGAAGGAAGCTTGATGTAGAGAAGACTATTTAGAAGCTTCAGATGTCTTCTACCATCCTAACGTCTGCGCGTTTCTTGGTTGGGAGAGTGATGGCAAATTTGACTACTTTGCGTTTGAAGAATGTGGTTAGAGATTGGAGGAATCTATGCATACTATTAAAACGCACTTTGAGATGACATCATGAAGTAGGAATTTTACATACGCGTCTCTAATGTAAAAGATAGAAATACTTTGGTAATGGATGTCAATGTTTGAGTTGCTAGAGAAATCATCTAATATAATATTGATTCATCCGACTTATGGCATAGTCGTTATAATTAATTGCGTATTATTTTTGGTATTAAATAATAAATATTAATGATTCAAGAGTCGAGTTAGTTTACAAACTCTTATTTTGATAGAAATTAAGGGACACACGGTCATTTTATTTGATTAAAAAAAAGATCTAAAGAAAAAAAAAGACAAAAGTGTAAATTCATTCAAAACTCACCATAATCTCTCCCTCATTAAATGTAGAGGTGGCAAATGTTGCCCAAATTGCAATTAAGGGGCTGTTTGGTTCACATATATTTGAGGGATTTCACGAGTTTTGCATTTTAAATCCCATGAATGTTTGTGTTTGGTTGGTAAAGTGGACCAATATTGAATTCATTGAAAAGCTAAAAGTGGCGATTATAAATTCACTCCACATGGGATGTATTTCTAATTGGTCTCACATGAAATTGTAAAAAGCTAAAACTAGACCAAATTGCCCTTTCACTTTCTTTATCTATTGGTTGTCTTCATCCCCAAAGTCCCAAACCACCAAACCCTACTTTCACAATAAACACCCAATTGAACTTTTCTTCTTTCATGGGTAACAACGAATCTGCAGGTGTTCGATTTATGCAGTTGCTCGATTTCTCAAGATGTTGTTTTTAACAAATCAAGGGATTCCAGGTGTTCGATTACTCATTCGATTTCTAAACCCGACTCGAATAACCAGTTTATGTCTTTTACAAGAAAGTAAGAAATTATGCTCAGATTTTTTACAGATTGTAAATCAACATTAAAGTTGATTTTTGGTAATCAAATATGTTACCAAAAACCAACAAGATCCACAGATCAAGTTATTGCAAGTCCAAACTGAACTTTCATAATTTTTAACTAGTATCAAAAGTCCATGTGTTGTGCTATAAGCTATATAATGATCACACAACTTAAGTAATGCATAACAGTGTGGATGGAGTTGATTAAGAACTTGTTGTAAATGAATTATCAGAATTGATTTTGGTATGTTCTTAAGATAAAGGGGCAATTAAGTCATATAGTATCACTTGCTTTGTAACATTTATACAAAAATCTGTGAACCAAACAAGCAACAAGACTTCAAATACCAGGTTTCTAAAATCTCTGCAATTTCAAATTGCTCATAATTTTAAATACCATGATTTAAATATCATGAACCAAACACACCCTTAATGAGCTTTTTTGGCATTTTTGTACGTTTTATACGTTTTTGTACATTTGCGTCAGTTTTCATACGTTATCGTCCGTTTTGATACATTTTCGTTTGTTTTTATACGTTTTGTCCGTTTTCGCCTGTTTTGATACGTTTTTACCTTTTGGTTGTGTCTTACTTTTATAAACTAGATAATGGAAGTGAAAACTAAAATTTCTTAATGTAGACATGTTATTGCCTCTCAGAGTAAGTTTTTTTTTTTTTTTTTGGTTAAAGGCTTTAACCCTGTAAAATAAGAGTAAGAAATGTGGTTAAACTTGACTTTCCAAGTCCAACAACGTAATAAGAAAAATTGATGTAGTCTTCTTTGTTATACCAAGTTGTGAACTTAGATGGTTGTTTGGTGTTGCGTATCAGGTTAATTACGTTTTGGCTATTTAGGATTTCTTATGAAACTTCGTATAGGGGCTATATATGGGATTGCTTATTTGAATAACTACTTTTAACGGATGTTTGAGGTTGCTTATTAAACTGCTTAAAATGGCTTTTTGTTTTACAATATAGTTTTCCCAAACACCCTCTTATCCATTGCTGTTTTCTTTTAATTTCTACAAATATGTTTCGATTTTGTCACAAAGTAGATGCGCCAATGGAAGAAATGCGCAACATCTATCAGAGAAGAGAGTAGTTACAATTAAGATAGTTATATGATTACCTTTGAGTAATTACAATTCAAATAGTTATATAATTACCTTTGTGTTGGCAGGAATCACTCGATGTAGTTCATTTACTTTTTACTTTTTTACTTTCATTTGATTATAACTTGTACGCCTCGTGCACCTTTCTAGATGCTTTCAACACTGAAAAGATGTTAACAGCTAATGAGATGTTGAAGTATGGGAAAACAGATTGATATATCGAATATGACTTCAAGAGTTACAAGATGTGTCCCTCAACAAGTAGCTTTTATGTCAATCCAAGAAATGGTTTTCGAGGTGTGTTTCAATGTGTATGTAAAGATGAGGATACTCCGACAACTTATTAAACGGGTTCTATACTTCTAGAACCATCTTATCACTTTTCTTATCTACCCACATGTCTATTTGGCAACCTCCTCCTTGCACTACTCATAATTATGTGTTGATGTTAGTTCAAATTTGTGTTTGATAGTAATTTGAAGAAGTGCTAAAAGGGTGGATGAATAATTTAAAATTGAAATTATTATTGTAATAATTACTTTTATTCTAAGAAAATACACTTTAGGTGACTCTGACACCATATTTGCCCATTAGAGATGTGAAACAACTTGGACCCAATGGTTTCGTTCTTCCGTAAATCTTTTATATAATAAAAGAATTACATCATTTTGGAGTATTTTTGCAAAACACTTCTTATTGAAAAAAAAATTAAACCAATAGGAGAGCTCGAATTTGCCACGTAGGCAAAATCGAGCAATATGATTGGTCAACAGAAAGTCAAAATTAAATTGGTTTTGGTCAAACTTAATAATTTTGGTGGACAAATTTAGTTAAGAAAAAAATGCATAAAATATAGGTGTCAAATTTATGAAAACATAAACTTAAAAAGAGGGAGTAATTAATAAAACTTTAGCGGTTGAATTTTAAATAAATTATATAGAACTAAGTGTAAAATTACAAGTTTCCATATTTTTAATAACTTTAGAAAAAACAAATAACCCTTACACTTTATACCCCTATACTTTATAATATTAGTAAGCTGGAATATAAATATCAAATGGTAAGCACGAGTTCTTGTGATATGAAAATAAATATCGTGATTCTACTTATAACAATGACTCGTGAATTATTATTTAAAATTTATATATGGATATCCATAAAAACATTTTAAAAACTTTACGGAGCATATTTTAACTTCATCAATGCTCATTATGTGCTACTAAACTCGCACATTTTGTACAACATGATATCAATAGTTAAAGTTAAACAACAACATCAACCTCAACCTCAACATGTCTGTGAGTTAAAAACGTTTTACAAAGCTAATTATTAAAAAAAAAACAAACAAACACATGGGTTAAATAGTCATTATATTGGTTAATTTAGAAGGTTTTTCCTTAAATTATAAAAAAAAAATGCACGCATCACAATCCTTATTTCATCACAATCCTTATTTGACAACATTGATATCTAATTAAAAGTTATTAGATAACTTGTGTAATGAATATTCTAATAGAATTACATCCTTAAAAACCTGGAATTGCTCCTAGATTCTATGGATGAACAATATGTCAATTGTTGTGCAAATTGTCATCAGCTTTAAACTTGAAAGTTAGGAAAGCATCAAACGTTACATAATAAGATATTAAAGTTTACGGAGTTTTAATGGGCACATTGTTGTTTGTATACAATGATGCTGGTTTAATTGAGATGACACTCAATACTAGTCATGGTAGGATTTCATCCTTGTTAATGGCCATGTGAACTAGTAGTGCTTATCTAATAGCACAGTTGCATTATACATTAAAAGAATAAGAATACTTTAAACTTTGAAATGTTTGAAAGTTTAAATTGTCATAAATTGGTGAAAGAGGATGTCACACGCTTTATGAATTATTATGTGGATTGGTGAATGCACATATACAAGGACTTCACTAATTGAATTCTTGAAATAAGTATTCTCAAATTACGATAGATCAAGTTGGTTGATTTATGTCTAGTCAACAAGTATGATTGTCATTACTTGAGGCATAATTCATCAACTGGAATTTTCATGCATTGATCTATTTGGTATTTGGATAAGGGATGTTAAACGATTGTTATAATAAATCAAATACTTGGTATGATTGATTTTATAATATATTGTATCCTATATTTACATGTTTAATCCGTGAATAAATTTATTTATTCTAAATCGTCCGTTGTCGATTAATGATATGGGAGTATCGTTAAACTAAGACAAATCTGAGAGATATGGTAGAATATACTTGAAAGTATATTGATGAGAATGCATACCAATTTCAGATGATATTCAATGAATTGAATATAGGACTTATCCCAACTACATAATTTACTTTGTGGATATTGTTATAAGTAAATTATGAATAGTTATCCTCGACTTGAGATACCGGATAAGTGTCATGAATGTAGTGCATACGTGGAACAACTTAACGCTATACGAATCGGTAGTCATAAGGGTTGTTTCTCAAGTGTTGCAAAGTTTGTGGGTTATTCTCGTAGTCAAGATAGAATTTGTTCCTTCAAATTTATTTGGAGTTTAATATCTTGGGCCCTCGTAGGGTTGACAAGATGTTTGTGTGGCCACACCCAAAATCTCCCGAATATGTTCAAGATTTGGTAATCTTGCTCAATCACTTATAACGAGAAATGTAATAGTGGATAAAGAATGACTTAATTCCATATCTTTATTTAACATGGTATTAGAAACAAAGGATAATAATAATGAGAAATCATTAAAAGGTTTTCCAGAGCCTTGCTCGAGTTGTACTAGAGGCATCAGTGTTGCTAGACGCTAACCGAATGTGATCACTCTATTAAGATATATCCAGTGGAGCTGTTGGTTTTATGGATATAAATTAGTAGACGTGAGTTAGGATCGAACTCGAGACTTTGGGATTGCACACTTTACGTATGAGAATTTAAAGTTAATAATTAAATATAAATGTTGTATTTATTTATTTATTAAACGAAATAACTAACGGACGTTAAGTAATTAATGTAATGGACTAACGGTCGTTAAATGTTTATGGAAAAGGATCTAATTGCAAAAGTTGGGAAGGTTCCTAATCCTTTGAGGGACTCCAAACCGATCGGCCATAGGGAAAAATAAGGAAAGAAAACCAACTTGTTCACCAAGTTTGCTTGGGTATATAAACAAGGCTTGGGGTTTTATTTTTCCATCTCTTGTGCTCATAAGCTAAACCCTAAAATTGTTTTGTGTGTGTTTTTGTCTCCAAAACCGATCGTACACCTTATAGGGGTCGATCCAAGTCTTTTCCACAAAACAAGTTATTTGTTTGATAAAAACTAGCGGTACTTTAATTCGGTTTAGTACGTGTGTACAAGAACTTAGTAATAACATACTTTTGTTATTATCTTGGATTGAATACAAAACGATAAGGGGTAATTCACATAATCCTAACTAAATCAAATTAGGGTTCATCCGTTGCTAGTTTGTGGATTTGATTCTTGTTCGGCTAGAATCAAGAAAGGTACGCATACTTTATTCTTTAGTTAATTAATTATTCATTATATGTTCCTATACGCTTCCGCACTTACTTTGATGTTTATTGTTTATATTTATGATTAGTCATGTTATATAATTCCAACAGTGGCATCACGAGTCATTGGTTTTAATGAGTAATTAATTACTAAACACGTAAAAAACGGATATTGTATTGTGTTTGATATGATTTATTCTAGGGTTTTGGTTATGATTATATAAACCCTAATTTTAGGGTTAAGGCTTTTGCCCTAATTTGGTTTTAAAAATCTATTATGGATCGAAAATTTTTTTATGGGTGGAAACCCTAAAATTTTTTAGTCGATTTCTTAATTTTTTTTTAGGGTTTATATTAATTGTTATGTTATCAATATCGAAACCTAGATTTAATATATTTGTTACGTGATAAATTCATGAATAAAGTGTTATGTGACATGGAATTGTATGCGATCTTGTGACTTAATTGAATAATTGTTATGTTATATCCATGATGATACATGCATGTTTGTCATGGATAGTTGCTTGTATTATTATTTAATTGTTAAGATTGGATTAATTGTTAAGTTTTATACACATGTATAATTATGATAAATCTTGAATTGGGGAAAACTCCAATTATATACATTAATGAATCAATTATGCAATTTGGTATATCATTAATTATGGGTTTACATAATCGATTCGTCGATGTATGTGGCTCACTTTCAATTGAGAGAGTGAAAGCCCTAATTAATATATACGTTAATTTAACCTAGACATTGATTATTAATAGGGTTTTATCGAATAAGTTGCATGTGGCTACTTGTTTACACGTATAAATTGTTTATTATGTGCGCATTGTTCTTAGTTGTTTATATTTTTTTATTGGTATTACTTGTTTGTTTATTATGTGCGACAGTTTTAAGCAAAGGGTAATTTTGAATAGAAAAATAATACGGACTAAACAATGGTGAAATTTGATTTGTTTTGGAAGAGTTAAGTTTTCAATAGTTTAATTGATTGGTGACTTTGGTACAATGATCGAACGGCTCACCCATTCGAATGAACTATAAAGGGTTATTTAAAGTGCGCAACACACTCGAATGGATGTCTAAGGTTATGCGTTTGCGCTTACACCGTCCTCTCGCCTCCAGAAGTTCGAATGGAGCTACTTAGTAAGCTATAAAAGTACAAGCTCATCTTAAGGCGAATTAGTTTTAATTTCATGCGCCACTTGGTGGTAATTATCCAAACACTAAGTGTTTACACTTATGCAAAAGTACGGTATAATGGATGATAATTAACACTAAATTCCTTGATTGGTGAACCCAATACCTCAATCAAAACTTTGATAATTTGATCTTTATGAATTGGTAATAAAAGTTTTTATTAAATTTATGCTACAAGATGAATGCATGACATCTTTGTACATCTTTGATTTGACCACATAAAATCAAAACTAGTACCCTTTTAAATTAAGTTATATGCCATCTAATTAAAGGGACACTTGAAGTTGCAATTTACGTCATGACAGTACTTGGCGAGATTGTAATGGAGAGGTAAATCTCTATGTAAAGTCGACCTTACATGGACATATTTGCGTTCTTTAAGTTAGACACTTAAGTTGAGTAGGAAGTGAGACACGGACTCAATGGCATAAGATGGGATAAAACATGTTTATATTTGCAATAGCGTTGGAAAATATAAATCCCATAATGATCTAGGAATTGGAAATTGTTTGCCAATTAATGTTCGACAGATTACCCTATTATGTGCTTTCGTTACTAGCGATCAACTCGATGTAATGGAACTACGATAATTTGGATCCTAGTTTTCTAGAAAATTCTATGGTTATATGTATATTACCTTGGGTATTTTATTTTCTTGAAAAGTTATATTATCGAAAATACTAATACTTGAATTTTGAAAATTCTTTAAATGTATTAATGCAACATTAAACCGTAAACGAGGTTATTCTCATTGGTAAATTGATCTACACCGTAAGGGTTTTGGTAGAGTCAACTTTACTATAAGAATGAACCTAGTCTTTTTTTCTAAGAAAGAGTGAGATTCAACCCTATCCCTTTTCATGAATGAAGAAAGGTATGATAGGACAATTAGAATTGTCAAAATTCTAAATACATAACTCGTAAGCAAATTTTAATAGTTAAGAAAATTGCATATTTTCGAGTTATTAAATTAGAAGCTAGACTAATTATCGTATAATTGGTAAAAGACAAACTAGCATATTTTATCTAGTTGTTGTGCTTTGACGATTTAAAAGTACTACTTACAATTGTTGGAATAGTAGAACTATTAAGAAAGAAATTGCATGCCCAATTTTTCAAGTTAATAGCATTGATGGATAGTTCATCATCTACATAGTAGAATACACTCTTTAAGTACATAAGTAATTGTTATGTATGGACTTTTTCAAAGGTGTAGGAAGTAAATAGAACACTATTTTCTTTTCTTGGTTAATGAAACACTTACAATGTTGTCAAATCCAGTGGGAGTATGTTGTTCTTATTATCGAATAAGGAATTAATGTAATGATCTCTTATTCGATGGGAGTTACAAGCTTTGTCATCTTGGTAGTAACCCAGATTATCTCTAGAATGTCTTAAGATAATTACTTTCCACTTGTAGACACTTATGTTTTCAAGGATAGTCGGTACGCTTCCTTATTAGACAATGAAGTGGTTCTACATCTACTAGTTATGCTAATATCAATGACACAATCATATTAGTTACATAAACAAACATATGTCGTGTTGTTTATTCGCTACATGATGTTGTTCCATGCACAAGTGGGAGAAATCTATATTGTGTGCAAGGTACAACATATAAGTATATGATTTAAAGGATTCTCTTGACTGCAAGGTAAGAGACTAACGTTCTAATATAACTTGAACATATCTAATTCAAGAAACACTTGGTGTTGAAATTTACGTCATGTGAGAACTTGGCGAGATTGCAACAACAAAGTAAATCTCTATGTGAAGTCAGACCTTGCATGGACATATTTGCAGTTTCTAAATTAGACAAGTATTTAGAATATGTGTCAAGATGATATATATAAGACTACTTCAAATTAGATATTTATGTATTATTAGAATGACATAAATGAAGTAATTTAATACTACTTCAATTTGTTTATTTATGAATTTTGGAATGACATAAATGAAAAATAATGTAGTCCTACATTATTATGAAGTAAATAAATTAACTTGAAATTACTATTGAAACCAAGAGTTGTGTTCATAATTACTTTAGTTAAACATGTTTATGATTCATTGTAAAGACATAAACATAAAGTCTTTTAAGACTTATAATAAAGAAAGACGTTAACTTGTTATGTTTTTAATTAAGACATATACAAGAAGTCATTGAGTTGATCAATGATTTATAACGATAATGGGATTATAACAATTTATGTTTCTTGTTGAGACATGGATATGAAGTAACTTGGTTAAAAGGTACTTGTGTTATAAAGCATGTAATTGGCTTGGAAAGTCTATTATATCATTAAGTTGACTTAGTTGGTAAATAGGTAAGTCAAAAGGAATATGTTTATCTTAAATATTGTTAGATTGTCTTACAATATTAATTCTAATGAATACCACAAGTTGATGGTATTTTCGTTAGAGAATCGACTCTATTTGATTTGTTTGATTCATGATAACCATAACTTCTTTCTTAAAAAGTAACAAGGTTAGAATATTGAGTATGGATTGAATATACTCGATATGACTCCAACCTAGAAGATTAATAAAACACCATTTCATTATGGAATGTGATGAATCACATTAAGTTTTAAAGTTGAAGATTCTGAATTTGTTAAACTACTTATGAATAGGTTATTAACAAACTAAAGTCAGGAATTGTCAATGTGCATTTGTAATGTCCCAAAAGAGAACAATGTAGTTTTGATCTAATTGCTAAGTATATATAGATAGTCTATATATTACAAAAGGCAAGTGGGAATTTTTTTATCTTGAAAGATAAAATTACAAGATACATAATCTTCTAAAACACACTAGTAAATATCATGATGAGGTTAGACATGTAATTGATAGACCTCATGATGATGGAATTTTCATTCATAGATCTGCAAGGATATCTCAGATATTTGACTTATATGCTGGGAAATATGAGTTACAGGATTATAGTAAACCTGATAATCATTATGATGGATTACCAAATATTGAATTGGGAAAATTACTCATACTATGAATGTTAAAGATGCTGTCCATAAAGATAATCAATTTTGGAAATTTGGTTTATCTTAATAGTTAGACTAGAGAATAGAAATGAGTTTCTTCAAAGAGATGGAAAGCCCTAGTGGTTTGAATTTCTATGTAGAAATCATATGGACAATATTCTACACATATTTAATGCATGTCTTATGACAAGATTATTAATCATACTTAAGCAATTAATTATGATTGAATATTCTTTTCTGGACACATTAAATATATAAAGATGATAATTGTCATACTTGTTTTCATTAATATGAAATATGACAATGGAATGTCAAAACTCTTTCTTGAGAAATTACTTGAGCGAGGACGGTAAGTAATTGAAAGGTTTTTTGAATTCATATAATCTTTGGAAGTGTACGAAGTGCAATAATTCATGAATGGATAAATGCATGCATCTATGAAATTATTCTTATATTAAATTATTAAATCCATTTTCGATTTATAATTAAAATAAGATAAATTTTAAGTATTCCTGAAAGCTAGTGGGAGTATTATGTTAAGATTTTAAATCTTATATGTTGAATAACATATAGGAAGTAACATTCCTTGTAAGCTAAATGTTAAGTCTTAGATTGGAATGAAACTTCACTTGTAAGATTTAAAAATTAAAACATACAACCTTGAAATATATGTTTATTGTTAATAAACATGTGCAGTAAAATAAATGATTCTAATAAAACATGATATATCATTTGGGAAATTGATAAATATCTTTTGACAAGATAGAACGTGAATGAATTCTAAGTTTGAATGTAGATTCATCATGTACATCATGTTGTGTATTAAAATTGTTGTATCATTCTTGAATAAGAAGTGATTTGACAACATTGATATCTAATTAAAAGTTATTAGATAACTTGTGTAATGAATATTCTAATAGAATTACATCCTTAAAAACCTGGAATTGCTCCTAGATTCTATGGATGAACAATATGTCAATTGTTGTGCAAATTGTCATCAGCTTTAAACTTGAAAGTTAGGAAAGCATCAAACGTTACATAATAAGATATTAAAGTTTACGGAGTTTTAATGGGCACATTGTTGTTTGTATACAATGATGTTTGGTTTAATTGAGATGACACTCAATACTAGTCATGGTAGGATTTCATCCTTGTTAATGGCCATGTGAACTAGTAGTGCTTATCTAATAGCACAGTTGCATTATACATTAAAAGAATAAGAATACTTTAAACTTTGAAATGTTTGAAAGTTTAAATTGTCATAAATTGGTGAAAGAGGATGTCACACGCTTTATGAATTATTATGTGGATTGGTGAATGCACATATACAAGGACTTCACTAATTGAATTCTTGAAATAAGTATTCTCAAAATTACGATAGATCAAGTTGGTTGATTTATGTCTAGTCAACAAGTATGATTGTCATTACTTGAGGCATAATTCATCAACTGGAATTTTCATGCATTGATCTATTTGGTATTTGGATAAGGGATGTTAAACGATTGTTATAATAAATCAAATACTTGGTATGATTGATTTTATAATATATTGTATCCTATATTTACATGTTTAATCCGTGAATAAATTTATTTATTCTAAATCGTCCGTTGTCGATTAATGATATGGGAGTATCGTTAAACTAAGACAAATCGAGAGATATGGTAGAATATACTTGAAAGTATATTGATGAGAATGCATACCAATTTCGGATGATATTCAATGAATTGAATATAGGACTTATCCCAACTACATAATTTACTTTGTGGATATTGTTATAAGTAAATTATGAATAGTTATCCTCGACTTGAGATACCGGATAAGTGTCATGAATGTAGTGCACTGTGGAACAACTTAACGCTATACGAATCGGTAGTCATAAGGGTTGTTTCTCAAGTGTTGCAAAGTTTGTGGGTTATTCTCGTAGTCAAGATAGAATTTGTTCCTTCAAATTTATTTGGAGTTTAATATTGGGCCCTCGTAGGGTTGACAAGATGTTTGTGTGCCACACCCAAAATCTCCCCGAATATGTTCGTAAGATTTGGTAATCTTGCTCAATCACTTATAACGAGAAATGTAATAGTTGGATAAAGAATGACTTAATTCCATATCTTTATTTAACATGGTATTAGAAACAAAAGGATAATAATAATGAGAAATCATTAAAAGGTTTTCCAGAGCCTTGCTCGAGTTGTACTAGAGGCATCAAGTGTTGCTAGACGCTAACCGAATGTGATCACTCTATTAAGATATATCCAAGTGGGAGCCGTTGGTTTTATGGATATAAATTAGTAGACGTGAGTTAGGATCGAACTCGAGACTTTGGGATTGCACACTTTACGTATGAGAATTTAAAGTTAATAATTAAATATAAATGTTGTATTTATTTATTTATTAAACGAAATAACTAACGGACGTTAAGTAATTAATGTAATGGACTAACGGTCGTTAAATGTTTATGGAAAAGGATCTAATTGCAAAAGTTGGGAAGGTTCCGGAATCCCTTTGAGGGACTCCAAACCGATCGGCCATAGGGAAAAAATAAGGAAAGAAAAACCAACTTGTTCACCAAGTTTGCTTGGGTATATAAACAAGGCTTGGGGTTTTATTTTTTTAGATCTCTTGTGCTCATAAGCTAAACCCTAAAATTGTTTTGTGTGTGTTTTTGTCTCCAAAACCGATCGTACACCTTATAGGGGTCGATCCAAGTCTTTTCCACAAAACAAGTTATTTGTTTGATAAAAACTAGCGGTACTTTAATTCGGTTTAGTACGTGTGTACAAGAACTTAGTAATAACATACTTTTGTTATTATCTTGGATTGAATACAAAACGATAAGGGTAATTCACATAATCCTAACTAAATCAAATTAGGGTTCATCCGTTGTTAGTTTGTGGATTTGATTCTTGTTCGCTAGAATCAAGAAAGGTGCACGCATACTTTATTCTTTAGTTAATTAATTATTCATTATATGTTCCTATACGCCTCGCACTTACTTTGATGTTTATTGTTTATATTTATGATTAGTCATGTTATATAATTCCAACAGTGGCATCACGAGTCATTGGTTTTAATGAGTAATTAATTACTAAACACGTAAAAAACGGATATTGTATTGTGTTTGATATGATTTATTCTAGGGTTTTGGTTATGATTATATAAACCCTAATTTTAGGGTTAAGGATTTTGCCCTAATTTGGTTTTAAAAATCTATTATGGATCGAAAATTTTTTATGGGTGGAAACCCTAAAATTTTTTAGTCGATTTCCTAAATTTTTTTTTAGGGTTTATATTAATTGTTATGTTATCAATATCGAAACCTAGATTTAATATATTTGTTACGTGATAAATTCATGAATAAAGTGTTATGTGACATGGAATTGTATGCGATCTTGTGACTTAATTGAATAATTGTTATGTTATATCCATGATGATACATGCATGTTTGTCATGGATAGTTGCTTGTATTATTATTTAATTGTTAAGATTGGATTAATTGTTAAGTTTTATACACATGTATAATTATGATAAATCTTGAATTGGGGAAAACTCCAATTATATACATTAATGAATCAATTATGTGCAATTTGGTATATCATTAATTATGGGTTTACGCAATCGATTCGTCGATGTATGTGGCTCACTTTCAATTGAGAGAGTGAAAGCCCTAATTAATATATACGTTAATTTAACCTAGACATTGATTATTAATAGGGTTTTATCGAATAAGTTGCATGTGGCTACTTGTTTACACGTATAAATTGTTTATTATGTGCGCATTGTTCTTAGTTGTTTATATTTTTTATTGGTATTACTTGTTTGTTTATTATGTGCATGCTTTTAAGCAAAGGGTAATTTTGAATAGAAAAATAATACGGACTAAACAATGGTGAAATTTGATTTGTTTTGGAAGAGTTAAGTTTTCAATAGTTTAATTGATTGGTGACTTTGGTACAATGATCGAACGGCTCACCCATTCGAATGAACTATAAAGGGTTATTTAAGAAGTGCATACAACAATCGAATGGATGTCTAAGGTTATGCGTTTGCGCCACCGGTCCTCCGCCCTCAGAAGTTCGAATGGAGCTACTTAGTAAGCTATAAAAGTACAAGCTCATCTTAAGGATAATTAGTTTTAATTCCATGCGCCACTTCTATGGTAATTATCCCAAACACTAAGTGTTTACACTTATGCAAAAGTACGGTATAATGGATGATAATTAACACTAAATTCCTTGATTGGTGAACCCAATACCTCAATCAAAACTTTGATAATTTGATCTTTATGAATTGGTAATAAAAAGTTTTTTATTAAATTTATGCTACAAGATGAATGCATGACATCTTTGTACATCTTTGATTTGACCACATAAAATCAAAACTAGTACCCTTTTAAATTAAGTTATATGCCATCTAATTAAAGGGACACTTGAAGTTGCAATTTACGTCATGACAGTACTTGGCGAGATTGTAATGGAGAGGTAAATCTCTATGTAAGGATTTTCTACGCCTGCTCAAGGTATGAATGTATAATTAAGTTGAGTTGCTGATTTAGATAATACATGAATGTATTTTAATGTACCAAAGATGTGTTTTAGTGCCTATATAGGGAATTTTATGGTAGGAATGTTTGAATATGTGAGTCGGATACGCATGTTATACGGTTAGAAATACGTGAGCCTATTGGGGCACACACGTAAGCAAAATCGTGAGATGTGATTGGTTAATAAAAGTCAAAATTAAATTGATTTCGGTCAACCTTTAAAGTCGGACACGATCGTGACCAGTCATGGGTGCCACATTAGCTTTCTCGACAAAATAACTTTGAAATGACCAATGGGTGTAGGTCGAGGATCGGTCGAGGCAAACGAAAACGAAAATCGTTGTTTTTCAACCGATATTTACACACGCTTTCCTTTCAACTTTTTTTATTTATTATTTTTATTTTTTTTATTTTTAACTTTACCATCGATCGCGAACTCTGGTGGTGTCTAAGTCATCGAGAGAATTCATTCTTATTGAAAAACAATTGGGCCAATAGGAGAGCTCGATTTCGCCACGTAAGCAAAATCATGTGATGTGATTGATTAATAAAAGTCAAAATTAAATTGATTTTGGTCAAACTTTAATAAATTTGGTGAAAAATTTTGGTTGATAGAAAAAACACATAAAAATATAGGTGTCAAATTTGTGAAAAAAAACTTAAAAAAAGATGAGGTAATTAATAAAACTTTAGTGGTTGAATTTTTAAAACTTATATAGAGTTAAGTGTAATATTATAAGCTTCCATGTTTTTAATAACTTTGGATTATAAACAAATACCCCTTATACTTTATACACTTTATACTTTATATCTTAAAAAATACAATGTATACGTTGTTTTAAAATAACAACATATAAATTTGCATAAGATTATAAATATCAATTTTTTTTACTTTTTACGTTCAATAAGGACCCACTTATTTCATTTTTAAAAGTTTAACTTATGTGACACGAGTTTACATTTTTAAAAGTTTAACTTAAGCACGGGTTACTTTAATATAAAAATAAATATACGCGATTATACTTATACAATATTTGTAAAAACAAAAACTTAAAAAAATATGAGGTAATTAATAAAACTTTAGTGGTTGAATTTTTAAAATTTATATAAGGTTAAGTGTAATATTATAAGTTTTCATGTTTTATAATAACTTTAGAAATTAAACAAATTCACCTTTATACTTTATACCCCTATACTTTATATATTAAAAATACAATATACATGTTGTTTTAAAATTACAACATATAAATATGCATAGGATGATAAATATCAAAATATTTCTTTTACTATATAAGTTCAAGAAGGAATCATTTATTTTATTTTAAAAGATGATTATGACACGAATTTGAATATTAAATACGGCTAAATTTTGAAAACGAAAATATAATTATCAATTTGTAAAGACGCAAGCATCGTAATATGGAAAAAAATATACGTGATTGTCTTATAACAATGAATCTTGTAATTTTATTTTTTATATAAGGATATGTAGAAAAACATTTTTAAAAACTTTAAGGAATATATTTTAACTTCATTGACGCCAATTATGTGTTAATAAACTCAGATCTTGTGACAAATATAATATAAATAGTGAAATTTAAATAGAACATCAACATATATATCTCGCTAAATATAGTTAAATCTTGAGTTATTCAAGAGAAACTTTACAAAATTTTATTTTAACAAATTTAATGGATACTAATATATAATGGAAACTCATAAGATAAGATATAATTATACGTAATTACCTTTAAATACAAAATATTCAATATTAATAAAATAAAATTTTTTTTATTAAACCTCACAAGACGAAGATATAACTAGCGATTAAAAGTGCCAACCAACAAAAGTAGGAAAGCTTAGCACCTCATGAAGGTGCTTACGTGTTTGGTTCACAGTTCACTTATAAGCCATAATGAGAAGTCTATTTGACCGTGAAATTGATGTTTTGAACTGTATAAATTCATTCAACTATTACTTGTAAGTTTTAGTGTTTTAGTTCAAACATAATGTTTTATGAGTAGTGCTTGGTATCTCTATTTCAATATATAATATGTTATATACCAATAATACAACGAACCTATTCTGATGGCTCTTTCTTAGAAGATGACCTAAATAAAACTCGAATACCTTTTGGCAGGTGCATCCTTCACATGTGATAAGTTTGGATGGCATGCGTATTTTACATGATCCCTCTGTACGTTATATGATGGATATGAAGATTTCTGTTGATACATGTTCTTTTTGCTTATTAACTGTTATTTCATGCAATGCGTAATGGATTACTCTTTTCTATACGCATTTTGTTTTCTGGCGAAGTTTACTTTTTATTCATGTTCTAAATATTCGATCATATTCGTACATTTTAATTGAGCTTCAATATATAAGATGTTGATTTTGTTTGAAATTTGGATCACAAGAATCGAGAGTCGCAGAACACTTTCGTGATCAAGATTCGCTGGTTCTACCGAAATCTTAAATTGATAAAACTCGGATTTAGAATCGTGAACTGTTTTTGTGTGTCATGAAACTGAACCAGAAGATGAATATATGACCAATAAAACCGCCAAACGGTTGTAACTGCCATAGCATTGAATGTACAACAAACAAAGAAATTAACGGCAAAATACGGAAATTTTATTTTCTAATCGTTTTAACATAACACTTTATACCAAATAAATTTTTTCAGCCCACGGGCGCCCATGGACTCGCTACTGTGGTGTCTTGCCGGACCCCGTCATTCGGGGTTTCGCTCGAATGATAATCATAATAACGTCATACAAGTGTGCACTCCGCACAACCCCGACTTGTTGAACATTTATCACGATTACACATTGGTCACCTAAGTCAATCCATTACACTTAAATAATATCGGTGATGCAAAATTACCAACAAATTTTAATGTAGATGATGATGTACGTCTAGAAAGAAGAATAAGGCGCGATACATGTGAAAGGGGAAGAGATATCAATTTTATGCCAACTACAGAACCTCATGAGGGAGTTCAGATTACCTTGATACCGACTAAAGTTGCTTCAGCAATCAAATAAAATATGGTAAATTCGGAGCAACCTCATAAGTTAGGCACTACAGATATGCCAAACATCTGCTTTTTTGTTGCATGTCACTTCGAGGGCAGAGGCTAGAAATTCTAATAAGATCCCAACCACAAGGGCAAATTTTGGGGGCATTTTATTCAGCTTTATCCTGTGGGTGTCCTTACCCAGCAGTTTGAAGGCGGTGAAACATTTCAATGGAGCAAGGTTATGACATTTGTATACTATATTATTCTTGGTAAAATCTACTGCGATCACCACGATATCATGCGTATCAAAGGTAGCAGCAATTATTGTTGCAAACTCAAGTTCAAGGAAGTCAATTGTTGATAGAAATCCAGATGGAAAGATGTTGTATTACTATATTAACCTCTCGAGATGGAAAGATGTATGGGTCGGGTAATGGACTAACGGGTTAAAACATGTTCGGGTGGAAGCAAGGGATTTTTTTGGGTTGATACAAATCAGCCATGTTGACCCGTTAATACTGTTTGTGCAAGTCTTAGATGTTTATTATATATATCTAATGTTTTAGTTACGGCTTACGACTACAAAATCAATACTAATCCAATTTATATATGCAGTTGGTCAGCCATATGATAAAGTGCTACTTTTAAGAATTTTTTTGATGTTCATTTACAGTGCATATAGTTACGAGCAGTATTAATTCATTCGTTTACATACAACAGGAAATAATCAAGACCCACTGCAAATTTATGAAGCTTAATTCAAAAATATAGTTCTCTATGGCTCTTTGGTATTTGTTGAAAGTTGTTGCAAAGAGAATGAGGGATAAAAAACACAAGGATCTATCATGTTTATGACCTCCATAGTTGGTGCCGAAAGAGGGATATTGATGACATCAAATAACAACATATTATTAGCATCATTTATCCTATGTATATTGCTCGTTTTATACTATTTTATATGAGATTTGATACTTAATCATTTACTTTTGTAAATCTCAGTAATGTTAGAGCATTTGGAGAAAGTGTTAATACAAATATCGTCATTAAACGTTATTTATATTTTTGATCTTTGCCTAAGTTTTGTTAACGACAAAAGTAAATTTAATTTATAAAAGCTTAAAGCTTGTCAAGTTTATTAGATATTAAAACAAGCTTTCTCAAACAATATATTCATCATTCAAGCATTTACATTTATGATTAGTAACATCTTGATATGACTCTAATCATTATGTATGATAGTAGAATGTGTTAGGTTCTTAAAACCAAACACTACTTAAGCATTTGCATATTTCTATTAATAGTAATACAACATTTGACATCATGTATTACATCATGGAGATCATTGGAAGATTCCATTAGATATTTTGTGAAGATTTGTACTCTTCATATCTTGCACAATCTTACTTAGATAGAGTTGACTTTAGGCAAGATTTGATATCTTGACCGCCGATCAAGCGGTATTAATTTGGTACAGGCAGGAACCCTTTAAGGGGTCCGCGGTCCGTGGACGCCTCGTCCAATTTGGCTATAAATAGCAATGCCAAGCCAAGTAGTTTCTCATCCCTTTCTAACATACTCTCATACATATCTCTCTCTAACCTTTCTAATTCGGTTTCATATCATATTAGTGATCACTTTTGTAGCAAAGAAGATCAAGTCATATTCAAGCTTCAACGAGAAGTTGGAATTCTTGTTTGTTTAGTGTTGTAT
Source organism: Chrysanthemum lavandulifolium (assembly GCA_022545495.1). NCBI lineage: Eukaryota > Viridiplantae > Streptophyta > Magnoliopsida > Asterales > Asteraceae > Chrysanthemum > Chrysanthemum lavandulifolium. The sequence goes on from CM040238.1 coordinate 202,754,258, forward strand.
GATCTAGTGTTGATTCATACTTCATTGTTGTATCAAACCATCATAATCTTGTGAGTGTGAGTGGTTAGTATTTTAGTCCTCAAAATACATTGTGTGGGAGTAGTTGTACCCTTGGAAAGAACTCGACATCTAGCTTAGTGTCGGAAATAGTGTGCGAAGTGTAAAGGTTTTCTCCACGGTGAAAGGAGCTTGTTGACTAGTGAAGTTAAACTCTCGAGTGTGAGACTCGGGAGTGGAGTAGGCAAGGAAAAAGAGTCCTTGTAGGTCGAACCACTATAAACAACTTGTTGTGGTTTGATCATTTCTTTCCTTATTTACTTATTACATATTGCTTGCATATTTCATTAACATACTTAAGATCAATATCAATTGATCTTTCAATAAGTTTCAAAACAAAGATTTTAATCAGAACTATTCAACCCCCTTCTAGTTTTCTACAATTGGTACCAGAGCCTCATTGCTCAAGAATTTCTAAAATAACTTGTATTTTATAAACTTGAAACGATCCATGGATTCGAAAACTTTAAAGAAGGGCAATCTATGCAAAGACCACCACTCTTTGAAACCAATGGATTTATCTATTGAAAACCGTTTTGAAACATATGTAAAATCAAAAGATATAGATCTTTGGTTTATTATTGTTAAAGGAGATTTTAGTTCTACAACAAAGGATATTTCCGTTGATGAACAAAAGAAATTAGTTGCTAAAAATAATGAAGCTAAAATGATGCTTTATAATGCTTTACCTAGAAAAGAATATGAAAGAATTTTTATGTGTGAAACCGCCAAAGATATTTGGGAATCTTTAATTGTTACACATCAAGGTAATTCAAGTCAAGGATAACAAAATTGATCTTCTTGTTCAACAATATGAACAATTTGTTATCCCTCAAGATGAAACCATTGATTGTGGCTTTGCTCGCTTTTAACACTATCATTACATCACTTAAAGCACTTGATGAATCTTTTCGTAGTAAGAACTTTGTCGAAATTTCTTAGAGCACTCCATCCCAAATGGAGAGCTAAAGTGACCGCTATTGAAGAATCAAAAGATCTCTCAATAATGTCACTAGACGAGCTAATTGGCAACCTCAAAGTTCACGAAATGATAATGGAGAAAGATTCGAGATCATCAAAGGAAGAAAGGAGAAGATCAAACTGCTGTCTTAAAGCAAAGGCGGAATCAAGCGATGATGGTGAATCTTGTTCCGATAGTGAAGATGAGGAGTATGCCATGGCCGTTAGAGATTTCAAGAAGTTCTTTAGAAGAAGAGGAAAGTTTGTAAGACAACCTCGAGAAGAAAATAAGCCATTCGAAAAGATCGGGATGATAAGAAGATTAAAGGTGAAAGAAAGTGTTTTAGATGTGGTGATGCAAGTCATCTCATAGGAGAATGTCCCAAACCACCTAAAACAAAACTCAACGAGCTTTTGTAAGTGGTGCTTGGAGTGATAGTGAAGACGATGAAGAATCAAGCAAGGAAGAGATCGCTCTAATGGCACATGAGTCAAATGAGGTACTTTCCGACTCTTCTTATTCTTCATAGATGATGACACCTTGCAAAAACAATATAATCAATTGTGTGAGCTAAGTCTAAAAATCATAACTAAAAATAAATTTCTAAAAACCAAAAGGAGTTTTTGGAAAATGAGGTATATGAGTTAAAAGAAAAGCAAAACGTCTTGAAAAGGAAAAGCAAATGACGATGATTGTAAATCATGTCAAGAGCTTAATCTTGAAATAGAAAACTAAAGCTCACACAAGAAGTTTTAATAGAAAATAATTCTAAGTTTAAAAGGTTTAACAAAACATCGCCTTGCCGATGAAATAGTTAAAATCCATAAAACACCGTGAGACATGAATGGGCTAGGTTTTAATGAAGTATTAATTCCAAAGAGTCAAAACAAAACGGCGAAAAGGACGAACATTCGTCAAAATTGTCGCGAAGATAAGACGGACCGAACGGAACCAAAATAAGGGTTCCGTCTGTTGTGCAAAATGGTACCATGGTACTTCATGAGTAATGTAATGTTCGCAATACGGACCGCATCAATTTGTTAAAGTAACAAAGAAAACCAATGATAATGTTAAACTAAAACCACCATTATATCGTGAGTAGGACTTGTTAAAATGAATTTAGATCAAAACTACTCATCAACGATATAAAACTTCTTTTGCCAAACGCCTTTCCTAAGAGCAACCACAACGTTCAACCTAACCACCAACACAACGGTTGGAATCAAAACTTTCCTAGACCATATCAAACTCAGATTACATGCCATGGAACCCTTACCCATCATTTCCATACATGAATCAAATAAATGGTATGTTTAACCCAAACGGACCCATGAGATATCGGGGACCAAATGTTTGAGTTATTTGCTTCTTAGGTATGCCTAAAAGTTGGATTGGAACCCGATGAATGGATAAAAGATAGTGGATGCTCACGACACATGACGGCAACAAAGTCTCTTCTCATCATACCAAGAGTATGACGGAGGTAATGTCACTTTCGGTAGCAATCTCAAAAGCAAAATCATTGGCAAAGGTACGATTGCTCATAACTCTAACTATTGAAAATGTTGCTCATGTGGATAGGTTAGGATTTAATCTACTTAGTATTAGCCAATTATGTGATAAAAAGTATAAAGTACTATTTGATGAAAATGGTAGTAAAATACTAAAAGATGGTATCACCATAGCTAAAGGAGTTAGGAAAAATAACATATACGTCATGAAAATAGATAAAACATATAATGACAAACTTTGCTTAACAACTTTAGACGATAGCTCATCTCTTTGGCATAGACGCTTAGGTCACGCTAATATGAGACTTATACAAAACCTATCTTCAAAAGAGTTGGTTAGGAATTTACCAAAACTAAAATATGACCAACACTTTTGCGACGCTTGCAAAATTGGTAAACAAACACATAGTAGTCACAAATCTAAAAATATGGTGTCCACATCTAAGTGTCTAGAATTATTACATATGGATTTGTTTGGACCATCCGCTATAAGAAGCTATGGAGGCGACTTATACACTTTGGTCATAGTAGATGATTACTCAAGGTTTACTTGGACGTTATTTTTGAAAACCAAAAATGAAGCTTTTGAAAAATTTGAAATACTTAGCAAGAAAATTCAAAATCTTCTAGGTGTCAAAATTGTGTCGATCCGAACGGATCATGGTCGTGAATTTGACAACGAAACTCAATTTGGAAACTTTTGTGATACAAATGGTATAACACATAACTTTTCCGCTCCACGAACACCTCAATCAAATGGAGTAGTAGAACGTAAAATAGAACAATTCAAGAAATGAGTAGAACAATGCTTAATGAACAAAACATTCCTCAAAAGTTTTGGTGTAACGCTGACACTTCTACATATATTTTAAATAGAGTCCTAATCGTCCATTCCTAAACAAAACACCATATGAACTTTATAAAGGTAAAAGCCAACATTAGGATATTTTAAAGTCTTTGGTTGTAAATGTTTTATTCTTAATACTAAGGATTATCTCACCAAGTTTGACCCAAAGTCTTATGAAGGTGTATTTCTTGGTTACTCTCAAACTAGTAAAGCTTACATTGTCCTAAATAAAGAAACAATGATAGTCGAGGAATCGTTGAACATAACATTTGACGAAAGTCCACCTCCCTCTAAGACATCACCTTTGGTAGATGATGACTTAGTTGAAAGTCAAATAATTGAAAGTCAAATTAATAATAACAAGGAAGATGAACCATTAAATAAGGAAATTGTCAACATAAAAGAATCTAAAAGTCATCCATTAGAAAAGGTCATAGGAAAACTTAATCAAAGAACCTTAAGATCACAAGCTCAAAATCAAAGTAATCATTTTTGTTTTGTATCCACCATTGAACCAAAACCATAAATGAAGCAATAAAAGATGAATCATGGGTAATTGCCATGCAAGAAGAATTAAACCAATTCGTTAGAAATGATGTTTGGAAACTAGTTCCAAAACCCAAAGATCAAACTATAATTGGAACAAAATGGGTCTTTCAAACAAAATGGACGAAAATGGTGTAGTATCTAGAAACAAAGCTAGGCTTGTTGCACAAGGTTATAATCAACAAGAAGGAATTGACTATGATGAAACTTATGCACCGGTAGCTAGACTTGAATCTATTAGAATATTACTTGCTTATGCATGTGCTTATGATTTTAAATTATTTCAAATGGATGTTAAAAGTGCTTTCCTTAATGGGTTTATTAACGAAGAAGTGTATGTTGCTCAACCTCCCGGTTTTACCGACTTTGAGAAACCACATTATGTCTTCAAACTCAAGAAAGCATTATACGGCCTTAAACAAGCACCTAAAGCTTGGTACGACCGCCTTAAGACTTTTCTTATTGATAACAAATATACTATGGGATTAGTAGATAATACTCTTTTTACTAAGAAAAAGGAATCGCAAATTATTATTGTTCAAATATACGTTGATGACATTATATTCGGATCAACTTGTCAAGAGCTATGTGATGATTTCTCTAAAATCATGCATGACGAGTTTGAAATGAGTATGATGGGTGAGTTAAACTTCTTTCTAGGACTTCAAATCAAACAACTAGATGATGGTATTTTCTTTAACCAATCTAAATATATAAAAGACATGCTTAAGAAATTTGGTCTTGAAGATTCCAAACCAACTAAAACACCCATGTCCTCGGACACTAAACTCACCAAGGACGAAGAAGGTGAATCCGTAGATAACACTAAATATAGAGGAATGATTGGTAGCCTACTCTATCTTACGGCTAGTAGACCCGACATTATGTTTAGTGTTTGTCTATGTGCTCGCTTTCTAGAAAACCCAAAGGCATCACACTTAGAAGCATTAAAAGGATTTTTAGATATATTAAGGAACAACGTGTTTAGGATTATGGTATCCCAAAGGAACGGTATAGAAACCATAGTGTATGCCGACTCGGATCATGCCGGTGATTATGTCGATAGAAAAGTACAAGTGGTATTTGCACTTTTGTTGGACATTGTCTCACCTCATGGTTTGCAAAGAAGCAAACGGCTTTAGCCATCTCTACCATCAAGCCGAATATCGTCTCACCGGAAAAGCATGTCAACAAGCTCTTTGGATGAAGCAAGCTCTCGTGAGACTACGGAATTCATCTCAACGACATTGTGATACTTTGCGACAACAAAGGAGCCATCGATCTCAAGAAGAACCTGCTCAACATGCTCGTACAAAGCACATTGAAATCCGTCATCACTTTCTTCGCGACAATGTTCAAAAGGAAACATTTCAATCGAGAAAGTATCCTCCAAGACAACATTGCCGACATCTTTACTAAACCTCTTAAACGAGAACCTTTAATCTTCTTAGACTTGGTTTAGGGTTAATGGAACCAAACATGTAGGATAAACATAGCCTAAAGCATTAGAATAGTCAAACCAAAACAATTTTGTCTTGTATCACATCAGTAGCCACGGACAAACGACAACACGGACGGAACCAAAATATGGTGCCGTCGTCCGTGGTGTCTCTGTATAAAACAAATTTTATACATAACATCTTCTTCCTCACAACCCACTTTACCAAAACGTAAAACTTAAACCAAGCTCATTATTGTCATCTTCCCACTCACTAATCATGAAGATAACATCATTGTAAGTATCCTAACTACATTTCATCTCTTAATTCGAGTCTAGGATTCTTATTTATGCACAAAACTATCACAAATCATTACATGGGGTTTATGTATGCTTTTATACCAAATATGAATTCAATTGGCAAATTGCATAACTAGTCATTGAAATTAGGTACTACATTATCATATTGCATAAACAAATCATGTTTCCCACTAATTGATAGATAATAAATATAAGGCCTTATTCAAACAACCAAACACCCCATGTCAAAAGTTTTGAAAAGCTTCTCACTTGTAGGAAAACATTTTTCATTGCTAATACAAATAGAAACGTTAGAATTTTCATCACTTGCATGCTCTTGAATACTAAAGGTATTGCATAACTAATATGCACTCCGGGTATATTCAAATGTAGCCACATTGAATTAGGAGCATTTGGGTTATCTCATGGTATTTGCCAAACACTCCACTAAAACCATTTTGTGCATAAAATGAGTCGAGATAACCGCAACTCCAAATTGTTTTCATATAGGCACACACTAGAATCAAAAACGTTAAAATTTATCTAAATTTTTTAACATGTTAATTCTTGTCCTTAGGAATAACCATGGTAGCCGCAAGATTCTATGATCACAAAGACACTCTTAACTACATTCCCAAACACCACAAAACCAAAGGACTCACCAAGGAACAAGTAGAAATATTTAGGGTCTAGAATCTAGGTATTTCCACGAGGGTAGAACCATTCACCCATCCTTCCTTGAGCATACCAATCTTCGTGAAGAACTAGCCGCCATTCAATTCGATTGTCTTTGACATTGATGAACCAATTTGTCCTAGGTTCGTGTTAGAATTCTATGCTAGTGTGACCGGTTTTAGTGATGAAGATGATGATGAATTTTGTCTTAGCTTTAGAATCAACCAAAATGACTACACCATCACCCTAAGTGAATTTGCTAGAGTACTAGGAATTCCCAACCGAGGAACTTGTGTCTACGGATAAGTGGTCACCACCGCCTTGATGCAATCAATGACCGCTCTATTCCTACATAACCCGTTTAGCCGATAAGGATGTCATCCGTGAACACCTTTTAACCCAAAACGGGTACAACCCGAGTCACCGAAAGGAAAAGAGGTAGACCGAGATCCATATGGAATGGAGCTCAATGAACTTAAGCAATTTAAGAAATGGGAGGAGTTACTTAGAGCAAACGTCATTAGCACCATAGGAATAGGGATCACATAAACGCTTGTCTTTGCCACATGCTTTACAACTTGTCCACCCGACAACCATTCAACTTAGCCTACTACATAGCTAGAAGAATGATTGATATTCCAACTCAAGGATCCGTTGCTCTTCCATACGGATGCTTCTCACCCGTCTCTATAGAAACTTCGCCCAATTCCACCAACCCCAAAAGGGATGCATCTTCACTATGAACTCATCCTCACATCTTTGTACCTTTGAGTGATGCTCGAGTTGCTAAGACTAAAGGCAAGAGAGCTAAACCTCCAACTCCTTCATCATCATCATCAAATAGCTCGAGGATGGTCTTCCAAGCTCTCGCCTTCCACCTCAAGAGTATTACACATCTCTTCCCGAGATTGAGAATGAATCGGTAATTCAAGCAAACTAAGGGAATGTTCAAGTGCCTTGGTAGGATGATGAACAAGATTTACAAGAAATTGGACAAATAAGGGTACTTTAAGGAGTGTTTGGAACAATGCATTATCGTTAATGTTTGATACTTTTTAGTTGTTTTATTATGTAGGATGATAATATAACTTGAAACAATGGTGTATGCTAACAATCTCATGCGGGGGTAGCACAAGTATGCTATCAAATTTTACCCATTTTCACTATATTGTGAAAATCAATAAGCCTTGCTCAAAATCTATGCTCCACTATGTTTACATATGTGTTATTTACTTTCCTAACTAGAAATGTTTAGTATAACAGTTTTGAGAAAATTTCGTGTTTTAAATTTCCCGACACCTAAAACGAACTCTGTCCATATTTCAAGACTCCACGGATCGACGGCACCATTATTTTGGTACCGTCCTTTATGTAATTTGGTACCGCCATACCATGACAGTGACCAGACGGCACCTTTTTGGGTACCGTCTGTATGATTTTGGTGCCGTGGATCCTCCGTAATTTTTCAATTTCGACTCTTTCGTGATTCCAAATTATCTTCCATCACTTATAAATCAATCTTAACTAGTTTATCCGTTATTAGAACTAGTATTATTCACTAAGGGATGTAAGAAATCCATTTCCACCAAAATTCAAAATTTGAAAAATCCACCCAAGGAGCCCTTTGGCATAAAGGAAGGAACCAAATTTTGGTACCTTCAAACCGTGGTAATCTGAATATTAGGAAATTCCACTCACTAGAACACATTTATTGCATATCTTTTCTTCTTCACTCCATCTTCTTTGTATGGATTGACTTGGGTGATATGACTAGCATTCAACCCACTTCCAAATCATTAGGAACCTCATCTCTTCAATGGTTCAACATCAAATCAAACCATTTCTCAACAATTTCTTACCTCTATAAATTGAAAGACTTTACCATGATCATCCTCACACCTTCTTCATTCTCACTACTATCTAGCAAATCAAAACCCAAGTTAAAATGACAAAATCATCACCAAACCTTGCAAGAAAACCGCTAGAATGAGCGTAAGGCCTTGTTGTTTTGTTCATCTTAGCTCATCATCCGAATCTTCACCACTCACCATCTCATCTCCCATTAGAGATGATACACCTTACCTTAGCTACACCCACTTCATCACACATTGTGATCACCACTCCACCACCATCAAAAGCACCTACTTCACCTCCACCGGCACCCATCCAAACATCCAAAACACCCTCACCACCTTCACCAAGGTCTCCCACTCACTCCCATGGAGTTATTTTCAACTCCACCAACATCACCAAATCCTTTCCTAGAGGACTTGGAAGACTTGCCTCTAGGCCAAGTCATCCACCACCATTGCCATCCTTTGGCACCATTGAGCTTAATCGCTCATGAATCACCTCGGTCATCCATTGACCCAAACGCCCATTAGGGCCAAGACCTCTCCTTTTCCACCCCATTCACAAGGACATTCATGGTCCTTTATACGGGATCATCCACTTCCATCATCAATGTCCCTCATATCGAGGACATTCGGAGAGCATGTGGGATGACAATCCCACTAGAGAGGAGATTCAAGCCGAACTCCTCAACCTCCACCAATTCAAAGGCATGGTGGATTCTCACTTAAGTGAGACAATGCAAATGCAAAGTGCTTTGCTTGCATCCATCATGACCACTCCAAACATCCCCAACACCACCAACACATCCACCATTCCACCACCACAACCTCCGCAAACTTTCTACCCTCCAAGGCATGGTTGCTCAACTTGTGAGCAAACGGGTCAAACCGTGGAACGGACCCGGATTATGGTACATGACTTCCACGAAGAAATGAGGTTCATCCTCAACCACATTCTTGAGCGTCTCAACGCTCTTTCCCATCCACCATCACTTTAGGATGGTTTTTTAGAATAGTCTTTTATTTGCTTTCTTAGGATAATTTTTTTTTTTCCTTGTACTAGAAACACATCATTGTGTTCTCTTTTCATGATCCTTATTCATGAAAAATTTTAACTAATGAATGTTGTTTATTATATTGTTGGTGTCATTACATAGTGTTTGGAAATGCTTGTGAATGATCATTATTACTAACAATTTTTTTTGTAGCTTTATTTTCACAATCCATGTATCTTCCCATTAAAGCACCCAATTTAGGGGAGCTTTGAACAAGGGAGATAATAGCTCGGCTCATTACATTCCAGATAGCCTCTTCTTTTGTTGAGACAAAAAGGGGAGAAAATATAGAACTTTGAAATTATTTATATTTGACTTTTCGAAAAGTCAATCGCATACATTGACTTTCTAAAAGTCAAACAGAACTCTCATTGATAATACTTGATTTTTCTTAAAAGTCAAACCGCATACTTTGACTTTCTGAAAAATTCAAACATCATGCATCAACTAGTGAATTCTTTGACTTTTATTAAAAGTCAAATCTCATACACTTGCATTATCATTTCCTTTTCAAGTTCTAAAACTAATATTTTTATAACTCTTGTACAAACTTGTTTCTTTTATAAAATAAATTTATATTTTGTCCTCAACAAAAAGGGGGAGATTGTTAATACAAATATCGTCATTAAACGTTATTTATATTTTTGATCTTTGCCTAAGTTTTGTTAACGACAAAAGTAAATTTAATTTATAAAAGCTTAAAGCTTGTCAAGTTTATTAAATATTAAAACAAGCTTTCTCAAACAATATATTCATCATTCAAGCATTTACATTTATGATTAGTAACATCTTGATATGACTCTAATCATTATGTATGATAGTAGAATGTGTTAGGTTCTTAAAACCAAACACTACTTAAGCATTTGCATATTTCTATTAATAGTAATACAACATTTGACATCATGTATTACATCATGGAGATCATTGGAAGATTCCATTAGATATTTTGTGAAGATTTGTACTCTTCATATCTTGCACAATCTTACTTAGATAGAGTTGACTTTAGGCAAGATTTGATATCTTGATTGCCGATCAAGCGGTACCAATTTGGTACACGGCGGAACCTTTTAAGGGGTCCGCGGTCCGTGGACGCCCTCGTCTAATTTGGCTATAAATAGCAATGCCAAGCCAAGTAGTTTCTCATCCCTTTCTAACATACTCTCATACATATCTTCTCTCTAACCTTTCTAATTCAGTTTCATATCATATTAGTGATCTCTTTTGTAGCAAAGAAGATCAAGTCATATTCAAGCTTCAACGAGAAGTTGGAAGTCTTGTTTGTTTAGTGTTGTATGATCTAGTGTTGATTCATACTTCATTGTTGTATCAAACCATCATAATCTTGTGAGTGTGAGTGGTTAGTATTTTAGTCCTCAAAATACATTGTGTGTGGGAGTAGTTGTACCCTTGGAAAGAACTCGACATCTAGCTTAGTGTCGGAAATAGTGTGCGAAGTGTAAAGGTTTTCTCCACGGTGAAAGGAGCTTGTTGACTAGTGAAGTTAAACTCTCGAGTGTGAGACTCGGGAGTGGAGTAGGCAAGGAAAAAGAGTCCTTGTAGGCCGAACCACTATAAACAACTTGTTGTGGTTTGATAATTTCTTTCCTTATTTACTTATTACATATTGCTTGCATATTTCATTAACATACTTAAGATCAATATCAATTGATCTTTCAATAAGTTTCAAAACAAAGATTTTAATCGGTAAACTATTCAACCCCCCTTCTAGTTTTCTACAGAAAGTTATGGAAAAAGACGTGTTTTGGAGTAAAAATGATGATACTGAAGAATGCCTACTGATCAGACACTCAATATGGCGTATCAACACTAATTAGATACACCGTATCCATCTACTTAGCAGATTTCAAGACCTTACCTGACTTTGAAGAATACGGCGTATCCATCTTTGGGAATACGCCGTATATGAAACTTGTTTGATTTGAAGAACATATTATATTTGAAGAATATGCCATATACGAGCCTTAGCCGAGAAATCAAGAGAAGAAACAAAGCCAAAAGAAGAAATAAAGATTACATGATGACACTCGAAGATGCTTTCGTATTTTGGCCGTAAAATCTTCATCCGGACTCCGTTTTAGTCCGTTCAAGCGTCCACAAAAAGAGAAAAAGGAGATATATATCTGATACTAAAGGAGATATGCCATATTGGAATTCCAGATATGCCATACCAGGTCAGTTTCATACTTGAAGGCCATGTTTACTTATGGATACGGCGTATTGGACCCTCCCGATACGCCAGATCGACCCGTGATTTAAGAAACTATAAATAGATGACTCATTAATGACTTAAGGCATCATTAGGGACCCTAGGGGTCATTCCCAGGCGACCAAAAACCCCTCCAAACAACAGAAGACCTTCTTTAAGATACAATCATCCTAGAAGAACATCTCAAGATCAATTACATTTTGTAATCATTCGGTTAGCAAATTTTTTTCATCATGAATTTCAATTTATAATGCTATGACTTATACTTTGTGTATTGCTATTGAGATTATGGGCTAACACCCTTAGGTGTTAGCCAAGTATATGAAGTTTTATTAGTTTATATGTTTGTGTTCTTGATTTACTTTGTTATTGGATCGGGTGCTTATCGTTAAAAACTCATTTATTGCTTTTCACTAGTAGAAGTCTATGTAACTAGGTTATGATCCTTATGATTTTAATTGATGTAATTTACCTCCTACAATAGCTGTTACTTTGGTTAAATCATATATGTGTTAACCCCGAATCTCTATTAGGAATCATTGTATGTCACATCGGAAAGTGTTTACAACCTAATAGGACTAGTAGTGCGTAATGCCGAACTAGGTTAGATGGTATCAAGCAATAAGTTAGTATTGATGCTAGATAGGTCACTATGATCTTGGCCGATTTCACGTCAGATAGCAAGTTATTAAATCGTGATGGGGTTTAGTAATTCGATCACGCCTTAACTTTTAATTGAAGTAAAACAAGTAGACACAAGCATGTTGATGCGTGTTTCTCGACCAAGTTTTAATATTTATAAGTGTCTCATTTACCTATGGTCTACCTTATGCACTAACGGGCAATGTACCCGATCGTGTGTAGTGTAGTAATCGGTAAAACCGAGGTCGTCCCACGAGCTATGTGAGCGGATTCTAATTAAGTCTAGGTGTCACTGGTCTTAATGATTTTTAGGTATGAAATGATTAATTAAATAATAAAACAATAAAATAAAATAAAGCAAATAAGGTAAACAAGCGTAAATCCATATAAATGATATAAAATACGAGCATTATCAGGGGAAATTGACACTTAATATTCAGGACTATTTGATGTTATCACATGTATAACTATAAGATGGATTAGGCATGGCTAACCCGTTCTTCCTATCTGATCTTTATTTGACTTGCTTCTTCTTCATTAGTTTACTTTAGTTATTTATTTTATTGTCATTAGATTAGATAAAACATACAAAACTTGTGCTAATCTCTTAGGCTAATACCCCCTGCACTTTAATTGCTTTCTAGGTTAGGATATTTTAGTTTAGTTTATATTAGTATAAATACCTTTAGATTATTTTAGCTTCGCTCCTAGTGAACGACCCTTGCTTACTTACAAACTATACACATTGGTCGGGTACACTGCTCGTCAGTGTTTAGAATCTATAGGTTAGTTCAACAATTATAAATTTAAAACTTGATTAAGAATTATAGACTATAAAAGCACATCAAGTTTTTGGCGCCATTGTCGGGAGTGAATAGTTTTAAGTTTGATTTATTGGTATTGTAGTTTAGATTAGTTTTATTTGATTCTGTGTTATGTGTTTTCGTGATTCTGTCTCGTGAAGGCAATACGGCGTATTCTTGTATGTGAATACGGCGTATCTGTCTGATTTCAATACGACGTATGCAAGTCCATTGTATATGGCGTATTAACGTTCTGTGACCAAATTTTATTTAGTATAGTTTGTGTGGTTTTTAGTGTTTAAATATTCTGAAAAACCTCTTTCAGGACGCTAATACGGCGTATTCATTGTCTGTTGGATACGACGTATTAACTTGTGACGTATACGGCGTATCGATCTTCTGTGACCCAAAAATATTTTTTATTTTTTATTTTATTTTCAGTGTTTATTTAATTTTTATTGTTTTGTATATTTTGTCTCGGTTACTGCTAGTTTTCTTGTTTGTTTGTCTTTCAGGTAATAATGAAGATAGACAATCAGTATAGTACTATGGAAGAATATAATAGACTTGAAAATGAAAAAACCTTGAGCAATGGTCAAGTGTATGACTCGAAAAGTACAAAATATGGTGCACAATTCATCGAGAATAAATAACCCACTATGGAAGAGTACTTGTTATCGGAAGATGGGAAGTCATGGAAAGAAAGAATTTGATTGAAATTTCAACAAACTTGGTGTATTTCGGATAATGATGAAGAAGAGTCACAAGTGTTTGATCTGAATGAAAATCCAACAATTGTTTACAAAGAAGCTTATTTATCTGAAAATGCTAATTATGAAGACGAATATGAATGTGGAACAATGGAGTATTGTACTATTACATGTGATTTTCCACCCGTGATGGAATGCATGTTTTCATCTTATCAAAGACACCATGATGATATTCCTCTAATGAAAACGATGCGATACTTATGAAGAGGATGACAAGTATGCTTTGGAAACTAATGAGATTGATGATATTGTGTATAACGGTGCCTAATAAGGAGTTGGTTGATGAGATGAAAATCTTGGGTGACTTACATGAAAAAAGTGAGGATCTAAATCTTGAAGAACTAGAGTGGTTTAAACGATTTAGGCATTTCTTACCAAATCATTTACTCTCGATGAACCAATAGATGAACCATATTACACGCCAATCCCTTTTTCAGGAAGATTGAAGAATATTAATGAAGTTATGGAGCCTATGATCCTAGAATCTTCCGTACATGTCATACCACTTGATGAAGCATGTAGAACACCCGATGTCAATCCAAACTTGGTTGAAATTTCAAATGAATTTGATGATGAGCTCTTGGATACTGCCTTGGTTGAAGAGAAAACTAATTTAAAGACAAAGAGGAATGTAGAAGAACTTGAACACGTACTCACCAAAGACCCTTTCTCATCTTTTATGGAAGTCAAGGGACGCCTTACTACCAATGGAACAAACAAAGAAGAAAGGACATACTACTCTCTCGCATGTAATGTTCAAACCATCTCATTTGTCATCCAAGTTGGGTAAGGTTAAGATAGAAGTCAATATATTGCCAATATATTATCTATAAATATTCTATCCATCTCTAGTAGCTTATTTACACCCTTATGGTACTTATTGCTACTATCACTCGCACTTGATTTCAAGTGGGGGGACAAACAACCTATTACATAGTAAATAAGGGTGTATTCAGGCTCGTGACTCGAACAAAAACAAGCTTTTCGTAAGAGGCAACCCATGCTTATCTTTTATTTTGTTTTTAGTATATGTTTGTTTTAGTATTTTTGTCAGTTGGTCAATACGACATATTCTCTGTTAGTGGATACGGCGTATTAACCCCTGACGTGCTTTTAGTATTTCCTACAGGCAGTTGATACGGCGATCCAATATTCCATGGATACGAGTATCAACACTTTGACTGTATTTTATATTTTTATTTTCTAACGAATGATTAACAAGATGTTCTCGAGTTTCTTTTTACGTGGTCTCTATATTTTTGCGGATCGGACGATCAAGGTATTGATAGACTCCATCTTTTCATTTACCGCAAACTTACATTGAGGATCATACCAAGCAAATATCGGGAAGTTTTATGTTCTAATTCTTTATATTTCTTGTATTTCATGTTATACTTATACAATGTGGACGTTGTATACCTTATGTGGGGGATGGAGAATTAGAACGCTATTTGTCCTTAAATTTTCAAAAATATGCCTAATATGTGCTTAAATTAAAAAATTAGCATGTTTTTATGAAATCAAAAGTTGCATAACTCGCACATAACCTTTATTTTCATATTGTGAGAATTAAGCCTATTCTGCTTTCCACTATTTTACCCAAATTTCACAAAAATATGAGTGTCTGGGTGACTTGCATGAAACTTTAGAACTTGGCTTGGTATACTATTCGAGACTACCATAATGAGTATTATTGATATAATTGAAGTGACTTGTCTAACTAAGTAAATTTCGTGATCACACCCAAATGGCCTATGTCGTTTATATGTTTTGTGATATTAACTAATTATCTTGGTTAGTTAACCTCATATAACCTCATTTGTTATATGCCCCGAATGGAGTGTATCGATAATAATAAATAAATTATGTTGATTTTAAGAGTTTGTTGATATTAAGTTTAGCATAAGTATGTTACTTTTAAGAGTACATTGCTTTTAAAAGCTAAGTGGTGTAAAATTATTGTTTGTTGTTGACGAGCTAAAAGTTTTGATTTGTTGCGAAGCTATTTTGCAAGGACATTCATTGCCCAAGCCTCTTCTTTTAAGCAACTTATATGTGCCTAGAGTATTAGCGGGTAATTATATGTTGTGCAGTCGTTGACATGCAACTAATGCTCTAAGCACATGTAAGTTACTTGAAATTATTATTCTTTATGTACAAGGTATAGATGGTTGGTCTGAAAATGGAAGGATGGTTGAGTAACAGTAAATAACCGATTTTAATAGAGGTAACACAGAGGCCACAAGCTTTAAGATAGACACCGATGCTACTGGCAGTAACGCCTTTACCATAAAGACCATAACAAAGGCCTAAAATGACGTCGTTTCAGAACGACATGCATCATCAGCCAAGTTAACACTCGTTAGGCACAAAATCAACGCAAGTTAGCAACTGTTCACCAAACGACGTCGTTTTTGCAAGGGCAAATACGGCATCGTTTCCCACGCCATGTAAAGGTTAGTATAATACCAACACATATTTTACATAATTGGTCATTCATGTTATACGTCCGTTGCAAAGTCAGTCCTTGATCACTAACCTTGCAACGAAACGCTAACGTAAGGACAATCGTAAAAAAATAAAAAGCAATTTACAAAAATAATCTTTGGGGTTATCGAACTGTTACAGAGTTAGTCCCTTGCGTTCCGCAACGGAATGCAACAAAATTCAATAAGCTTTTATTCAAACAATCTACCGCAAAGCACGGGCTTACAACCTCGTGAAAATCCAAAAACTAAACAAATAATCTACTTATGTTGTTTAAACAAAAGCGCTTTTCCTAGTTTTTCTACATGAGAAAATGGTGTGAAAGGACATTATTTCTCATCCCTCGGTTATATTACTTAAAAATACCTCTAGATACACATGTATATACAACACTCCTCAATATGCATACCTAGGCCACACAATTATTAAACTTTTCTTTTACCCAAAGATTTTGATATAATGATATGTAAGTTGCTCGCTAATTTATGTAAGTTGCTCATCAATCTAGAGGTTGTAGTTCAAGCCTTTCTAGAAACATTTGTAGGATATATTGTGAGATAGGTAATATAGGATGCGAAAAAGTTGTTGTTCAAAAAAAAAAAAAAAAAAAAACTATTAAACCTTTTTCATTTACGCCACACATTTATTTAAACTAATTTATGAATCACCAAAATATGTATTTGTTTTCGTTTATACCAATCTCGCTCAATTTTTGTCATAAAATTATACAATTTCAAGAATAAAGTTAACTTTAACATATCAAAACAAGAAACTAAAAATTTAAACATCAAACATTAGTTATATTAATATAAAATCGCTATGAGCAACTAAATTACACTTAAATAATGGCTAAATCTGATAATTTATATCTCAATAGTTATTTGTGTTGCTTTAATATATTAGATTTAACTTTATTCTTGTTGTTTCAAAGATTATCGTGAAAAAATTATCCAAGATTACTATAAACAAATACATATACATAAATAAAAAGCCTACAAATTAGTTTTGATAAATGAGGAAAAAATATGGTAAAAATATCATAGTTGGGTGGGCTTCCCATATATAATACACCAAATTTTTTGATTAAAACACCATTTTGTACAAAATGTATAGCACACAGTACAACATTGTAATGTATAAAATGTGGTGAAAGAATAAAAAGTTTGAGTGTGCAAATCAATCCCCATTATAAGAGGGGAAAAAAAAAGTGGATGAAGATCCTCTTAAGTTGTTATACACAACTTGAGTCAAGTTGGACAATCACTAACCATTTATCAAAATCCAATAGTCAAAATCAAAAGTTGTACATAAATTAGTAGCCATTGAATTTTGATCAATGGCTAGTAATTGTCTAACTTAACTCAAGTTGTGTATAACAACTTGAAAGAAGCTTCATCTAAAAAAGGTACGCTATTTCTCATCCTCTTTGTGCTTATTTTGCCGTTCACACTTTTTCCACTAAAAAAGCCGAAAGGTACAAATAAAGTAACTTTTAAAAAGTTAACTTATGTACATATTTATCTCATTCTCTACGAGCTAAAGTACAATTGAAAAGTTACATCAACGAAAGATTGGAATATCATGCCATAAATAAAAAAGATTAATGCAACATGATGACACAATAAGAAAAGGATTGATGCAATATAATGACACATGTATAACTCATTTATTGAGTTTTATGGATATGGTTGAACTATATTTACACTAACATAACATCAATTCATCAAAGGCATACATTACGAGTGTGTTTTGAAAAAGTAGCGATGAAGAAGAAGAAGAATGAACAATGAAGAAAGAAAATGAAATGTACTACCATCACACAATTTCTTAAAGAAGATTTAAAACGAAAGATTTTAAAAATAAAGAAAGTTTCACCGCCTTTACCAAACGAACAATAAAACTTAAAAGTTTCATCATTCACCGCCATCGCCCTAAAACGCCCAAAAGTTCACCAAACATAAATTACATGTAAACAAAGGAAATGATTATCAGTTATAAAATGTGACTAAAGTTATGCTGATCGTGACATTATTTTATTGGTTTGTGACTGGTAATTTTTTTAGCAGCAACTAACATGATAAATGCAAGTTTAGTTATAAAATTATACACATATTTAAAGTGTCGTGTCCAGCTCGTTATAGCAACAAAATAGCATCTAGGTGCCACCAACAACACCACTATCGGCACCATAGGCGCATCGCCACCACAATAATGATCGTTATCCGATTTGTCTTTTTTATATTTGTGTGTATATTAGTTTGTATTTGTATTGTGTGTGTTTATTTGTACATGTATGTATTTTAGAAGGAAGAAGGTGTGATGTTTATTAGTTTGTATTTGTATTGATTTACTTTTTTCAGTTTTAGTTTCTAATGTTTTTTTATTCACATCATCAGTCATTCATTGGCTGTTGGTTAATCCTTCATTTTTTAATTTACATTACTAGTCCATCAATTTGCTTTAAGTTATATAATATTTTTTATGATGTGTTTGTTTGTTAAACATATGGTTGTTAAGATTTCGATTTTGATTTGTGATTCACGATTTTACGATACTACATAATAAATACAATCATGATTCTCGTAGAATCTTTGCAAGTTTAACATCTTACAAAATCTCAATCTTGATCATATAATCTTAAAATCTAATCCGATTCGATATTACTTTTCTCAAACAACAACTAAAATACTACAAAGTTATGGATATTGTTTTATAAACTTTCAAATACAACATGTTAATCTTCTTAAACATTTCATAATCATAATTTATGACAACAATTTCATGAAACATTCTTATAATTGTGTGTTTATAATATATATACTAATTTGTAGATTTGTATAATATTAACAAATGTTATTAAAATGACATTATTGTTGTTCCGTATCACAAATAGCAAAACAAGAATTAAGACTAAGTGTGATCCTCGATCGAAGTAAAGCAATTGAAAAATCGGTTTAAACAAGATAAAACACAAAGGATTTTTCAACGCTTATATTCTTTATTAAATCGAATCAAAAGAATATATTACCCAAGTGTTTGTGGAACAACACTGGGATTGAATGACAAGTATGGTGTGCAGCTCCTCACTAAGCTTAGGCTAAGTCTCAAGACAACTATCGTGAACCACCGAGCTATCTCGTGACATAGTCGATTTGGAGGAGTGAAAGTTGCTTATGTGTGTTTTTACAATTAATGCACAAGCTTCACTTTCACTCATACCTTATGGTTATTTATACAAGTATGAATTTAACTATATCCTAAAAGACAAACTAACAAAAGCTATAGAGATAAAATATCGATGCATTTTGTCTCTGTTTATAAGAACCTATTTTGGGTAATGACAAGGCAGTTTTCGGTTGTCGATGACACCGATCCCGGTTGTTAGTCTTTAAGGAAAGTTTGACGATGGCGATAAGGACCTCCTTATAAGTTCAAACTTATCCCGCCTTGTCCCGCCCATTCTTCGCCTTCTAGTCTTGGCCTTGGTCTTCGATCTTTATCTTCAAAGGATCGAGTCGATGAGGAGTTTTGGGATTCAATGAGTTATTGTCATCACTAACCGAATCCGCCATCTTCTTCTCGACCCGCCTTCACCCTCGAGTTCCGCCTCACCGATCGAGAGACTTTTCTTCTTTCTCGCATCGAAAGGCCCGAAGATGACCCACCTAGTGGCTATGCGCCAAGAAGTTGTTAGTGTTAAAGATTATAAACACTTAGGGTATTTTCTATTCAAATCCTAGAATTAAAGGGTTTGGGTATTCACCGAACCCAACAGCCTCCCCATTTAGATATACAAATAGCTCAAGTGTTTTGATCATTGTAAGTGAACAAGAGGCTTCTTCACAATCGAATGTACAAGTAAGCATAATAAGGAACATTGATCTAACAAAATACATCATTTATTCATAGTAATTACAAGTTCCTAAAACTAGTACAAAAGATAAAGTGATAAATGTTGCGTTGATGTCATTCCATGTGGTAACCAAGTGCTTCCAGCTTTGGCTTCTTAGCGAGGAGAGTTTCTTTATCGATGGTCTTTTATCTTTGCATTCGTGTCGCGTAACTCGATATTCTCAAGGGACTTGATTTGAGATGCCACCATCAGTAACTTACGATTGTAGCAACACCACCAGTGAATGTCGCCCATCTCTAAAATGCAGGATTTCCATAGACATCAATGAAGAAGAGTCCTCTTCAGTCGCTCGATGACTAAGTTGTTTACAAACCTTACTCCTTCGTGAAGTTCTTCATACAATCGAATCCGGGGACTTTGGCTTCGTGTTCGATTCTATCCTCTTCTCTTTCCATGGGATGATCGGGGTTGAGTGCCTTGAGCTTGTGGAGAGCAGATTGTATTCCAAGCTCAGTGGGCGCTTTCCATAGTCTTTCATACCTTCTGCTTAAAGATTTCATCAGGTCTTTGACAACAAAATTTCTCTTCTTCTCTATGATAGGACCACGTTCATCCAATTCAGTGATCCCAAAGTCAATGAACTTTAGAGGATCATGAACTTCAAAGTACTTTTTGTCCACTCCCCTGTAGACATTCATTGCAACTGGCTTGGAGTTGGGAATGACCTTAACATCAGTGATAGGCTCAAGGTCTCTTCTGCTAGACATTGTCCAGTTGTATTGATCCACCTTTTCTTTCCTTAGCTCAACAGCTTTCCTAGCCTTTTCATCCCTTCTCATTCTTATAGCAAGCATCTTAGCATCCTGAGAAACTTTGAATTTCGTGCCGCCTTGTCCACTTTCGATGACTTAGAATCTATCCCTATTTTCTCACCTCTTCATGAACTACCTCGACCAGTGCCAGCCTTGCTCTTCTTTTTTCTTCACCGGTTTCTTGACTCTTTCCTCCTTCTCCAATAGGCGCCAACCGCTCCCGAGTCATAAGTACTTTTGCCATTTATCTCAAAAGGATCTTGACAGCTCAAGCATTGTCATTATGCCTTTTCCTTTGTCTCGAGGAGGGACCGATGAAGATGGTGGTGTTGTTGATGATGGTACCGTGGAGTTGGTGGTATTGTTGATGTTGTTGGTGGATTTAGGATATTGGCGGTGCTAGAGTTGGCTCCCTCGGTGTGAGAAGGATTTTCTTCGGTTCTCTCCCTCAAGTGTTACTTGACCGCCGTGATAGCAAGGGTTGACCTAGGCACTAAGGGAAGTAGGAGTCCGTTTGACCCTTGAAAGCCCGATAAATTTCGAAACCATGGACTTGATCTCTAAAGTGTCTTATTGAAGACTAGTGACTTTCTCCCAAGATTGGCCCGAGAGATTTCGGTCTTTGCCATTCTAGGCCCGAGATTCCAAGCCATAAGATGAAGACTTAGCCAACCAGAACCTATTTATCCAAAGAACACAATGAAAACCGAATTGCTCCATCAAGAGTCGAGACCACGAACATTAGGATTGTTGAGCATGGTGATCGGCCCGCTTAGGCTTGAAGAGTTCTTCATATACGCCTCCGTATCCTCAAGCACCTTGTTGTTTAGTGGTGGTCTTCCTTAATCGCTTCTTTGATCCGATCGAGTTTGGTGTGAGCATCCCGAAAAGATTTGAGGAACTTCTTCGATGCTCATCCAGGTGTCAAGAGATTGGTAAATGATTTCCTATGTTCACCATTATCCTCAAAGTTTGCAACCACTTCACTTTGAGATCTGCGTAACTTGCTGTGACCTCCACATGCTTATCCCATAGCTCATCAGTAACACCAGCATACAACTTTTGAGTAGCTTTCCTTAGAAAATTTACCAATTGTCTTTCAGTGAGGGGAAGAATATTATCATACTTCTTTAAATCTTCAAGGCAGGAACATGCTGTAGAGTCTGAAGAGGCAGAAGAGTCATTGTCAGGTTGAAAGGGTGACTCTTCAGTCTCTTTTTGACCAGGCTGATGTTCTTGTTCAATGGGTTGAACATCAGTGTCCACTTCTTCACCAGCAACAAATTCTTCCTCATCACTTTCAATATCAAGCTCGTCATTAGACATCAAGAGCTCCTGAACTTCTGCAACACTAAGAAAGCCTATGGGGTTATGGGTTCCGTATCAGTGGGTGGTTTTTGTTCCTCTGAGTCTTTGTCCCCCAAGGACCCTTCATACACTGATGGGTGTTTCCCAGTGCCTTCGCTAGGGTCAGGATTGGTGATGAGTTCCGTATCAGTGGGGGTTTTGGATCTCTCTGAGTCTTTGTCCCTATGTGCCCCTTCAAGCATTGGTGGGAGATTCCTAGTACTATCCCTAGGGACAGTGGAAGTGAGATCCCTATCAGTGGGTTGTTTGTTTCCCCTGAGTCTTTGGGATTAATGGTTGTACCCTCAAACAAAAGCATTGATTTGCAAATGTCCTCATCAGGCGTAGTGGAAGGGGCTTCCCTACCACCGACTTGTATGTTTCCCTCTAGATCTTGGGGAGTAGTAGTTGGGACCAAGAGCACTGACTGTGATGTATCAGTGTCTTTCGTTGTCACCGAGGGTGATGTTGTTTGGTCTCCTGTGGGTGGCTTATCAGTCTGGGGCTTCTTTTGCCTCTTGGGCTGTGTTCCAGAAGCCTCAGGGCCCTGAGACTTGGGTTTAGTCTTAGTCCCAATCTGAGACTTCCCCTTTCTCTTTTTCGTAGCAGGGTTTGGAGACACTGATTCCCTCTAGTTTTTCACAGCAACCATATCGGTCGTCAATTCTATTTCAGTGACTAAGGATGGGTTCTTTGTAAAATTTGATTGACTGGTGGCGGTGTAAAGCGCCAAATTGGTAATCCTGAGTATAACTACAACCCAGTAACTCTTGCAAAGCATAAGAGACAAACCTAGGGTATGAAACGTATTTCACCCTAGTTTTGCTCTGGAGCTTGGTTACGAGATCACTGTAAATGATATCTCCAATGTCAACAGTGGTCCCTGTCATCAGGCAGTAAGCCATCATCAACTGAATAAAGTTAATTTGTTCAGTGGATGAGTGATTCCCGCTGAGAACCCGAATCATAAAAATGAACAGGATCTTCCAAGCCACGGGAAATGAATTTTTGGTGACAGGGGTCTTGTCCAGTAACTTTGGTTCTAAAGCAATTTTTGCTAACTCATCCTTAACAATGGCTGGTTCAGGGTGTGCAACATATTCTCCATTATTATAGTCAAGCCCTGTTGAAGAGCAAAAAGTTTTGTAGTCCAAAGTTATTTGTTGTTCCCCATTTAAGACTGAAAACCTGATGAGAAACTCCCTGAGGGGTCTTGGCTCGTTCTCATCAGTAGAGGGTGTCGAGTCAAAGGCCACTGTTGTAGCCCAAAACTTCCTGAGGAAGTTATGGTACAGTATAGAGGGTGAATTTACAAAGGCTTTTTTTAGTGGGCAGTTAAACAAAAATTTCATGATTCCCTTATAGGCTGGGACATCATTGGGGTATTCAAAATTGCCTATAACATTATTGGTTTTCAATTCAACACTTTTTAATCCACCCACCCACCGTGGTGCGAACATAACGCTTTGAGTTCTTGCCATTTGCATTCAGAAAAATTTAGGGTTTTAGTTTTGACAAGAACAGTCAAAGAGGGTAATTTCTTTTTTGAAAGTTTGAGATTGAAGAAAATCTTTGAATGTTGTTTGCACAAATGAAAGGAATTTTTGCTTAAACCAATTTAGAACAAAGCACATGATTGTTTAGATTTTGAAATAATTTTGACAGAGTTTGATTGCGTAAAACAATTGTGTGTGTGTTTTCTTGTTTTTGAGAGGGTATTTATATAGTGGTGAGAGGGTTGATTTTGCACATATGATGATTTGTAAAGTTGTTTTTGAAAACGTTTCATTTTCCTCATTAAATGCATCCACTTCATTACCCGCAGTTTTCTCCTGGTTTTCTAGGGAACAGTTGCAGAGCATAGTAAAATTCCATTTGCAGAGATGATATCACAAATAAAATATCCTTACGATATTTTTTTGTGAGTGTAGGCATTAAATGCCAAGTGGGATAAGGTGAGAGGTAAAGGGACCCATGACATGGATGATAGAAAGGTTAAGAGACATATATTCCTATATTAAATTGGCTTGTTTACCAACCTAGGACATTAAGTAACTGAAATACTTAGAGCATTTAGTTACTCATATAATATGTTTTTTATCCAATGTCAGGGACCCTGAATGAGTTTTACTCATTCAGTGAGAAGATATATATATATAGAATCCGGATCGATTGAGAAGATTTTTATTTTGAGAAGGTTTTCAAAAACGATAGATTTTTAACTTTGATTCATGTTTTTCAAGCGTAAAACTCATTTTAATGTGATTAAAATTCAAAGTGTGCAAAAAAAACTGAATCAATGTTAAAAATCTCTCGATTTTGCGATATATGTAGAATCTTGTATCATCCGTACAAATTTAATGAATCATCATCATAACTTTATTTTAACAATGATTTGTGAATCAAATTTGTGATTTATAGATTCGATTCACCATAAAATGATGTTTACTTGTGAATCAAATCAAAAACATGAATCAATTTGCTCAAACGAAGATTTCTCAATCTTCTCAAAATAAAACCTTCAATGGAACCGAGCCTATATATATATATATATATATATATATATATATATATATATATATATATATATATATATATATATATATATATATATATATATATCGAGGATTTTATTCAGGACCGTGAACCTTACCAAAGAGAGCCGCAGATTGGGATTGATTATCGAGTTATCGATTTCAATGTCAAGCATTCCCAAGTCTCGCTTTCGTCTCACGAAGGTAGGTTCATCCATGGTATGGTGATGATATCAACTAGCTAAAATTCAAGAGGATGAAATGGAGTTCTATGTCTTCTTTCATGATATGATCCATGATAAAATGGTGTCTGATATCAATGTGTTTGGTTCTTTGGTGAAGGATAGGATTGTTGGAGATAACAATAGCACTTGTGTTATCACAGAAGATGGGTACCATCTTGTAATGGATGTCATAGTCACTGAGTTGACTCTTCATTCATAGCACATTGGCACAAAGACCCTACAAATATCACGTATTTGACTTCGGTGAGGACATAGCCAACGATTGTTGCTTAGTACTCCAACAAAAAGTTTTCCTCCAAGGAATTGACAGGACCCTAATGTACTTTTCCTATCCATGTTGCAACCAAGATAGTAAGAGTCATAGTAACTTTTAAGGTCAAATCCCCGAACATTTAGGGTATTAAAGTCCAAGACTTGGGGTACCCTTCGGTATCTAAAGTTCTTTTGGTCTGCAGTGAGATGAGATTCCTTAGGTCGATGAAATCTTGCAATCGGGCATACAACAAATTGTATGTCCGGTCTAAAGCGATGAGATACATCAATGACCCTACTATTCCTCTAAAGTGAGTTTGGTTGGTGATTTGCCGGTGAGATTTGGTGCGAGATTATTTGGTGGGACCATTGGAGTCTTTACTGAGGCACAATCAGAGATCTCATATTTCTTCAAGAGATTTATGGTGTATTTCTCTTGACCGATGGTGATTCCCTTTTCAGTTTACCTGATTTGTTGTCCAAGGAAGTATGTGAGTTCACCCATCATGCTCATTTCAAATTTCTTTGTCATCAGTTTTTCAAACTGTTTTCAAAGAGTATAATTTGTTGAGCCAAAGATGATATCATCAACATATACTTGAACCAGTATCACATCTTGTTTTGTCCTATATATAAACAGGGTGTTGTCTATCTTTCCCTTGACAAACTTGTTTTGGATCAGGAAGGCTAAGAGAGTTTCATACCATGCTCTGGGAGCTTGCTTCAGTCCATATAAGGCTTTGTCAAGCTTGCATACATAGTTAGGGTACTCACTACTCTCAAAGCCTGGGGGTTGCTGAACATAAACATCTTCCTTAAGTTTACCATTCAGGAAGGCACTTTTGACATCCATTTGGTAAACTTTAAAGTTCATGTATGTTGCATATGCGAGGAAGACCCTGATGGCTTCCGTTCTAGCAACAGGAGCAAATGTCTCATCATAGTCAATGCCTTCTTGTTGATTGTAACCTTTAGCTACAAGCCTGACTTTGTTTTTAATGCGTTGTCATTTTCATCGATTTTGTTTCGAAAACCCACTTCATTCCTATGACAATGACATCTTGAGGACATTTGATCGGTGTCATGACTTTTTTATGTCAAAGCGATGAAGTTCTTCTTGCATAGCCTCTGTGACACTTTTGGGTTCAACTTTTGAGAGAAAGTCTGCATATAGACACTCATTAGCTGAAGTTGCTAATAACTTAGCAGCCATGCTCCTTGTGGGCATGCCTTTAGTGGGCTTTCCAATGATGTTCACAAGCTCAATGTCTTAAGATCTTGTCCACTTACTTTGTGGTCTAGGATCTGAGCTTGATGAGGTCATTGGAAACTGAGGAATGAGTTTAGGGGCTGGAGCAACAGAAACATGAGGTTCATTTGATGAGGTACTTTGTTGTTCAGGTTGAGATTCATGAATTTCAGGTTCCTGAACATTTGGTTGTAATGACCTATCCGGTATGGGTGATGGAGTATCAATGAATTCACAGATGGTTGGTTGAGGGAGGTTATGAGGTAAAATGTAGTATGAGATGTCAGCATCTGCTTGATATTAACATGAGGAATTGTTTTCAGAGTTGAACTCATCAGGAGGGTATCTAGATGAGTCATCAATTCTTATTTCTTCTACTGAGGTATTGGAGAACCTGATGCTTCCAGCGCTGTCATCAAAGGTGACGTGGAAGGTTTCCTCAACTTGTTGTCTTCTGGTGTTAAACACCCTGAAAGCCTTAGACATCAGTGAGTAACCTAAGAAGTATCCATCATCGGCTTTTGTATCAAATTTTCCTAAGTGGTCATTATGATTGTGAATGAATACATGACACCCAAACACATAAAAGTAGCTGATATCAGGGAGTCTTCATTTGAAGATCTCGTAAGGGATTTTGTTGTGTCTTTTGATAATGATATATCTGTTTTGAGTATAACAGAATGTTTTAACAGCTTCAGTCCAAAAGTGTTTTGAGAGTACCGAGCCATTTAGCATGGATCTAGCGACCTCGATGAGAGTTCATTTTTCCTTCACCACCCCATTTTGTTCGGGGTATAAGGAGATGAGAAATTTTGGTTCCTTTTCATCACAAAACTCTCAAGATCCCGATTCTTGAATTTAGTACCATTATCGATTCGATTTGTTTTACCTTAATGTCATTTTGGTTTTCAATCTTCACGATGAATGACATTATTGTATCACCGGCTCGACTCTTTTGTAAAGAAAATATACCCAAGTATATCTTGAGAACTCATCAACAATGACAAGGGTATATTTCTCATGGTGGATTGATCTAGGACTTACTGTGTTCAAACAGATCCATATGCAAGAGGTGAAGGCAGCTTTTGATTGAGAAAATTTGTTTTGTTTTGAAAGATGCTCTGTGATGTTTTCCTTTTTCACATGAAGAACATGGTTTATCCTTTGCAAATACAAGTGATGTTAAACCAAAGACTTTGTTTTGTTTAGCCAAGTTGTTAATATTTTTAAAATTCAAGTGTGACAGTCTCTTGTGCCATAGCCAATTGATAGTTTCAGTGGCTTTAGCAAAGAGACAAGTTCCATTCTGAGAGAGAGTTGACATGTCTAGTACATATACATCATCTCTCCTAGGAGCTATGAGAACAACTTCTTTGTTGGCATTAAAAATAGTACCTTGCTTATCATCAAACTGCACTATGTATTTTGCATCACACAACTGACTAACACTGATGAGATTGTATTTCAGACCATTGACATAAGCTATTCTAGAGAACACTATACGAACCATAACCTTTAGTGGGACATGGTGAATTATCACCAAATACTACCCTAGGTCCTTTCTTCTACATATTTGTGCAGATATTCCTTCACACCAGTCATGCTTCTTGAACATCCACTGTCTAGATGCCAAACCGGCTCCCTGGCATGTCTCTGCACAAATAGTAAACTGAGTTTGTTTCTCTTGCTAACCCACTTACTAGTGGGCTTGGGTCTGATGGACTGTTTGAACTTTGCAATAGACTCATAGTCAGTGGTTGAGTGAACAGTGCTACCACAAGTTTTGCACTTGCTTGCTGAGGAAGACTCAGTGATGCGAGTGATTTTGTGCTTCTCCTTGCATGTATGATCATGTCATGCTGAGATGTCTCATGTGCTGGATTTCCACATATTTTATAGCAGGAGTTCATGAGACAATCATCAAGATGATGGTCATTAAAGCCACAATATGGACAAGGAGGAAAATGTTTAGCTTTTGCCCTTTGAGCCTGCTTGGATGATGAAGCATATTGGTGACCAAGGTTGGTATAATTAGCTCCACTAAGTGATTTTGCATATTGCAATTGATTAGAAGTTATCGATCCTCTCTTTTGCAAATCATGCAAAGAGAATTTTTAGCAATTCTGATGGTATGACTTGTATAATGGCACATTTCACACTTATGTTTGGGCTTGGGTTGCTTTTTGACTTAGAGGAACTTGAGGAGATTGACTTTGGTTCATTGATTGTTGAATCGGGAACCTTCTCGATTGAGTTCATCTTTTCACTCAATTTCCTCACAAGTTCGATCAATCGATTGATTTGGTCTTCAAGAGGAACTAAAGATATGGAAGTCTCAAGAGGGGCCGAATATTCTTTGGTTGGTTTTTCTAGTCTTTTTAATATTGTCCTACCAAGGCCTGACCTTTCTCTAGGAGAGTGTGGGTTACACTTTAAAGGAGTAAGCTCAGTGTTAGGTGCAGATCCCTGACTAGATTTTAGAGGTGGAAGCGGTGCTTGTGATTTAGCTTCAGACTCAGTGATGTTTTCAGTACTACTGGGTACATCAGGGAGTCCAAGCATGCTCTTGAGTGCCTGACTTTTAGGTTTAAGTATTCTTCTAGAATCGAAGTTTGGTAGCCATCGTCGGGGTTTACCCTTTCAACCCAATCACTGGGTTTAGGTATCATCTCTTTATTAGAGAGCGGACCGTGAGACATAAAGGTTTGGGTCTTTGACCTTCCTTGAGGGATCGGTGAGTTGATCCTCACCTAGTATTCTCTTTTTATTCTTGGGGGTTTGAGCGATTATCATAGACTCTAGGGTTCTTAGTGGTCTAGCTTTCAATGATTTGTTTTTCCTTTTAAGTTCTTCTGAAGAGCTTGATTTCATTTACTAACTCGAGTTATGAATTTGCGAGTATATGACCTCAAGTTTGGCTTGTTTTAAATAAGCAATTCATCCCAAAACTTATTTAATTCAAAACTTAACTTGTTATATTTGGAAAACATATTTAATCAACGCTATTCTACGAACTTAAGATCAACATGTATATAGTTCATGAAAGATCGCGATCGAATCATCATCCATGGAAAGTAAGATGTTTACCTTCTTCATAGTGATGTTAACCCATTCACCATTCCTAGCATGATTCTTTCCAACTGCTAGCTTGTCTTCTTCGAGAGAGCCATCAATGCCGACTTGCACCATTTCATCATCCGAGGAGGCGGCTCTTCATCCCGATCAAAGACTTTAGCTACAAGGCCCTTGTTCTTTCCTGCATAGATTTAACATTTTATGTAGTTTTGAGGAGTGGCCTCAAGAATAGCTAGTTTGGCCTTGCCTTTCCTATATTTTGCTTCAAAATCAACAACTTTGTTTTGGTCGACTTATTTTGATAACTTTGAGGACCGAAAGAGCTTGGGTTGAAACTTGCTAAAACCTAAGGACCGATTTGACCACGAGGGTTTGTATGAGGTTTCAAGCAGCTTTTGAAAACAATCTTTAGCAAAATGACAATTTTGTGACATTTAAAACACTCGGTGTCCTCATTGGCTTTAGCATTTGAAAAGTTTTGTTCCTTCTTATAAATCTTTTTGAATTAGCAAGGAGTGCCTTTTCCTGAAACTCAATATTTAAGTCATTCAGGTACTCCTCCCTAGTTCTCTCATCGACTCATCGTCATTTTTTTTTGAAAATATTGAACAACACAGTTTGAAAATAAATCGGTTGAAATGGGTGTTGAGGTGGTTGTCGAGACTTTTAACTTCACGAGACTTCTTCAAATCTGGTATCGTCTATTGATGAGATTATCTTCGTAGGCCAATTTCCGTAGATTTCGGGAAGTTCAAGAGTCTCGAATATGATTGCATTTCTAAGTCCACGAGAGAATTTCAACCATTTCTCAGGGAGAATTAACAAAACCAACATTTATTTCATGTTTAGACAACTTGACACCATCATTTGACAATTCATTCAACAAGGTTTTATAACGGGTGTAAGTTTGAGAGAGGGTTTCAGAGTCTTTGGCTCTAAAAGTATTGTACTCAAGTTTCAGGTCCATGATCCTGTTTTCCTTGGTATCTGAGGGACCTTCATAGTTGTGGACCAAGTCATTCCATGTTTGCTTTGTTGTACTACAGCTAATGACTGACTCCATTACATCATCAGGGAGACAAGATATGATAATGCTTTTGAGTCTTTGGTCCTGATTGACCACCCTTCTCTCATCTTGGGTCCACTGAGCTTCTTGTTTAGGTAAACCTTCAACAGTCTTTGGGACAAATGGACCTTCATTAATACACTTAATGTAATAAGGTTCCATCCCAGTCAAATAGCAAAGCATTCCCTTCTTCCACTTGTTAAATTTACCAACTTCAAGTCGAGGGGCAACAAAAACATAAGCTCCACCCTTTTTATCGACAAGTTGGGGAACTTCACTTTCAACCATGTTAGGATCCTGATTTTAAAAACGTTTTGAGCGGCTTAAAAGGGTTTTATAAATCACTATTTGATACCACTTGTTATTCCGTGACACAAATAGCAAAAACAATAATTAAGACTAAGTGTGATCAATGGTGAAGTAAAGCAATTGAAAACTCGGTTTAAACAAGATAAAAACACAAAGGAATTTTCAACGTTTATATTCTTTATTAAAGCGAATCAAAAGAATATATTACCCAAGTGCTCATGAACATCACTTGGGATTGGTGACAAGTATGGTGTGAACTCCTCACTAAGCTTAGGCTAAGTCTAAGCACAACTATCGTGAACCTTGAGCTATCTCGGGGACATAGTCGATTGGAGGAGTGAAAGTTGCTTGTGCGTGTTTTCATAATTAATGCACAAGCTTCACTTTCACTCCTACCTTATGGCTATTTACACAAGTATGAATTTAACTATATCCTAAGACAAACTGACAAAAGCTATAGAGACAAAATACTGATGCATTTTCTGTTAGGTCACTAGTTTTACAAACACAAGCTTATAAGAAAGAGATGAGGCGATTGAACAATATCTAACACACACACATAATACAATAATACGCTTAGGCGTAGGAATGTATGTGAAAGAAAAACTTGAACAACCAACCTTCAAATGAAGGTTTACATAGAGTATTTATAAGAGGAAAGCTAGGGCAACACTCCTAGTTTCCATCCTTTCTTTAATGGGCTTGGGCCTAAGCTCATGGGCCTTCTACATAAGCTTAAGGCTAATAACAAACATAAAGGCCATAATAAAGCTAACTATTACATGTTAATTACTAACACTTGATTATGGTTTAGGAGTGATTCCAACAATCTCCCTCAAGTGTTGGTGATGAACGGTGAAGGCGTTGATGTAATAGTAGCTCGACGTCTTCGACATTCTTCTTTCTTGTGAGAAGAATTGCTTGATTCGAACAATCTCCCGGTGTAGAGATAGTTGACTTTGAGCAGCTTGTGCTTTGGCGTCATCTTTAACTTTGTTCTTTGATTATATGTTCTTTGTGGTGAAAGTGATAGTATGTTGTTGTCACTGAATTACGCCTCAGTCCTTCACGCCTCAGTGTCTCCACGTCATTCTTCAACATGCTCACGCTCTTTGACGTTGGAATTCAATCTTGATGAAGTTCTTTAAGTCTTTAACTTTGTAGATTCTTTGGTTTGACGAGAATCATTTTGACGGTTGTGTTGCTTTTGGATAGAACTTCCATTATTGATGATGTTGGCGTGAGCATGAGAAGAATCAAGACGATCATCCCGCTCCCGAGCTTCCATAAGAAGAAAACATTTCAAATGGTTAGTAATAAGCGTGTTAAGCACTTACAAGTTTGAACTTCAAGAGTGTTATGACAAAGATAGTGTGAAAACACAACTCTAATTCTTACAAAGGCCGTTCTCGAACCGGAGTCCCACAAGTGAGATAACGCGATGTACGAAGTACATCTGATTCGAGATGAGTCATTGAGGTATACGAAGCATCACCTCACGATGTAGATCGTTTGAGACACTCCGCGTAATCCACGGGAGTTACCGGTGACTGACCTTGTCGGTACGTTTGATGTTGACCACTGGCGAGTTTCCATTCAATCATTGAGGATCGCTGATGTGAACCTCTCATAAATGTTCTCGACAGTTGCTAAGATCCGTGAAGGACTCGATATGAACCATCGATAATCTTATTTGGTGATCAACAAGTGATAAAATGTCAAGTGTACCTAAGAGATCTTTTGATGAATCTAGTGGCTCTAGACTCGATGAGTGCGTTTTGGTTTTCTGAGCGGAGACTAGGGAGGGTCTCCTTCTTCAATACCGGCGATCTCAAGAGAAAGCCAATAGTTTACGAGGGTTCCTGTGAGAATGAAACAAGCTCATTGAGAGAAACTTGAGTGGCTAAGAAGGTTTAGTGCATGCGTCCTTTGGGTTCATGACGACTTTAATCTTCAATACCTCGGGCGTCACTAAGTGACAACCAAGAGTATATGAATTGAACCCGTTATGCGCCCTAAGTTGAATAACGGAGGGCTATTTCTTTTCACCCTTTTCTTTGCATTTCTTTTTATTCTTCAACTCCTTCTTTCTCCGATTCTCATTTCTCCTTTTATAATCATACCTAAGGACTTCTAAGTACTAACTATTTGTGATGTCCTTGGGTAGATCCCTCCGACTCTGGCGGATCATAGGACGATTATTCCTAACCTTAGTCACCTTATAACTCCATGACTAACCTATGTTGCCATTAAAACCATCATTTATGAAAAATCTCTCAAAGGGTTTGTAAATGAAAATCATGTTTGAACCATTGAGAGATAGGATTTTGCATAAATACTCCCCCTCCATGTGCTTAAGAGTTTTAATGGTTTAGATGCACAGTGAGGAAAGAGCGCGCACATTTTGAATTGATCCCGGAGATAGACAATCCCCATGAGACACGGTTCACGTTGCATAGTTAGAGAGTTACATTGTCGACTTTTAGGTGACAACTAGATCTAATAACTACCTTGAAGGTGTAGACAAACCTCGAAAGGTTGTCATACCCGTCGAGTTCATGTCTACCAAGAGTGTCTCGAATGGTACTTTCTACTTGGACAAGTCATTTGCGAGACACGTTTACATTACTAGCTTAACTAGCTTGAAATTATTACCCGTTCAGACAAGTCTTTTCGAATTACTAATGTTTAGTACCATCAATTCGTTGGTTAAGTCAAGTACACATTCATTTGCATTTTGCACAACATATTTCTTATCACACAATTTTCTCCCCTCAAAATGGCATATAAAATGTTATTTTGAAATGTTGACAATAAATATGACCATTTCGAGTGTTCTTGGAAGATGACCACTATGAACAATTTGTGAACAAAGTTTTAACATAAATACTCCCCTCAACAAGTGATATAAGCGGTTGAGGTTTTGAAAATCATATGGGAAGTACTTGTCCTTTGAGCAAAACCTTGAAAAGTGAAAGGTTTGATAGGTTTTAATCAAAAGTAAAGCTTTTGCTCCTTTTATAAGGATGTGTACCGGGCGCACTACATGGTCCTTTCTTTACAAGAACGGGTTGTAATTGTTATGTGTGCACAAGCCATAAACGAGTTAATCACACATCCAAATTTATATGAAAGAAACAATTCAAGGGGTACCGTGAAGTGCAGTGATGTTCCCGAGTGCATGCAGGCGTTGAAAGCGGTTATGTTAATCCTGGTCGACCACCAACATAGCTCTCCAATCGTCTCAATCGATCCTCCCGAACAACTGCTCATCAATCATGGTGATGATCCTTCACATTCCTCCGATCCCGAGAATTCCATCGCTTAGGGTTCCCAATGTTTTCACGTATATCCTTCAATCGATAAGCTAGTCCGTCCCTAACCATCTTCGTAGTATGATCTACAAATTTGTGAAGCTCATTACACGCCATCAAGCGATTGCGATGAAGTTCAACTGCGATAAACGACACCAAACGGTTTCTTGATGAGCGTTAATTGTGATAGCCGGTTGATATCGGAAGATCAAGGCGTGGTGGAGTGAAGTTGACACGTGTCGATATGATTCAATGGCAATCGGAGATCTTCAACACGTTCTTTTATGACTATGCGTCGATGAAGATGAGCGTTGACTTGATGAATTCGTTGTATTTCGGTTGAAAATTGTCTCATGCGACCACCGTACTTTGGCAAGGTACATGTCTTCAATATCGCTGAGAGACAAATTCTCAAAGTCGACTTCACAGAATGCATAATCCATTTCATCTTGTCTTTTGACCACAATCTTCTTGAGAAGGTGTAGTCCCATTTGGATGAAAGACCAACATGTTGGATGGCAACGATGTCTTTAGTACTAAACACGCATGTTGTGACTTCGAACCTAACAACACGTAGTAGATTAATCGGCGTTACGGCGGTGATGAATCCCATACAATGCATCTCGGTCGTATGCTTCCACCGTGTCGAGAACAAGTGATTGGCACGCCTCAATGGCAATGCGGTTTGAGTAGATAGGCTGAGGGAATGGAAATGTCAAGGATGTAGCATATTTCCTTGAACCATCGCCACCATGGAGAAGAAATTCCGTGTCTTTGTTGAAGAAATATCCAAGGGAATCCGTGGTTCATCTGGTTGGCCAATGGTCGGTAGAGGTTTTGTCCAATCGGTGTAGTATGGAGGTTGTCCTCTTTGTGAAGTCAATGTTTGCTTCCGGTTGAGCCAATCCATGTTGTTAGACATAGCTCGAGCAATGTTGTCAAGGTGATATTCACCTCGAGGGCACTTTCGAGTCGTCTTTTAGAAGTTGGAATGCTTCATTCTTGATTCGCTTCAACTCGATTTCGCCATCTTCTTCACTGGAACTTTTCTTGCAACAATTTTGCATGCTCCAATGTATTACCGTCTACCAAATTCGACCTTCTTGTGGTAGGGAGTGTTGTTAACAAGAGTAGAGAACCATTCAAATTCTTCGAGTTTTATCGTCATCTAGCCAAGATACGACGTCAGTTTGAGGCGTCTTCTTCTTCTTCTTTTCAAGGCCTAGATGATGATTCCGGTTCTGAACTTGTTTGGGAGAGGTGGGTTGTTGTGGGGCTCAAGGACCTCTTCATCGTCACCACCCGTATACTCAAAGTGATCACCGGTTTTCGAGTCGTGGTGGTAACTCGGAATCGCCCCGAGGTTTATCTGTAGAAGAACGGGAGGAGATCTTTGTTGAGTAAAAGTCTGTTGGAGAGGAGGTAACATAGAAGATGATTTACGGACTTCTTCCGACGCTTAGTCAGATCATGCTTATCCCGATCCTTGTCTTCATCGCCTCTAGGACGTTTAGACTTTTCCTCGCTCGAATCTACATGCTTCTTTGAGTTGGTAGTCCAACAATGCTTGAAACGACTTTCCTTCCTCATAAGTAAATGTCCTAGATCGTGTAGACATTTGTGTGACAAGCTTGGCCACCAATTCATTATCCGAGAAAACTACGAGGATCGGATGGATTGATTGTGACGGTTAAAGGTGTGGATCTTATAGTTTGCTTGGCTATACGCATCAGTTCGGATATAGTTGTCGTAAACATCTCCTTTGTGACTTTTGGGACGAGATCACGAAGGTACTTGTTAGTGTAACCTTCGATCATTTCGTTCAGATTCCTCTTGACGATGACTTTTCATGAACTTCGAACAAATTCCCTTTCTTTACGCATCTTGTCTTTCTCATCATTTAAGCATCTTGATTTGGTCAAGAAACCAATTCGGTTTCAGAGCACATCCTTCTTTCGACTTGTTGGATAGCTTCACAATTCTTTGATGAGTCCGAGATCCAAGATCGAGGTGGTTTCTTCTGATTTGGATGATGATTTGGTTGATCTCTTTGATGGTGGTGGTGATGAATGAGAAGAAGAATCCGAGGATGAGACATGAGGAGACTCGGGGTTCTTGGGAGGTGCAGTATCCTCCTTGGAGCGAGTTGGACTTTTGAGAAGATAATCATCATAATTCTCTTCGTCATCTTGTCAGTTGCTTTGCTCTTCCTTCGAGCCTTAGCTTCTTCATCGATTTTCTCTTTCTCGGTCTTATCTTTTTGGTTCCCGAATGTTATAATCGCAGACTCCTCCACAAGCGTTTGTTGTTGCACAGAGTGGTGGCACGGATCCCTTATCGGGTCGATTAACGCATCGGGATCTCGGTGAGAGTGGGCAACACCACTTGATCCTCGGGGCCACCCATTTGTTCTTTTGCAAATTCTGCGACTTTTTGAATGTGTCTAACTAATGTAAACTTCTTCCCTGTAGGATTGATCCGGTAGCTTCTTCTTCTTGAGCTTTCATCATAGGTACCAATGCAGAGTCTTCCTTTTCCTTTATCACCTTGAGGACTTGGAGGTTTTGGTACGAATGGGTGTCATCCTTTGCGTTTGAGTAAGTAATCTCTTCATCTCGATTCGGTACCTTGAGCTTTCAAAAGCTTTCTTTGCGGTCGGGCCGGGGATTGGGATGGGAGTAGCTTCCTTAGATGGAACAATCCTCTTTGAAGGAGGGTTCTCTTGGGAACTTCCTTTGACTTTCTATGCTTAATGCACTTCCAAGCCTTTGCCTCTTACGGTTCTCGAGTAGGTGTCCCGAAGCCTTTTCATCAAGATGGCCAACTTTTCCTTCTTTTACGGCCACCGATACCTTTTATACGTTTCCGGCTTTTGATTTCCTTTGTAAGAAGGTGATCGCAACACAACACCATGTTTCTTCAGAGCGACTCTTTGATTACGGCGAGATAGTATGGGCTCATCAAGATGTCATGATTATACGGGTCATTGAGTCTCATGCGGATATCGGGATGAAGTCCAAGAGCTCTACGGATCAACAGTTTGGTGTATCGACATAGGGAATTTTGGAGCCAAGCTTCTTATGAGACGACATCATATCTTCCCATAGCGTGTTGCTCAATTATAATGTCCTTCTTGTTGATCAACCACTGAAAATTTGCAGTTCCATGAGCTTGGGATGCTCATAGCCACCGTCACGACGAGAGATTGATTTGGTGATGATCATATAGAGTGTCCTCCATGGTTGAGGAATATTCTTGACTCAACGCGAGAGTGCTTAGAAATGATTCCTTTAGCTTCATCATAACCAATATCTATCAAGAATTGCGGGATGAGTCTCTTGATAGGGGTAGCAAAAAGTCGGTCGGAGCGATATGCGGAATGACGAGAACACTCGTAAGTCATCGGAGTGATAGTGACTTGTTTGTGATTAAGAGTCACATTCACGACATTTTGACGATGATCCTCGCATAGAATCCCGTAATTGTTGAATGTAGACCTACGGGCGTGGCAGAGTGAGAGCATGTTCGGTAGGGATGATTCCCGAGAATATCCCGCAATGAGACAAGAAGATTACGAGCATGTGAGGTGTCAAAGTCAACCCTAAGGTTGTTCTTTCCAAGCTTTATCGGATAGCCATTTGGAAAGATATCGCAATTGTAAGAGCTTGATGCATCCACATTCATTTGTTCACCATGTCGTGATCTCAAATAACATTAGCCAAAAGAACCAACATATCGAAAGACATAATGTTAGTCAACGTAAGGTTTTATTGCCTAGTTATTGAATATACGGTGATAATGATTATTACGAGTCCTAAGTCACTTGTTTGTCCAATAGTCTAATGACATCGTGAAATGTTTATGAGTTAGTTAACTTTAAGTTTTAAAGTTTATGTTATCACTTATTGTTCACAACATATCAAACGATTAAGTTATTAGTGACATTATTGGATTCGTGACGTTATGATTAGTTTATTTACAAGTTTGTACACGTAACAATTCATTATGAAGGTCAATCCGAGGTTAGCGTAGTTTTGGCAAAGTTAAGCGTAAAGAATGACATATCGTGAGCGAAAGCTACGCGTGGGATCCTAACTTACGCTGTAAGAAATGTTACGCGTGGAAAAGGGACCTTATGCGTGGAGCTTACGCGTGGCGTATAAGGACCTTACGCGTAAGGCTTACTCGTAAGAGTAGACCTTATACGCAGAGGTCACTATTTCACGCATATCCTTCACAGTGATACGTGTAGTCCTATTGTAGAACTCACGGCGTAATGGTTATGCGAGAATTATTCTTACGATAACTTGACTACGTGTAGGGTAATCCTTATGCGCGAGTTGCAAATGACCTTGATTCTCAATATTGCGTAGCAAAGCCCGAAATAAGTTCATCAAATCATCAAAGTTAACACAAAACATCATTTTATCAACAAGTTATGGCATGAACATTCATAACACGATTACGCTATAGAAAGTCATACACCGTAGGTCAAAACACTAAGGGTTAAAATTACGCGTATGATTTTTAACCATAGGATTTGCACCATATTAATCTCGTAGGTCTAGAGTGTTGTTAGAGTCTTTAGGCCAAGTATTAACATCTAATTCGTTGAGAATCAAAATTACCCAAAGTTATGAACATTAAACCCTAATTCCAAATTGTTAAACAATTAGTGTTTACGGGTGGTTAACAACCATGGAAATCATCAATTCAACAACATACGACCATAACCCAACAATCTTTTAGACCAAAACACTTCACATTTGGAAAACCTAAATTGACTCATAAACCCTAATTTTCAAAAATCATTAATACATGTTTGGGTGGGTTTTGATGGTTAAAATGGTATCCTTGATGTATAAGAAACGCTTTGACACTATCCATATAACCAAAACACACACACAATGATTATGTGTTCATACGCTTATCGTAGAACACATAATCACGTCAGAACACACTTTTTAGCCGTTGGATTTGCATGAGATTAAAACCTTAGCTTAAAAACATGTTAAGATCATTAAAACACTTACAAAATGATGATCAAAACAACGGATTTCTTGGTTCAATCTTAGGCGTAGGATGAATATGGTTGAGTGTATTAAATGTGAAGTAAAAAGTAGGTGGGAGGTGATTTTATTAAAAGTAACTTTAACATTTTGACACTTTTAGTCCCTCCACCTTTTCCTTTTTCAAACAAAGCCATTTAACTTCCATTTTGGTTACCAAACAAAGTTTTTAGGAAAGAAACTTAGACGACACTCCCCCTCGACTCTAGAAAATAAGGAAAGGTTATTAATTTTAGTTCGAGGAGTGTCATTGTACCAGAAAATGTACCACCATTTGTTAAAAGAAACAACCGAGATATGATAACATGCAAGTACATGATGCTTTGAAGCAAGTTAAAGTTTTGTTTCTCCCCTCAACACTTGATCGGAAAAATACCGAAATTTGAAAGATGAAAGTGTTGTGGAAGAAATGTACTTGCCATGTTGAAAGAAAATAGATTAGAAGAATATTTTGATTTTATCGGGTTTTATATTTTTGTATTTTGTTTTGAAAATTTTATTTACAAAAGAGAGTTTTGGTGTTTGAGGTTTTTAAGATGTTTTAAGAGGTCATCCAATTCTTCGAAGTCAAAACCTCATACCAATCCGGTGGACCAACTCATTAAACCTAGCGGGAGGCAAGGCTTTGGTGAGAAGATCGCCAATTGGTATTCAGCCCACAGTATAATTCAACGGTACCTGCTCCACGTGGTCCTTGATGAAATGATAGCGTAGATCGATGTGCTTTGATTTGAGTCTTTGAGCGAGTTGCACGAGATCGCAATGGCACTCGATTGTCATGCAAAGACAGGATTCTCGTCAAACACGTAACCATAGTCTTTGAGTTGTGTTCTCATCCGGATGACTTGAGCACAACACGCGACATGGCTACATATTCGCCCGGTTGATGAAAGCGATGTACAATCCTTCTTTGATTGCCAAGACACCGGTTTATCACCGAGAAATTGTAGAGCTCTGAGTACTTTTCCTTGAATCTAAGCATCCTGCGTGATCGTCGTCTCAAAAGCGATTAGTTCAAAACTAGAATCCTTCTGATACCGATCCCCAAATTAATGGTTCCCTTGATGTATCGGAGGATTCTTTTAGCCTCGAGAAAGGGTTTCAGTTGGTCGCGATCGATAACTAAGCATAGATAAACCGGCAAAGACAATATCGGTCTGCTAGCTATTAGATACACGAGACCCAATAATACTTGGTATTTGGTAGGTCAACTAATTTCATGTAAATTGATGAGTGTGTAAATACTCATCATTTTTTCAAACCGAAGCGCAAAACGCTTAAAAATGCTCGAAATGCATCAAAATATGAAAATATTCCAAAATTGCATTTTATATGTTTCGGATGCAAAATGTTCAAAATCGATGAAAATGAGCTAAGTTTGCATAATTGGCGGTTTCGATCCCCAAGTTTCAAAAGTTGTCGAATAGTCCCCAGCACTTATTTCAAAGAAAAATCACCAAAGGTCCTTTTAAAATAATAAGTTGTCAAAATTAGTCCTTTGGTGAAAATATCAAAAGTTTTGAGAAATTACAAGTTTGGTCCTCCAAGTTTAAAAATTGGCAAAATGGCCCTTGGAAATTTGAAAATGTCAAGTTTGGTCCTTGTACTATTGGAGCTTGTCACTTTTAGTCCCTTGGAGCAACTGCGCAGAATTCAAGATTGGTCCTCAGATTTTCGTAAATTGCACAATAGGTCCTTGTATATTAAAACCCTTTAAACCATTTTGGACCCTTGTCAAACCCTTGTGACCCCCCTGTCAATATCTATTTTGGACCCCTTTCTTATATTAGCCCAAGTCAAACCCCAAGTCAAATAAACCCAGCGCGCCAAATCTTCTTCTTCAACAACTATCCCTGCAACACTCTTTCACCCATCCCCCCAGCTCACCTTCACCCCTCTTTGTTCCCCCCACCTCAACTACCTTCCAAGATACATTAAATGCACCCCTCCCCCTTCACTCAACCTCCAACTGGCAAATAAGCATTTTGGCGCCAAAATCCAATCAAACGGCTAAAAACTCTTTAAGTAATCCAATGGCTTAGATTACTGATGGGATATGCTCAGAGTAGTGAGAGAAAATGTTTTGGGTATAAAAGAAGCAAGAAGAAGGAAGAGAATAAGTAGCACTTAGTTTAAATTTAAAATGTATGTCGTTTTTTTAATTCTTAAGTTTTAAATAGACTCTTAGTTGTAATTTCAAGTTAAATTGTATCAAACCTAAGTATTTCAGTGTATTGCAACTATTTTAAAGTATCAATTCAAGTTTGTGTTCATTTTCCATATTTTATGTTAACTGTTGCCAATTTGAGTTTCAAACTCTTATGTTCAAATCTTTAGCAGCTTATTTCTAAGCTCAAACAAGCTTATATATGCTTATTATAGCTTTCTGTAGGCTTACATTTAAGTTTCAAGCCAAGTTGGATTTTGGTCAACATTAGTCAAACTGAGCCAAAATTGAAAAGGAAATGGATATGGGTGTAGCAGTGCTGGAATTGGGTTGATTCTGAGTTCAATGGGTTGATTTACATAGGATAGAGGTTCTGTGTTTGTTTGATCTCAAGCCATTGTGGCTAAGGACCAAAT
Organism: Chrysanthemum lavandulifolium; assembly: GCA_022545495.1. Classification (NCBI taxonomy): domain Eukaryota; kingdom Viridiplantae; phylum Streptophyta; class Magnoliopsida; order Asterales; family Asteraceae; genus Chrysanthemum; species Chrysanthemum lavandulifolium. The sequence goes on from CM040238.1 coordinate 202,796,138, forward strand.
GTAAGTGATTTTCAAGTTTTATTGCATAAGCTGTAGTTGCAGTCATAAATAGTTTTAACCTGTTTAATTAGTTGTATTTAGGTTATCTAAACTCAGTTTGATCCATAATATTAGCTAGTTAGGTGTTTAGCTCAGTTTTGATTGCATATCAGTCATAAAAGGTGTGTTTGGATTTGTTGCTTAAACTGTCTTAGAGGTTTATTCAGTGGTAGATTCCTGTTGCTTTAAGCTTGTTAAGCTCTATTTGACTCATAACAGTCATAATATTGCATCTGCTAACCTTAAAAGTCAAATTCACATTAAACTGTCTTCAATTGCTTATCTGTTGTGATTTTGTCAACTCAAAAGCTTGTTTTGTGTTAAGAATTCATAGACATTGCTTGCATTGAGCTTATTTCATCATATTACATTAACATCAGTCCTCAAATTGGATTCAAAGTTCAAATAAGTCAACTTTTCAAATCTGTCAAAAAAGTCAAAAACATGAAATTCCAGTTTTCACCCAAATGGGGTGATTTTTCTTGGATTCATTTCTGAGCCAAATCTAGTGGAAATTGTAGGTTTTTAAAGTTCAGTTGGTCTATTTTCTTAACATCATTTTTGTAGAATTTTGTGAATTTTTTACAAGTTCTAAAACTGCTTATCAAGATGGCTTATATGCCCCACAAGATAGAACCGAACCGCAGGTGTGTGTGTGCAGCTTCTTGCGAGGCTTGCACAGAGCTCATAAGAGCTTGTCCAAGTCTAGTTTTTGGTTTACAAGCACCCAGCTGTGTCTAGATTAGGTTCCATCTCTTGGTTTCAAGTCTCGACTTATTAGGTAGCTTATTCTTAGGCTTAAAAGTAGTACCTTAAACCGTTTCAAGACTTATTCTCAATTCACCAAATCATAGCGAGCTTGTAATTCAGTGGTATAGGATAGTTGTTTCTTGTTGCATTTGAGTACTTTTAGCTTATTATAGCTTCTGCAAGTTTGGTGCTTAATTGTAGCTTTTGGCTTATTTAGAGTGCTTATTCATAAGCACTTATCATAGCAGTTTCATATTCTTGCACACAACCACCTGTTTTTATATTTTTCCTAGATTCTCAAAATTATTTTAGACTTATCTTGAATTTTTCAGATTTTTCTAGGTCTGTTTGGTATTTTTCTTGATTTTAAACAGTTTTTAAGTCATTTAAACTAGCCTTTATTGCAATTAATTCAGAAAAGTTTCAAAAAATAATTTTTCATTTTCCTAGATTAAGATAAATATAAAAGTCAAAAAATATTTTCCAGATTTTTCTTAGTTAAATTTGTATTTTTAAGCAATTTAAGTAGTTTTAAATAGTTTTAATTCATAGAAAATACAAAATAATCGAAAAATACAAAATAGTTTTGAAAATTCTATTTTGTTATTTTAGATTTTCCAAGTCAAAATTTTATTTTTCTAGCTTTATTTCATATTTTCTTGTATTTTAGGTTATTATTTAATAGTTAAAAATAGTTTTAATTAATAATAATTAGATAAATAGTTTTAAAAATAATTTTCTTTTTCTAAAATTTTCTTTTATCATTAGGTTTGTAAAATATCATTTCATATTTTAGGATTAATATTGTTTAAGTTTCATATTTTCATTCAGACGTCACAGTAGTTTTTAATTCGGTTTATAAAGAAAAAATCAAAACATCATTTTGCAAATAGTGATAGCGTTTATTTAATATATTTTATCTTTTAATTTTCTTTAATTTGCATTTAAGCCTTTGTAATTTATGTCCTTTTTCCTTAGTTATAATAAATCAAATCTCTTTTCCGCTCAATCTCTCGATCACTATTCGCTTGGTGATTCATCGATAGCTCATTTGGGACATAACGACACAGAAACACTATACTCTCCTCGATCTTCATTGCATTACGTGTTTGAACTGTTTAAGTTTCTTACGGTTGGCCATTCACAGTGGCGACCATATGAGAAAACTTGACGGTTTAGCATGGATCAAATTTTTAGGCGCCACGCCGGGATTGTGCTAATTATTTTACGCTTAGCATTAGTGATTTGAATATTCACTCTTTGTTCATACCATCCATCTATATATATTTATATTTTCTTATAAAAATCCAAAATACTCATCTTTATCCTCGTGACCATTTGATTCTCTTAACCTCTATATGTTTAATTCTAATGACGACGTATCATCTTGTATGGAAAAGGATCAACATCATTGTCACAAGTGCGTGTGTGAGTGGTGTGGAAGGCCTAGTTCAAGCTTAATTTTTCGATTTGTGCGAATTATCCATCAAAAGTCTTTTCAAAGTTATTTCACCCCCGCCGCATCCCGAATACGTTCTAATGTTGACGAACCCGTTCGAATGTTAGTGTTACCTCAAGCACCCACCGATGGTTACGAGGACAATCTTTGAATTTAGAGCCGTAATCTAATTGAACAAATTCAAGCCGATGAAAAAGGTCGAGAATCGAATTGATTACGATGAACCCGTTCAAACACGGAGACCATAACGGAGTAGTGGAAATTGCTAGCTCTCGAGCACACCACCGTCCCACCTCCGGATTTTTCAAAATGCTCTTGAGACTTGATAGTCATTCGGATCACCATGTTGGTTTTGTTGATTCTTTGAATGAACCGATTCTTTCTCATTACTCTCAAATGAAATCGTTTATTCCTTGCGTCGGTTGTGGTGAGCCTCTTTTTGGTTCACTTCGCGTTGGTGTACGTGTGTACAATGTGGTAATGATATTCATAACGGAGTTGTTTGTTTTGTGGTTCGAGGAATTCATTTGATTATGATCCTAATCCGAACTCATTTAACGACCCTCAAACTTTTCCAATTACCCACCACACCGACTTATCTTCATATAATCAACATAACTGCTGTGAATTTTGTGGAGGTCCTCACCAAGGATTTGAGTTTCAATCCGAAACATGTTTGTCTATGAGCAGTTTTCGGTGATGCTCGTAACTTTGGTTATGACCAATATCCATATAATTCACCGATCCGCACTCAACAGCTTTGACAGAGAAATGGAGGTCCCCCCACTCGATTGTCAAATAGAGAATCCATTTCCTTGTAACAATCATGACTCTCGGGTTTGACAATTTCCAACCTCCACAAGATCATGCGGTTCAAACTCCACGAGTAGTTGTCTCAAGAAATTTCCCAAAATTTTGAAACCGCAATGAAAACACTTGATGATATGATTCAAAACTTTAAGAATCATAAATCGACATCTAGCTTGGTATGAGCCATTGGTGTGGCATAAGTGTCACAGGTTTTCATTCCAAATTTGTTTAACAATTCAAGGGCATATTGGACCGACTCAAGAAAATACCACGGGGTGATTGATGAACTTGTAGTCCTAGAAAGAGCGTGAGTTCACCCATTATGGACATTTCAAAATTTTTCTTCATTAGTTTTGCAAAAGCGGTTGAAAACTTTTATGTGTAGATCCAAAATGATGTCATCCACGAATTTGAACAATTAAGATATGTGCCCGTGATATTGTATAAAAAGAGTTGGGTCAACCGAACCTTTGGTGAAATTATTAGCAATGAGGAAAGATGATAGCTTATCGCACCATGCCCGAGGCTTGTTTGAGACCATAAAGAGCTTTGTTCGGTTTGTAGACATGGTTCGGCACTCGGATCAACGAATCCTTCGGGTTGGTGACATAAACCATTTCTTTCGGTTGTCCGTTGAGAAACGCAGCTTTGACATCCATTTGAAAGACCGTCATGTTCATATGAGCCGCGAACGCGAAACATCCGAGCGACCTCAAGGCGAGCAACCGGAGCAAAAGATTCTTCAAAGTCTATTCCTCTTCCTGGCGATAACCCTTAGCAACTAGACGTGACTTGTTTGGATGGCGTTCTTCAAAGATCCAATTTGATTTTCCAAATCCATTTTAGACCAATGACGTAGACCCTCGATGGTCTTTCAACTAGTTCCATACTTCAAGACGTTTGAATTGATTGAGTTCTTCTTGCATGGATTCAATCCGGTTGTCTTTGTCATTGTGTCTTTAATGTTTTAGGCTCGATTGGCGACGGTGAGCATAAATGCAATGTTCACCATTTGTGTGAAGACGTTGTCTCGTAACGTTGGTTGATTTGGGTTGCCAATAATATTAGCCGAGGATGGTCTTTTGTCCATCTATGTGTAGTAGGTTGATGTTGGTATACATTGTGCGATTCGAGGATTCAAATGGTTTGTTGAAGATTTCGCGACATCCGTGCGTGATCTCATTAGCAAATGGGTTGAAGAACGATTTGGATCAAAATCTGCAGTGGGGTACTTCATGCGTAATATCATCATTGGTTCATCATTGTTGGAAGCGGTGTGTTCAACTGTTGTGTTGGAGTCAATCGTGTAGGTGCATCTTCAACAAAGAGTTGTTGTAGCGGTATATCGGTATAAGAATATTATCGGTTGTGCGGAAACAACGGATACACCGAGCACGCTCATCAATATCGTCCGAACAGAGGAGCAAATAACCTTTCCATTTGTTGACGAGTTAGTTGGGGCTTTGTTCGGTGATGATGGGGTTGGGAGAAGTTTAAGCGGTTGTGACCGGTTTCTAAGTCTGTTGTACTCGAAGCCATTTTGAAGAAGTTTGTAATCGCCTTCCCCAACCGACAATCTGCCTTTAGCGATTTGAAACTTTGATGAAGTCTACATTTCCTCTAACTTTTGAAGGTTTCAAGATGTCACGGAATTTGTAGATGAGCAATAAACCACACAAAGAAAATCGACTAATTGCGGAAGATCCGTTCGAGGGTAACATGCCGAAATCAACAAGATCTTCTCACTTATGTAGATGCATCACACCAAACAAACCACGAAAGACTTAAATGATACGAATTTCCTAATGTTGTGGTCTTTCTAATACTAATCACCGTGAATATGCAATAAACCAATACCAAGACAAAGGTGTGAGGCATCATAACATCATATTTGGGTAACTTCACACAAGATCACCCATGAAATTGAGACGATAACACCAAAGTGAGACGTTTGAGCCACATATCGCCTTATTTCTTCCCTAATTGAAGAAATTCAAGAAGGCATTGGGTTTTCGCAAGAAGCATGTAGAAGAACAAGGAAGAAATGACCACCTACACACTATCTCCTCTCGATGTTTTCAATGATTCGTAATCATACACCACGTATGTTGATGATGAATTGAAGACATCGAAACCATGTATAAGGAGACAATGAAACCATGTATGTCCATTGATCGAACAAGTGTGAAGTACCAAAATATTTCGAGAGTCAACTATCGATATAACTTCTCCATGCATAATGTTGATCATCACCGTGTCATTGTTGTTGAAGCAGCTTGATCTTCTTATAGAAGATTCGGTTGTTGTTGTAGATTGGTGTATCCGAAATTAGAATATTATCGGTTGTGCAGTGAAACATTCGATACATCCAAATAACGACTTTTGCGTAATCTTTAACCGGAGGAGCAAGAAATGTTTCCAATTTATGACGATTAAGTACAATGGTGGAACAAGTGATGGATCATGATATTTTTGACGGTGAAAGCGGGTCCTACTGCTTTTGTAGTAGAGCCATAGTTGTTGTACCTGCATAGAAAAATAGAGGGGGGCAAGAAACATGGATCCCCAAGTGTAACGGGTTCCGTGTTAGAGGCATAAAGATGTAGTGTCAATTATCTTCTTGACACCGAACATGCTATTTTGATGATTTCCTTTCTGCCTCACGGATGGATGTAGTGGGTATCTCACTTGTTTTGGTGCAACTACTTAGTATCTTGCTGTAGGAATCCACCTAAGACCCAGCAGCTTTGAAAACTCTACCCGTTGGTATCCATCTAAGGTTAGATCTAAGGATGTTGAAACTTCTTTTGGGAAGAATTTGCGCCCTATATTGATCCACCTATTAGGTTTCAAATTTTACGCTTAGATCAACGGGTTTATTTCTAATTGTTTGAGTTAACTTAGGTTTTGGTTTGCTACTACAAGCGGTGTTCGATAATACACTCGAAGGTGATACACTAGGTCGTGAACCTAAGATTCCATCCTTTTGAGTAGTGCCGCTTCCTAGCCTTTTCTAGATCATAGTTCTTGTATGCGCCATTTGAATCATATGAATGTTTACGTTTAATGCTCGGTTTAGACACGGTGTTCGAACTAATCCTAGATTGGCCGAGCGACCACTTGTGCTGTATAATGTAAACATGTTTAATAGAAATAGAAGCATTATTGTTGGGCCGGAATGAGAGTAGTGGTTTTGACAAATGATTATTCTCAACAACTTGGGAGGAAACCGTGGTTTTGACAATTTTGAACGATCGATTTAAAAGCGGTTGGATGTCTAACAACCGATTGGTTTCGATTGGTTTTAGAGACGATTTCCCAAGGTTGTTGGTTTTGCAAAATTAGTATCCACACTTTTGTCGCTTAATCTTCTCGCTTTATTTTGTAAAGCAACATGTGCAAGCCCTTTGCTTGAATTTGAGCCTTTAAATGCTCATTTTCTTTAACTAATGTATCCACACGATTACTTTGCTCATTCAAAGATTTACTTTTGGCTCGAGTTTAAAACATTGTTTTGATTTAAGTTCAAGAGAGATGCAATGAGCCTCAAGTTTTGAAAAATCTTTTGAAAGGCGAAATGGTCTTTTGAGAAGAATGATTTGATTCAAGAGTTTGATTTGACGTTCAGGTTGAATTGTTAACAAGTAAGGGCTCGAGACATGAGAAAGTTGTCTCGACATTGTGCAACACATCGGTCAACCTATCCTTCATTCATCAATTCGGGTTGCTCAAGATGTTGTGTCGCATTCGGCATCGTAATACGATCAACGATTGTACCTCGACCATCTGTTGATGTCGATGTCATAGCGGGTAAGATATCTTCCTCAACCATTTGTTCTTCGCGCAGTTGGGCTCGGTGTCGCGATTAAGTATGATATCTTCTCCAGACCGTCTGCCATCATCTCCTTCCAATGCTACAATCTCATTGTCCGCGTGACAAGCGATTCGCGATGAATCACAACATTCTCAACGTCCATTCGAGCATTCCTTTCATGTACATCAACTCTTTACCTTGCACGCGGGATATCGAATTAGATGATGTCGACGCTCAATGCCGGTTGAATAGCCATGAATCCTTCTTTCAATGCCACAAATGGATCTTTATGATCGAATTCATTTCACTCCCTGCATAAGAGTCAAAGAGAAGAAAAGGTGCAAAGTCGATATAGCACACGTAGGTCGATATAGTGAATTGCAATTTCCTCCAAAATAATTTTGAAAAATTTTGACTCTCAAAATTTGAAATTCACTATAAAATTCAATTCTAAGGTTGTAAGAAAATTTGATTTATGACAATTTTGACGCCAAATTTTACCCGAAAATTTGAATTTGGGCCCAAAATTTGAATTTTGACCAAAATTTCATAGTTAAACCAAAATTTGAATCTCGCGTAAAAATTGAACGTTTAGTCTCCTCGAAAAATTAAATTTTACTCAAATTTTCCCGCCAATTTTTTTTTTTTTTTTTTTTTGATAACTTGTGTTGATGGATCTTTGTAGTCGAATGAAACGATATTGATGAAGTATCCTTACAGTAGAAATCACAATAAACCAAGTAGCACTTATGCGTAAAAACACCAAAGTTACGCGTAATGTAAGTAGTTACGCCAGAGGTTTTAGCTTACGCGTAAGCGAGGAAAAAGACTAAAGTTATGCGTAAGCGATGAAGTTAGGCGAGAAAGTTAGGCGTAGATTCCTTATGCGTAAGACTAGGTTTACGTAAGATGAATCTTAGGCGTAGGATTTTCACGCGTAAGCTTAAGCTTGCGTAAGTTTGGGTTTTATCCCAAGTGATCTTTTACACTATCACGAGGCAAAGGATATCCAAAGTCGACGATTTTCGGGCTTATCCAAGCAAGAAAACACGGAGTAAACCACGAAACGAAGATCAAACCAAGGAATAACTTACGCGTGGGATTAGGGTTTTCTACGCGTAGGATTACTCGTAATTTTGATTTTGCCCAAAGATGTTTCTAAACCGCTTTTGTGTGATAAAATAGCTTCAATAACACCAAAAGACACAAAGTGTGAAACTTGATGATCCAAAGCTCTAAAACGGTTACGAGTAGGATGAAACCTCGTTCAAAAACTAGATGAAAACAACGATCCACGATAAAGTTTGAAACTTTTGCCAAAACAAGTATTTTAACACCCAAAACGTTGAAAGTACAAGAATCTTGGATTAAAAAGTGTAAAAGCGAGTTTTAAGCGAACCAAAGTATCAAACCGTTGTTTTACGCGTGGGACCAAAAACCCACTTCAAAAACAAAACGATTCACCCAACTAGTAGGCGATTGATACCACTGTTAGGTCACTAGTTTTACAAACGCAAGCTTATAAGAAAGAGATGAGGCGATTGAACAATATCTAACACACACACACAATACAATAATACGGTTAGGTAGGAATGTATGAAAGAAAAACTTGAACAACCAACCTTCAAATGAAGGTTTACATAGAGTATTTATAGGAGGAAAGCTAGGGCAACACCCTAGTTTCCATCCTTTCTTTAATGGGCTTGGGCCTAAGCTCGTGGGCCTTCTACATAAGCAAGGCTAATAACAAACATAAAGGCCATAATAAAGCTAACTATTACATGTTAATTACTAACACTGATTATGGTTTAGGAGTGATTCCAACATTTTGTCTCTGTTTAAGAACCTATTTTGGTAACAGACAAATTTTCACGGTTGTCAGTGATGACACTGATCCTAGTTGTTAGTCTTTTAGGGAAAGTTTGACTTATGGCAGATAAGGACTCCTCCTTATAAGTTCAAACTTATATCGCCTTGTCTTGCCAATTCTTCAGTCTTCTAGTCTACAGTCTTGGTATTCAGTCTTTGTCTTCAGTGATCATAGTTGATGAGGAGTTTTGAGATTCAGTGAGTTATTGTCACCACCGAATCCATCATCTTCTTGACTCGATCTTCACCCCGAGTTCCTACCACTAAGAGACTTTTCTCTATTTCATACTTGGCGTCCCGAAGATGACTCATTTGAGTGGCTATCGCTAAGTGACTTGTTAGTGTTTAAGGTTATAAACACTTAGGTATTTTTTTCAAATCCTAGAATTAAGAGGTTTGGGTATTCATTGAACCCAACACTTATAGTAGGACTTAAGATCCCGATCTTGCAAAGACGAAAAAGATCTTAAACAAAATCCCGATCTTAACAACCTTGATAAAATATAATATTAAAAATGAAAATAAAATAAGTTAAAAGGCGGCGTGAACGTTTCACCACGCCTCAATAATTTGGTTTAACAACAGTCGTATCAAAAAGGTGAAATTTGTCAATTACATACCTTTTCTATAAAATTCATCTATAAGCTAACAAAAACATGCCTAAAAAAACAAAATGAAGCATGTAAATACTCAATTATCGGTCATCTTATGGATATAGTCTCAACTAGCAACTATCTCATCCAAAAAACACATAAAACAACTCCCTAATCAATCAAAGCGAAGCGGGGTACCGCACATTGTCATGAATGTTGTGTTAATCTAATCGAAATAAACGATTATAAAAAGTCATTTTGTTATTAAGGACTAATTATGCAAAATGTCGATAACCTCAAGTACTATTTTCGTAAAGTATTTACGAAAATAGTATGATTTTCTGAACAAGTCCCTAACGTTATTGACATTTAGCAAGTTTGTCCTTATGAATAACTCTGTAATGAATTAATAACCTCATGGTCTAAAATAAAAATTACCAAAATTTAATTATCTTATTTAAAGCACTTTTGTGCTAAATGCTTTAAATAGTAGCAAAAACTGCCTTTTTATTATATAGTATAATTATCCATTTCATCACAAATTTTTTTTAGTAATATAATAATATAAAAGCACTTTTAGAAAAGTACTAGTGGTCCTATTATAAGTTTGATTCAATATCTAGCTAGTACCGGTACAAAATATAAAAAAGTCCATCAGACCCAGGGTTTATTTGTTTGTTGTTCCTCTCGAAAACGACTCAACCATTTTTTAGGCATTTCACAAACACTTTGTGCAAATCGAAAACTAAAGGAAAAAATGAAATACGTGTTGGTGACCGGATGTGTGGTTAGCGGTCTCGGTAAAGGAGTCACCGCTAGTAGCATCGGTGTCGCTCGAAAGCTTGTGGCCTCCGTGTTACCTCTATTAAAATTGGTTATTATTCACATTTACCGTTTTATATTTACTTTTTATTAATTAATTAGGTTTTGATTTATTTCTTCTGATCATTTTGTTTAATTATTTAAGAAATTTGACTAGTTAGTTATTGGAAAGTGCTTATTGCAGTTTGAAATAAGCTTTTGCATGTTGTAAACTGCTTATTATTTTTATTTTTTTAAACACGAATAGGTTTGGTCTTGAAATGCGCGAAAATGTTTGTTTTAAGGTGCTAGTTAAAATAAACAGTTTGCTAATTGCTGAATTTGATATAAATCTCATGTTAATATAAATGAATAGTAGCTTTTGTGTTTGGTTTTAACATGCATGTGATTTTATACATCCATGTTAGCATCAAACAGAAATATAGTCTTTCGAGGTCTTTTGGATTGTTTTTTTTGTCTGCTTATGCATATAATATAAGCGCTTCTGGAAATAGTGTTTGGATTTGTTTGTTTTGTAAAAAATGGAATAATACTTGAAAAAAATGATAATTTGTTGATTTTTTTTTATTAAATACAATTAGAAGAGATTTTAGGTTAAATTTTTGGTGAAAATATATTTATGCACTTTGATATATACGATTTCGTGTTATAAATTGCTTATTTTACCTAAAAACTATGATTTACTTGTGAAATTACACGTATTTAGATTGTTGTGTGCAACTCGTTATAGCCAAAGAATGACATCTATGACGCCACCAACAATACCACTAAAGCACCTAGACGCCCGCCACCACAATAATGATGGTTATCGATATGTCTTTTTATATTTGTGTGTATATGAGTTTGTGTTTGTCTTGTGCGTTTATTTGTACATGTATGTATTTTTGATGAAGAAGATGTGATGTTTATTAATTTTACTTTATTATTTTTAACTTTATTAATTTACTTTTTTCGGTTTTAGTCTCGATGTTCTTTCACTCTCGCACCATTATTTTAGTATATACTCACTCCATCATAAAATTATTGTCTACAGACTAAAAACACACAATTTAAGAAAAACATCATCATTCTGATTTTCTCTCATCTTTTAAGTGATAGCAGTTTATCCTTAACTAATTAGTTTAGTACTTCTTAAAAGTTTGTAATAATAAAGTCAAGTGAGGATAATATGGTAAATTTTGATTTATATTCTATCTATTTATGGAAGTAGACAATTAATTTAAGACGTCCAAAAAGGAAATGTGGACAATAAATATGGGACGGATGGAGTAATTGTCTGCTTATTTTACATACCAAACATTTATTATACCAAGAGACTTATCCTCCTACCTCTATCTAAAAAGAAAAATCGATGGTTGAGATTAAAACATTTTATTATTTCACAAATTTTTATAATTTAAATATCTCTTAAATCATTAATTGTTAGCGAAAATAATTACACCATCGCGACGAACATTTAATTATCTATCTATAGCAGGCAAGAATTGATACACTTTCGGAAAAAAAATTATTTTTTCACGTTTTTTTTTTTGAGTTCGAGATTTGCATGAAAAAATCGCATGTGATTAAGCGATAATTTGAATATCGTGTGATATTATTGTTAAATCATACGTGATATATAATATCACGTGTGATATTAGCGTAATATATATAATATGTAATATCATGTGATATTAATATAATATAATGTTAATATCGTATGATATTAGTGTAATATCATATGATATGTAATATCACATATGATATTAGTGTAATATCGCGTGCGATATTAATGTAATATAATATTATATGTAATATCGCGTATGATATTAGTATAATATGATATATGATTTAACACTAATATTAAATGTGATATTCAAATTAGTGTTTAATCGCGCGATTTTTTTCATTCAAATTTCGATGTGAAAAAACGTGAAAACCTAATTTTTTTTTTTTTTTTTTTAATGATTATGGTTTGAAAAATATTAATATTTGAAAAGAAAAAAAATGAAATGAGTTTTTTAAATTGTTGAGATTAATCTAATCTATTAGATTAAATAAAAATAAAGTGAGGATGAAAGGTGGATATTGATCTTTGTTTGTTTAGTAAAGAATGTTTTGTAATATAAAAGTAGTTTAAAAAAAGTACTAGTAGTCCTATTATTATAAGTTTGATTCCATATCTAGCACCAGTACAAAATATTAAAAAAAGTCCATCAGGCCCAGGGTTTATTTGTTTCTTGTCCCCCCTCATAAAAAGGACTCATCACTCAACTAACAAACTATTGAGGCATTTTCACAAACAGTTTGTGTGCAACCAAAAACTAAAGGAAAAAAATGAAATACGTGTTGGTGACCGGAGGTGTGGTTAGCGGTCTCGGTAAAGGCGTTACCGCTAGCAGCATCGGTGTCGTTCTCAAAGCTTGTGGCCTCCGTGTTACCTCTATTAAAATCGGTTATTATTTACTCTTACTTAACCGTTTTTTATATTCATTTTTTTATTAGTTAATTAGGTTTTGATTTATTTCTTTACATTCATTTTGATTGATTATTATATATAATAGACATAAATTTGACTAGTAGTGTAGAATTGATGTGTTATTGATTGGAAAGTGCTTATTGCTGTTTTAAATAAGCTTTTGCATGTTGTAAACTGCTTATTTTGGTTTATAAAAAATAAGCATTTTGCTGATTGCTGAATTTGTTATAAATCTCATGTTAATATAAATGAATAGTAGCTTTTGTGTTTGGTTTTAACATGCATGTGATATTCGCTCAACTTTGCAATTTGATGCATACTTTTAATGTAGTTTTATACATCAAACAGAAAAAAAATCTTTCGATTGCTTTTTTTTCCTGCTTATGCATAAAAAATAAGCACTTCAGGAAATAGTGTTTGGATTTGCTTGTTTTGTAAAAAATGGAATAATACTTGAAAAAATGATAATTTGTTGAATTTTTGATTAAATACAATTAGAATAGATTTTAGGTTAAATTTTGGTGAAAATATATTTATGCACTTTGATATATGCAGATTTCTTTGTTATAAATTGCTTATTTTACATTTTTACCTAAAAAACTATGATTTACTTGTGAAATTACACGCATATTTTGAGTGTTGTGTGCAACTCGTTATAGCCAAAGAATGACATCTATGGCACCACCAACAATACCACTACCGGCACCATAGACGCCCCGCCACCACAATAATGATGGTTATCTGATGTGTTTTTTTATATTTACTGTGTTTGTTTGTTAAAGACTAAAAGATACTGGAAAAATTGAAAACAAAATAAGTTAATAACTGACATGACAACGTCTCTCGACGCCTCCAATCATTTTTGGTTTAACAACAGTGGTTTCAAAAAAGCGAAATTTGTCAATTACATTACCTTTTTATAAAAGTAGTCCTGTTATTATAAGTTAGCAAAATCGTCTTTTTTTTTGGGTAAAGGGGATTACCTTGGTAAAATAGCCTTTTTGTTTATATAAAATCATGTAATGCTCAATTATTGGTATCTTATGGATATAGTTCAACTAGCAACTATCTCATCCAAAAAACACATTAAAACAACTCCCTAATCAATCATAATATCCATTTCATCATTTGTAGTCCTATTTATAAGTTTGATTCCATATCTAGCACAAATGTAAAAAAGGGTTTATTTGTTTGTTGGTTCCCCTTAGAAAACGACTCAACTAATTAACTATTGAGGCATTTTCACAAACATTTTGTGTGCAAATCGAAAACTAAAAAATAATGAAATACGTGTTGGTGACCGGAGGTGTGGTTAGCGGTCTTGGTAAAGGCGTTACCGCTAGTAGCATCGGTGTCGTTCTTAAAGCTTGTGGCCTCCGTGTTACCTCTATTAAAATCGGTTATTTACTGTTACTTAACCGCTTTTTTATTCATTATTTTATTAATTAATTAGGTTATGATTCATTTGTGTATTCATCCATTTTGTTTGATTAAACAGAAATTTGACTAGTAGTGTAGAATTGATATGTTATTGATTGGAAATTGCTTATTGCTGTTTAAAATAAGCTTTTGCATGTTGTAAACTGCGTATTATTTTATATTTTTAAACACGAATAGGTTTGGTATCGAAATCTTGCGGAAATGTTAGTTTTAAGGCGCTAGTTAAGAAGTTAAAATAAGCAGTTTGCTAATTGCTGAATTTGTTATAAATCTCATGTTAATGTAAATGAATAGTAGTTTTTGTGTTTGGTTTTAACATGCATGTGATTTTATACATCTATGTTGGCATCAAACAGAAAAAAGAATATTTCGGGGCGATTTGGATTGCTTTTTTTATTTTTTTTTTGTCGGCCTATGAATAAAAAATAAGCACGTCAGGAAATAGTGTTTGGATTTGATTGTTTTGTAAAAAAATGAAATAATACTTGAAAAAAATGATAATTTGTTGATTAAATACAATTAGAATAGATTTTAGGTTATTTTTTTGGTAAATGTATATTTATGCACTTTGATATATGCAGATTTCGTGTTATAAATTGCTTATTTTACCTAAAAACTACTAGTATGATTTACTTGTGAAATTACGCATATTAGAGTGTTGTGTGCAACTCGTTATAGCCAAAGAATGACATCTATGCCGCCACCAACAATACCACTACCGGCACCATAGGCGCCCGCCACCACAATAACGATTGTTATCTGAAATGTCTTATTTATGTTTGTGTTTGTACTCTGTACATTTATTTGTACATGTATGTATTTTTGAGGAAGAAGATGTCATGTTTATTAATTTACTTTTTCAGTTTTAGTCTCTGATGTTCTTTCACTCACACCATTAGTCTTTAGTTGCTGGTTAATCCTTCAATTTTCTTTATTTACATTATTTTCCATCAATTTGGATAAAATTATATAATATTCTTGTTTTAATGTGTTTGTTTGTTAAAGATACTGGAAAAATTGAAAACAAAATAAGTTAATAACTGACATGACAACGTCTCTCGACGCCTCCAATCATTTTTGGTTTCACAATAGTGGTTTCAAAAAAGCGAAATTTGTCAATTACATTACCTTTTTATAAAAGTAGTCCTGTTGTTATAAGTTAGCAAAATCGCCTTTTTTTGGGTAAAGGGGATTACCCCGGTAAAATAGCCTTTTTGTTTATATAAAATCATGTAATACTCAATTATTGGTATCTTATGGATATAGTTCAACTAGCAACTATCTCATCCAAAAAACACATTAAAACAACTCTCTAATCAATCAAAAATATCCATTTCATCATTTTTTTAGTATATAATATAAAAGTACTTTTTTAAAAGTAGTAGTCCTATTTATAAGTTTGATTCCATATCTAGCACAAAATATAAAAAAGGGTTTATTTGTTTGTTGGTTCTCCTCAGAAAACGACTCAACTAATTAACTATTGAGGCATTCTCACAAACAGTTTGTGTGCAAATCGAAAACTAAAATAAAATGAAATACGTGTTGGTGACCGGAGGTGTGGTTAGCGGTCTCGGTAAAGGCGTTACCGCTAGTAGCATCGGTGTCGTTCTGAAAGCTTGTGGCCTCCGTGTTACCTCTATTAAAATCGGTTATTTACTCTTACTTAACCCTTTTTTTTTTTAATTAGGTTATGATTTATTTGTTTAATTATAATAAACATAAATATTGACTAGTAGTGTATAATTCATATGTTATTTATTGGAAAGTGCTTATTGCAGTTTGAAATAAGCTTTTGCATGTTGTAAACTGCTTATTTTGGTTTAGTACCAAAGCGGAAATGTTTGTTTTAAGGCGCTAGTTAAAATAAGCAGTTTGCTAAGTGCTGAATTTCTTATAAATCTCATGTTAATATAAATGAATGGTAGCTTTTGTGTTCGGTTTTAACATGCATGTGATATTCACTCAAGTTTGCAAAAAAAAATTTCAGGGTGTTTTGGATTGCTTTTTTTTTTGTTTTTTTCTGCTTATGCATAATAAATAAGCACTACAGGAAATATTGTTTGGATTTGCTTGCTTGTAAAAAAATGGAATAATTTGTTGAATTTTTATGATTAAATACAATTAGAATAGATTTTAGGTTAAATTTTTTAGTGAAAATATAAGTATGATCTCATTTTGAATAACCACTTTGATATATGCAGATTTCTTATTATAAATTGCTTATTTTACCTAAAAAATAAGCATAATATAAGAAAAAATAGGCCATTTTATATATATCCTTAGCGTGAAATTGAGGAACACAATTTATGTAGGTTGTGCACACTAGGGTGTTCATTAATGTTATGAATTATATGAACACAATAAGCTTACCCAAACACTTGTTACAAAGTGCTTATTAGCTTTTGAAGACTAAAATAGGGCTTTTGCAGAAGGACCATAAAATGGCCAATCCAACACCCCTTTTTGCGCTTTCTCGCTAAGTATACAATTTTTTCCATGTATCTTAAGATTCTGTTACTGTCTTTGGTGAATGCAGATCCGTATCTGAACACAGATGCTGGTACAATGTCTCCGTTTGAACACGGAGAGGTTTTTGTTCTTGACGATGGTGGAGAGGTGACATTTCTTCACCTTTTGATTTATCAGTTTGTTGATAAGTTCATTAATACTTTGAAAATTGAACTCGTTTTCATTTAACTGGGGGTCATGGTAATGGTGTGGGCACTTATTTCATCATGTCTTTTATCAGTTCACTTATTTCTTCAACTACTTCTAAGTTTTGGCTGGGGCTCATCTGTTATTTGCCTAGTTTATATATGTTATGACTAGTATTTTAAAGTATCGTTTTGATGGTTTTCTGTTCTGTACAATCTTGATAGGTTGATCTAGATCTTGGTAACTATGAACGGTTCTTAGATTTGAGGCTCACCAGGGATAACAACATAACTACTGGAAAGATCTATCAGGTGCCCAAACTGATGTTGCTTTATTGGTATTGTTGTGGATATACATTGAAGGTGGTAAGGTTCTGATTTTAGTGATTTGTTCTTGTTTTGACAGTCTGTTCTTGAGAAGGAGCGAAAAGGAGATTATCTCGGAAAGACTGTTCAGGCAAGTATATGTGCAAGTTTGAATTATTTCTTTTTATATACAGGGAGAGAGACTAGTACTTACTCCTGCTCTATATGTTTAAACGTCTTTTAGGTGGTTCCACACATAACAGATGCTATTAAGGATTGGATTGAGAAGGTTTCTGCTATTCCTGTGGATGGCAAAGAGGGCCCCGCAGATGTGTGCGTGATAGAATTAGGAGGGACAGTTGGTAATTCTCCCTTATGAAACATATTTTAATTTCAGTGTTATTCTTTTTATGTGTCTAATACCTTTGTAATCATTCTAGGTGACATCGAGTCTATGCCCTTCATAGAGGCTTTGCGGCAATTATTCTTTTCAACAGGTAAGCTTGCCATTACGATTTATTATATGTCGACAGAAATTCATTAGGACCTTCTTACTCATAAATTACTTAGCCAGATATCTGCCTAGTCTTTACATTAGTGACCCGATATGTTTAATCATAACATAAAATTCTAGGTGGTTCAGTGGTTGTTAAAGAGAAGTTATGCCACATTTGACACTGCCCTTAAATTCTGAGTTTTATGCTCTTCACGAAATCTTAATTCCGCCAATATATGTATAGTGTTCTGTGCCCATGAAGTTGCTGGTTGAGGTCTTATGATCTTGTTCTGTCTGTGTGTAGTTTGTATAGTTGATAGTGCTTGTTTTGTTCTTTCCTCAGGACCAGATAATTTCTGCCTCATTCATGTTAGCCTTGTACCGTGCTTGGTGTTGTTGGGAACAGGTAATACCCAGTGGCTACTGTGTTGGATTTTGCTTAGTTTTGATGACAGAAAATGGGCAATTGTTATTCTTTTTATGGTCAATATCAATTATAGTTTGTTTGTTTTTTTTTTCTTTCTTTCAGAAAGCGAAGCCTACACAACACAGTGTCAGGGAATTGCGAGCACTGGGCCTGACCCTCACTTTTAGCATGTCGCTCTGCTCAGGTATGTTGTTCTTTATATCGATGCATATATGAATCACAATGTGGTATGCAAGTAAATATTTTGTCGCACCTCTATATTATAAGTCACCCTTCTCATTATGGTTGCATAGTTATAATTTTGGCCCGTCATACTCTTTTGTGACTTCCTAGTAAATTTTCTGAATGAGTGAATTGCTGGACTGTTATTCATAAAATATTGAGATTGTATCAATATTTAAATCGAACACACACCATCACTTGTGAGATAAAGGTCACCTACCCTTTTCTGAATTGGTTGTTTATGTTGGCTTTTGTTTACCCTTCAGTTCCTTTTTCCTATACATTATCAGAAACACAAATAGTTTTCTCTGTAAGTTTGCTTGACGACATACATCCGCACCTCATGTAGCATGATTGCTACAAATATCTATGTAGCTATATAATTTTACTGTATTTGTGCAATACTTTGTCATCAAACATGACTGATAATCACAATTATAAGCATATTATAATATTCAAGCGAACAACTTTATAATCAATTTTCTCTTTTAGCCTGTTCTCTGTGTATCTCCTTTGCTTATATAAGTACCTGAGTAGTAAATAGCTAATTTATTCATCTCACAGCCATTGCTGGAAAACACAAAGCAGAAACTCTCACAATTTTGCCATGTACCTGTAAGTGATGGTTACACTTTACACCATTTGTGATCTTTTATGCAGGAAATGCTGTTTCTTTTATATTTAATATTCTGTTTTTCCTTTGAACAGGGTGCTAACATTCTTAATATACATGATGTTCCGAACATCTGGCGTTCCTCTTTTACTCCGAGTACGTCGCCTTTAACATTTTCTTTGCTTCTTTATAAAATATTTTATATCATTTCTAAATGTTCAATTACTTTGTTCCAGAACCAAAATGCTCATGAGGCAATTTTGAAACAGCTAGCACTTTTCAGGTGAGTATATGTACATTGCTGAACCTCTCTTGTAATAAATGAATGTGTTGCATCTCATTAGATTGCATACTATTTAAGAGTAATTGGTTATGATTGTTTACTGCCTGTTATTGTATAGTATCTTGGCTTCCTTTGTTATGTGTATAATATTTAAATGCAAGGAATTCAAGAAACCTGATATTATTGTTTGTTTCAGTGTAGCCACTCCTCCAAATTTACAAGAGTGGACGACTAGAGCAGAAACCTTTGACAACCTCACCAATTCTGTTAGTATCATGCTTTATATTCTCTTCCCTGATAGTGTTTAGTGTCTGAAGAAGAATTACTCTCTGCAGGTCAAAATTGCAATGGTGGGAAAATATGTTGGCCTAACAGACTCCTATTTGTCTGTTGTTAAGGTATGATTAGTGTATATCAACTCCCATGTACGGTTTCAGATAAAGAATATTTTTGTAACCATGGTTTCTTACCTTTGTCCGAACTAATATATGGGGCTTGAATCCACCACACACAGAATAAAAATGGGTAAAGCCCTCCCTTCATGGAGGTTGGCGTAGCTATTTCAGGGTTGTTTGCACGAAGCAGGACTTGAACTTGAAATCTCTCACATTTTAGTGATGATGATCACAAGTGTTTACCAACTTGGTCACCCCTAAGTGGTTAAAGATTAAGATTAAGAATATTAGCTTTAGTGAAATACTAATGTGGCAGAGGATGTATATTCAGTATTCAATCAGAAGATATTCCCATATAGATTTACACTGCGATTCTGGTGCTCATGTAGTATTTGAGACGTGCTCTTGAAACTGATCTAAATTGAGACTCAAGGATAGGCCAAAAAAAAAAAACATTTTGTTTTGTTTGGTTATTGCAATGTACACTCTAGTTGGGCTGAAAATGACCTAATAACTTGTTTGTGGCTGTTTAGGTTTTAGTCATTTTTAAATTAGATGCTGATTCTCTTGTGCCTAATTAAGGTTTACACAACTGTTTCTTAGCAGTAAGAATCAAATTCACGTTTATATATTTGTCTATTAGTAACCATTTCATTGTTACAAGATATATGTGAGAATGATTTTGATCTGCAAGCTTTCTCATTTATTCTTAGTAACGGGTATTCTAGGTATTTTCATATTAGTCAAAGACATGCATTAGTTTGCTTCTTTCTATGTCACCCTTCGGCATCATTGTGGGAATGTATGTCATGATTGCTGGAAACATCATTCACACATGATATAATATTCAATATTGGATAAATGTTCTATTGGTACTTTCTGTTTTGAGCTATAAACATTACCTAAATCCTCGGGTTTAGATAGTTGTGAGCATCATACTGAATTTCACTTATGATCTACTTAACTTGAAATGCAGTCCCTTCTTCATGCCTGCATTGCATGTTCGTTGAAACCATGTATTGAGTGGATTGCAGCTTCTGATCTTGAAGATGAAAGTGCCAAATCGGTATGGGGCCTCTGTTGTCTAAGCGAGTCTTAATGCTATTATCTAATACATACCTAAAAGCTAATATCAAATCCATGCTAAAGTATCTAACTCTTAACCATGTATTCTTTGCAGGCACCAGAAGCTCATACAAAGGCTTGGGAGCGCTAAGGGTAAGTTTCATATGTCAACATATCTTTCTTATGAATATTCATTGTTTATATTAATAATCATTTCCTCGTGTGGGCTTAAATACTTAATGTATCTGAGTTTGTTCGTGGACTTGTGCTGATATGCATATAATGATTTGTCTTGGTGCTCGAGCTTTCTAATTCCTAGTGCTTGAACTTGAGCTTTATATAACTAGTTAAACATTTGTGAATCAGTGATGGGTTACAAATTCTTTATAGCTCTCTTAACACTAAACATCAATATGTTCAGAATTCTGCATGTGTATTGGTTCCTGGTGGATTTGGAGATCGTGGTGTGAAGGGAATGATACTAGCTGCCAAATATGCCCGAGAGAATAAAGTTCCATACCTTGGCATTTGCTTAGGAATGCAGATATCTGTGATTGAGATTGCTAGATCTGTAAGTTGTTTCATCTGTTTTTAATCATGTGTCCTCTAACTTAAGTTCAAACATTATATTTTAATTTTACCAATTGATACAGATCTTGGGGTGGAAAGGTGCAAACAGTACCGAGTTTGTGAGCATGCACCCAATCCTGTTGTAATATTCATGCCAGAGGTATTTGGCTTCCTTATATTGTGACAAGTTTTTGTTTTGAGATGTAATATAGGATATCAGCAATATTTATTTTACACATTTATATTCAGGGTTCAAGAAACACATGGGAAACACAATGAGACTTGGCTCTCGAAGAACTTTACTGCAGAGCCCTGATTGTATCACTGCACAACTGTATGAAATTTTAATCTGAGCTATTGACTTTTACTAAAACACAGAACAGCGTGAATCACACTTCTGTTGGCTCTAGCTAGTGTTCAAATTATTAGAGAAATCAGGATAATCATCTTATGTTTCCTTATGATTGTATTTTGGCAGGTATCACAATCCAGACTTTGTGGATGGCGACATCGACATCGTTATGAGGTTAGTCATACTTTTGATGAGTGCAACGCAATGTGGTTGATCATTATTAAATCATACGTTTGAGAGATTATTTATACTCATGTAGGTGAATCCGAGGTGGTTGAAGATTTAGAAAGCGGGATTAAGATTTGTCGGGAAGGATGAAAGTGGCCAACGAATGGAGGTTTGTTTGTTTTTATTGAAATTTAATATTACCCATACTTTTTACCTTTAATTGTCATCAGTTGCATAGAAATTTGTGGTTTTGATTATGCTTAGTCATTTAGGCATGTTAACCATGCAATGTACTATGTATTCAGGGCTCTCCCTCGGTGATAAAACATGCTTTGTGAACCCTAAACATTTATCATGTTGTCACATAAAAATTGTAATTATAATTGTGGCATTTCGTACTTATTGAGCTTGATGATATTTATTCTTGTTTGCACGACGCACCTATATCGTCATGCACTTTCATTATAACTGTTATTGATATAAAGAGTTATTTATTTATTGTTATTATTATTATGGGAATCTGCTAATGTTTAATTCTTACATTATGCAGATTTTAGAACTTCAAGCCATCCATTCTACATGGGAGTACAATTTCATCCCGAATATAAATCGCGACCTGGAAAACCCTCGGCCTTATTTTTAGGTATCTTTAATCAGTTCTTTACCATATAATTGACTGATATTTTCTTTCTAAAACAAAAATAAGGAAGAAAACTAAGAACGATTTATTAAAACCAATTTGACACATAACATAATACAGTGTTCATATTTGTAAGAAGCCTTTTATGTTCGAGACACAATGTGGTTGGCTGAAACTTAATTTCATTGCAGGTCTTATATTAGCAGCAACAGGGCAGCTGGAAGCGTATGTGAAGACACATCAGAACGGATCTATATAAATTATCACCACCAGACTCCTTTATGACAGGTATAAAGTTGATAAAAACTTGAATGGTCATGTAATGTTCATTGTATTACCACCACCAAACTCCTTATTAAATTTATGTGTTTTGTTGACATACAGGGGAACAAAGGTTTTGTGCTTTAGAGAATCTTTAAGTTTAGGTGCAACATAGATACAATGGACAAGGTGTCAAGGACACATGGTGCCGTTTAGCAATATTCTAAGTTTGAAATGTTGAATGGGCATGTCTTTTGGTAATCTTTGTGAACTTTGTTTTTAGGAAATGACATGGTACTATGTTTCTGATCCAGAAATTTTTATGTTTGGCATCTTGTTTTCGTAAATTGCAATCTGGTTAAAGTAAGTGAGGGTGTCGTTGAGCCAAGCTTGAGCTCGACTAAACCTCAAAACTCAAAAGATTGAAACTCGACACCAATTAAAAATCCGTAAGACTCGAAGCTTAAGAGTATTGGAGTGCGAGTTGGTTAGTGAAGTCACGCTTAACTCGACACTTTTTTCCCATAACACAAATCTGTCACACTACACAAAACAACCTAAACACCCCTCCCTCCCTCCCTCCCTTTTTAGTGCTATGGGACCCCTCTGGCCCGCACATAAGCCACTACATCACAATACAACACGCAAAAAAAAAATGGTAAAAAAAGGACCATTTAGGTTGGCAACGACGGCGCGAGGCTCCAAAACACGAGCTGGCTGTTGGCGTTTTCGTGTTGGCTGGTGGGAAAACGCAACCCCCACCACACGCCGTATGCTCTAATAGTTCACCCAACTTTAAAGCTCGAGGCTTCATTGAACTCAAACTGATATTCATCTTTAAGCTCGAGATTGGCACAACTTTACCTTTCTAAATATACTAGACGAAGATCAGGTGTATAGTATGACTCGTGAGATTTTATAGCGGCGAGATAGTTTACGATAAAAAGGTTTATGAGTTATAAGCGAAAAATAATAAAAGTTTGAGTGTTTGAGATTAAATATAATGTTTGAAAGCCGCTTGACATGGGTGATTCAATAGGTTGAATCGTCCATCGAAAAATTGGTCATATTAAAGCAGGTTAGCTCGCCCAGAGTTTGAGGCGTCTCGAGTCAATCGGTTTTTAATGTGTATTGATAGTTTTTTTTTTTTTTTTTTTTTTTAAATATCATATAAGTCATAGTTTTCAATACTTTTAATACTTTCCTTTCTAAATGTCATATAAGTCATAACTTCCTTTTCAAATGCATGGCTTGACCATTTTTTAACATTTCAACATTTACTATTTTTACTTTATATGTAATATAAATATCGATCAAAACCTGTGCGGTACTTGACTTGAAGATTAAATGAGGATAACTATGTAGATATATGTGTGGGAAATTATGTAAATATATGTACAGACGAACAGGTAAAAATGCAAAATAACCAAAGCTAGATTTAGGTTATCAAAAAAAAAATTATGGGAGGTAATTTGTACCCACTAAAAATTTGTATTATGCATATAAAATTATAAAGTACATACAGCGTATATTTAGTTTATTTCAATATGAGTGTTCATATTTTTGGTTTAGTTTATAATTAAGTGTTCAATATCAAATTACAACCAACTAAAATAATCCTACAATTAATGAAAGACATTTGATTCGTTAATAGTGGGATACCTGCACATTCTTAAAACGGGTAGAATTATCAAAGTGGATACTTATTTTGAAACGAAAATTAAATGTCGTACAAGTTATCATAGATCAACTAAAATTAATGTGTAGTGCCCATTTTAACAACTCAAATCAAAAGTCTAACTGATAGTTCGATTCCGATTAAGTCAAGCTAAATTCATATCGTCTTTTAAGTGTTCTCGCGCAGGGTATCAATCATGACGTTATCTAAATACACTCCCAATGTATAAGAAAGTTTCCAAACTTTGCTATCCAAATCGAAGATTTTTTTTTTTTTTTCCTTAACAGCAACCTAAAGCAAAGTAATTATAGTAGCACAAATACATGAAAATTCATAAGTAATAGTAATCATTTATTCAATGTAGATCGTCGAGCAAGCACGGTATTTACAACAATCCCACAATGCCATTACAAAATAATCATGCCATATAATAAAGTTCCAAAATTGTGAAGGTGAATGCACCAATATCATATCCATCATTAATAATCACTTCTTCTTCTTGCATTAACAACTTGTCTTTGAAGCTTAAGTTGCTCATAAAAGTTTGCTATAAACTCTTCAGCCTTGATATCAATACCACCTTGTTCTTCACATATTTGGCCATCATCATACTCATCATCTTGTTCATCATCATCATCATCATATTGATCTTCACCATTACCAATCAAGAAACTAGTCCTAGCTTCATAACTCGAGTAACAACGCTCACTCTCATCATCAAAATGATCAAACATATCCGAACAATCAACGTGTGGATTAATGCATGGAATACGAGGCAACTTAAACCTCATTGAGTTAGGTCTAGACATCCTAACATGAATAATGGGAGTTGCATCAAACGAAAGCTGTCGATCGCCATATTGCAATGCACCATTGCCTTTGTGGTTCGTGTGACGAAGGCTTTTAACGAAATGTGATAAGTCTAGCATGACTCTTTTTTTCAAAGCGAAAACTCCACCTTTTCGAGCCCATAGCAAAGCTAGTCGTAAAATGTTCCACGCTCTTCGACTCACGTCTGATCTTGATCTCGATCTCTTTTGCATCATTTGCATGTTTTCTTTTGTTGTAGGAAAGAGAGATGTTTTTTGTTTTGTTGATGAAAGGATGGTGGGGTGGATGGTATATATATAGAGGAAAGTGGAACGTTATAATATTTGAAAACTTGAAAGGCAGTTGTGTGGGTTGGTTTTAAAGAAATAGATAAATGAGATGATAATAAAGTAATAACGTAAATTTGTTAAATTTAAAATATGTGTGAGTCACGATCGATTTACAACCATAGCGTTCCAATTTAAAATAGATTGACTCGAACATACGATGATGTGTGATTTTAATGATCGATTGAGTTCTAACAAACGGCATAACATTAAAATAATGAACCATAGTATAATATAACGTGATTACATGAATGATCATACACGATACAACATAAACGTAAAATAATGCAAAGATAAGTAAAGAAAAACATCAATAAAAAAATACACCTTTAATTTACTAATTAATGTAATTTTTTTTGTCAACAATATATCATGGTGATTTCCCCCAAATAATAACATATTCATCAAGGTGAACTTCCCCAATTTTTTTAGGGTTCTGATTAAACAGATATATTAAAATTATAACATAATCAATCGAAATATATATCATATGTTTGGATACTTACCAATTCGTTCATATTGACAGTGAACAAATAATTTTCTTCAATTAACCATCATCATCTAATTGTCTTGAACCTGAAATTTACAAATAAACGGAAATGGTTATTTCAAATCATTCCTTATGAAAAACCGGTTCATATAAACGGAAATGGTTATAATCAAAGCAAATGTATTAAAGCTAAAGCGATAATTGCCGATTTTAAGGATTGTAATATATAAAACCCACTGGCATAGATCGACCTCTTAGGGTAAGGAGACCAGCGAGAAAACTGTATGGAATCGAGATTAAATAAAAAACGCATAACATATTTGAATCGTATATAGGAAGTTTCAATCAAAGAGTAATGGAGCGTGTAGAGGAAGGGTTCTACAAAATTGATGTTTTGATACGGAGGCGTGAAAGAGAGAGAAGTATCTGATGAAATCGGTTTAATGTCTTGACTTTAGTTTAAAAAAAAAACCGTGTTGACTTCTATTTACTATACAAAATATATCTTGTAATAAATGGTGTGTAGAAAAAAAAAATCGTTGTGGGTATTATAAACGTGTTAATTAAGGAATGCCACATCAACTGAATTAATTGAATTTTTAATCTTAGTAAGATTTATTTTCTTGTCTGAAAATTTTTATTATATATAATAGATAATGATAATAAATGATGGTACGCGTTTATATGAAATGTTAGTGAAAAGGGTGTAAAATGGATTCGAAATTTGTTAGAAAAATAAAAATTAGAAGAGCAGTGGGTGGGCGGTAGGACTGGGGAGCGTGTCGGGTATATGGCTGTACGCGGGCCGGGCCCACCTTCACCTTCTTTTCTTTCTATTTTCACCTTATCAAAATAAATAAATAAATTAATAATAATAAAAAAAAATCATTTTCATTTTAATCATACAAATATCTCAAACTAAGCCTTAACACTGCACGGTGCAAAGGATTAACCACACGCCATTAATGTTTTTATCCCAATAGCGCTATCGTTCTGCATTCCCTTCTCCGTCGTTCCCCCGCCACTAGTCCCCTCGCCGGCCTATTAATGGTCATTTTTATTTATTATTATTACTTTTTAAGTGAGTGAGGTATTTCTGATGGTATATTCACGAGGCACTTTGTATTATGGGACACACTTGGCTAATACTTGAGTTATTGGGTGTCTCTCCTTCTCTCTCTCTAGATAGGCTTTAGTGGTAAGTTATTATGATATTCTCACATACAATTTTAGGTTTAAAACTCTCTAGCTAAACATCTTAGAGTGGCGAAAGAAAGGTCTAAAAAACGGTTAAAGAAATTTCATGATTAAAGAATGTGTATTTCATTTAAACTCGTCATCTCCGAATAATTTAAATAAGAAAAACCTCGTTTCATAACTATTTAGTTAATGAAGCATATTTGCTACTGAAAATATGTAATTTGAAACTTCTACAATGATTCAGAATGGCTTGTTACCCGACATTGTCTAGATGACTAAATAGACTGAGTAAATGAATAGCTGTTAGGTCTAAATCTATATGTAATCTGACTTGATTAGTTAATTTTTAAATAAATCCGAACCCATATACATTCTCAAAAGGGTTTCTTGTACGTAACATTTTCCTATCATGCTAAATCGCTAATACTAAATATAAGTATTTGTCTGGTCGTGAATGTAAGTCGATCACTACAATCGACACTTGTTTAACTTTTTGGGAATATATTTTGGTAAAGGGTTTTTCCGGTAAATTTGTTATTTCAAAAAATAATTAAGTACAACGAATATGAGTGAATCCTATATTTCAGCCTAAAACTAAGCGAAAACAAATGCACCAACTATACTTCAAACCTAAATTGTCATAAAAATAACAGGTCTCCATACTAGAAATGTTATTTTGGGAATATTAGTTGTGTCATTGGTTGTTCTTCTTTATTACATTGTGTTTAACCAAACGCATACACTTAAGATACTGCTAGACCAAAAAAACTATAGGTTAGACACATTAAAACTTATTAATGTTTTGGTGTGAAAACAATGAATAAAAGCTGTCGTCCTTCTAACAACAAACTGGAGGCGAAGACTTTTCTTTAATTTTATTTTATTGACTAATCATTTTCTTAATTAATTTAACTTATTATTCGTAAACACCCATGCACATTCCTACATCCTTCCTTCACCTTCCTCACTCTATTTCGATTTTTATTTTTTTCTCACCAATAATTTCTACACGTACAACACATTTTTCTACACGTACAACACAATAATTCCTACATCCTTCCTTCACCTTCCTCACTCTATTTGGATGTTTTTGTTAATCAAAATTTATGATTGGAAATTTCGAGTAAAGTAAGAATATTTTGAAACGAAATTAAGTAGATGTTGTATATGTAAGCTAGACAGTGATAGATTTTCTTAAATTTCCATCTTACTTGCTTCATTCTAATTTCAAACTACTCTTTAAAATTAAGCTAAAAGATATAAATAACAAGTGGATGTTGTTGTAATGAGATAGCGATATGTTTTCTTAAATTTCCACGTTACTTCATTCCCATTTCAAGCTAATCTTAAAAACCAAGTTATCACCTTTTCATAACCTTATTTTTGGGACTTTGATTGGGTTTGATCTCTCTAATTCAATTCTTTTGTTTCACACTCTTATCAAAAAAGAAACCAGTCATTTTCTTGCAAAATCCAGACCACTATTTCGGATTAAAGAACTTGAATACAAGTAAATGACAGCCATTCTTGTATTTATTATATAGTAAATTAATTAACGAATCAATTTTTTTATATAGATTTTTCCTATTAAATTTATTCTCTAAAAAACAATTAAATCTGATGAATGTGGGTAACCTCACATCTCAAAAAAAAATTAAGCGAAAGCAAACGCACAAAAGTGTCTTCAAACCAAACCTGTCGTAAAATGACGTCGCCACATCATGAGGCCAATTCTGACGCTATTTAAGTTGACCACGCAAACTTATATTAAAAGCATCAACAAATTGCGTTTGAGCGTCGATCAACAGTGATCGTCAAAGTCATCATCATCGTATGGATCTTCATAATAATCTTCCTTCCATTTTTCATACAAGCTTTTATATCCCTTCCACCGCCACTTTTAGATGCTTTGTTAACATTTGAGCTTTAAGCCATAAAAGTGGCAGTTTTATCATCACTATCCTCATTAACTGGATTATCAAGCTTTTTAAAAGTCACATTAAAATAACTAGGAAGCGTTGATTTAAAAGGTTTTAGCTGCTTCCCATCATCTCTTACTAGCACAAGCTTCCCATCAAGCATCTGAGTTTCTAGTTCATTAATCCTTGCAAGCAAAAATGTTGTACTTAGACTACCAGATGCCGAACCAGTCACATCATGGACAACTTTCTTACCTGAATTTGGCGACTCCCAATTTGATCCTATCTCATCATTCTCAATCATATTAAGTGCATCATCATTCTCAATCATATTAAGTGCATCAAAAGGGTTAGCTGACTTCGTCGCATGACTAGGCACTTACATAATTCTTACTCATTACCGCATCATGTAACTTAATCAACATTTCTATTGATTACTCAAGGAGGACGATGCATCCAGTGAAACTTTAATCACAAAACTGAATTTTAAACTAATGGTGAGACTCTCACCAGGCATGTCCTCTTTATCTAGCCGAACAAGGCCTAAAGACTGTTGCAGAGTGCCCTAATTAAACAAAACTAACACCTAAACAAACATTGTTAAAATTTTCTTGGGACCATAACTAATAGCCAAAACATAGATAATTACAGATTGGGAATTACCGAGTTGATATGAGCGTGATCGGTGAATGCTTTTCACAAACACATGCAAGTGAGCCTATTGAGAGACCCGATTTCTTTTGATTGTGAGAGAAACATTTACTGGTCGTGTCAGATCAACTGAGAGGATCCAATCGATAATTACATATACAATGACATTGATTCAATGACCTAAATTTTATATGTCTTGTATGATTTTCATCCCGCATGCGCATCTCTTAAATTCTACAGTACGTATATGTCTTAAATGAATAACAAAAAAAAATCTATTTCAAAATAAACTAGTACAAAGTACTAAGGCATATGCCACTTTTGTTTACTATGTCAATGGTTGAAGCGATACCAAGTGTGTCACATCAATACAACTTTAACATGAATTATTTGCCGAACTAAAAAATTGAAACATATAAGGAAAACAATGATAGGAGAGAAGAAGATAGCGTATGGGTGTGCACTTTATAGAATATTTTAAAATAGTAATACGGAAATTATGGGGAAAAAAGGTGTCATAGCGTAACTTGAGAACCACTCAGAAACAAACAAATAAAACCTTATAATTAAGTCATTATTATTATTTGATGAAACATAAAATACTTGAATTCGGTGGTATTGTATATGTACATACACCGTACCATCAAATCAACTTCTTCCAAATTTACTTTCTACAGCTTGTCCTAGCTCATAATGATCAGTTGATGATTGTATCTATGTTCATTGCTCAAGTGCATGCATTTGTACGATATATATCTCCAACTTTATTGAAGGTATCAATAATATATGTGTGCTTTTGTCGGGAAAAACATTAATTAGGGTAAAGTGTAAAATATGTTCCCGTGGTTTGTCCATTTTAGTACAAATAATGTTGTTCAAGAACTAGCGTCATGAATCATTTCGAAGCGGTTAAAAGTTTTAACGAAACCATTTCCTCAGTAATGATTCATGCAAAAGTTGGCGGTGATCGAAACCATTGTAACAGTTTTCGTGATCGAAACCATACATAGACAACCTCGTGCTCAAGATCGACAATGGGCTAGGGTTTCATTTGTTTTTGAGCGGCAATAATATTATTAAAACAAAACATACTCAAGCAAGTCGCTGAAATTACGGTTCCCTTAACCAAATGATAATATACTCCTTCCGTTCCATATATATATATATATATTTTTTTTTTTTTTAAACTTTGCTTAAGTATTTTTGTTTGTGTTATATAATCTTGATGAAAATTATCACCAATGAAAAGGTATCAATAGGGTCGGGTTGACCGTCCGAACCCGATAAGACATTATAGAGCGGGTTCATCAGGTTAAAAGACTAGTCGGGTTTGTTTGACCCCGATAACCCGATATAATCATCGGGTCGGACTATGGTTGATATATTTACCTCGGGTCAATCCTATAAGACCGAAAATGCAATTTATTTATTTTTGTTAAAAGTTTATAAGCCTATTAGTCTTTTGCACTGAATGTGTGTCCTATTTAGTTTCGTGTTTGGGTTAAAATTGCAGTGAATGTATCTGTTTCTTTATTGTTGTAATTCTGCATTAGTATCAACTTGTGACATTAGAGTTATCATCTTCCTGTCATTTTATTCATCATATACACATTCTTGAAATTACCTATTGTGTTCAATTTGATATTTGATATATTTTGTTATTGTATTTCTTAGTCTATCAATGTCGGTTTTCTTTCATTGCTTACTGTGATCAAATGGACCCAAATCATCCAAGTTGGGTGATTTTTCCCATGGTAGTACACCTTCTTCTTTTTTGCATGCTTGTCGTGATCTTTTGTTCTCCTTGTAATATGACTTGTTTCATTTATCTTTAAGCTCGATTGGACATTACTCTCGGTTGTCCAAGTTGGTTTGTATTTTCATTTAAATGCTCAACTAGAAAAGGCAACCCGATTAACACGAATCACCGACCGGTAACACCGACCTAAACCCAATAACCCGATTTCTTATCGGGCGGGGTTCTTGGTTAGTTTTCTCTAACCAAAGCGAATCAAACCGACCCGATAATACCCGATAACCGGACCGATAACACTCCTACGAATGAAAATATATTTAAATCCAATCAATTCATATATTTTCTTCAAGATTCATAACATAAAGAAAATAGTTAAAGTTAAAGTTGAAAAAAAAACTTTAAAAGTTAAAATAGGACAATTATTTTATGGCGGAGGAGTATCATCTAATGCAACCCGTAAAAGCGGAGGTGGCGGGATGAAGAGCTTATCTGGCGTTGGAAAAATGATCATGATGATAACCCGTATGATGATGATAAGTGCAAAGATTTAACGGAAGAACAATTGGCATTTAGTGATGTCATGATATAAGGGTTAGTGATCATCTGAGCGTATGGTTTGTCTTTTTTTGTGAGTTTAGTTTAAGACAAATAATGCGTTTGTTTTTGCTACGTAGCTTAGATATGAGATCCACTCACATCATATATCTTAAGCATTTTTGAAATAATAAATTCTGTGATGTAAAAACTTTTAAAAAATCTAATGCAATACAAAGTGTTTAGGATAGAGACACTGAGTAGTAGAAGTCATGCGTTTTCTTTTATAATTCTATTAAATAAAAACAGCTGCAAGCAACAAAAGAAAAACAAGCAACTTTTTAGAAGAGAAAATCATTGAGCTAAGTGATAGACCAAGTTGGAAAAAAGCATTATTGATAATATGGTGCAGAAAGCCACATGAAACAAGTCAGGAGAAACATTTCTCATGCTACTCGTATGTAATTTGAAATTTTGAATAGCCAACTGTTTTAACACTTTAACTATATTCATTCACCTTGTGCAACTTGATATCAGGCGGGTGATATTAAGGGACCAAGGAAGGTCCCGCCTCCCTAAGTCTAAGCCAGGTTAATGATTTTTGGCGATTTCGTGTGTATTTGGAAAAATTTTATTTCGGTATCCCATTTAATGTATTTCTAAAAAAATTTGTTTCACCCTCCCATTGAAATTTTTTCTCATCAATTGGTTGATATCACAACATCATCTCATGTTTCCTTTAGATATATGTAACAAAACATAAATAAATCTAGTCGATGCTCATTTCAATAAATATGGTTCTTGTTATAATTAATAAAGTTCAGGAGATCGATTATCAAAAGGTTTATTGTACAGCACTAGCCAATAATCTTCCAGTTCATATATATTGTTTTACTTCGATATAACGAGTTGAAAATGAATAGTTTAATTGTCATTTTCTGACCGATTTTGTGAATTATTATAAAATATTTCAAACCAATGATAATGATATAAAATTATGTTTGCCTTATTTTATTCAGACACAAAACGTGTGATGTTATCGATCAGCTTTCATTTTAAGTCCTAAAAAACATGGATGTAAATGATAGCATCATCTTGATGTTCAATTTCAAAAACATTTACTTTTCCTGATAACCATGACATAATAGGGTGAAAGATATCATCTTTTTAACTCATTTTCGGTTTCTTACTAGGGTTGTCAATGGGTCAGGTCTCGATCCAGATCTGATCATGACAACCCTTTGGACAATTGGACCGACGGTCATAGAATTGATAGCTACGTGGGATTTAGACCTAAGACCTTAAGCCAAAATCTCAAGACAAACCCTCAAGGTTTAGACCACATTTAGTAATTCAACTTTATATTAATTAGAAGGGTCGTTACAATCACTTGAATTATTAAAAAGGAACCAAATAATTACACTGACTAGTTTGATTGAACTAGAAATGATGTTTATATTGCTAAATCAGTCACGACAGCTGATTTAATCATGTCATTGCTCGTATATAGGTCCGATTCCTTGCTGTAGTTTAATAGCTTATATCTTCACTCTACGGAGTGATAATGATAATTAAACTTATGCGGGTCTAATGAAATATGAGTAAAGCTATTACAGTATGTAAGTTTGGGTATAGCTTAGCTTTAGGTATATGTTATTCCCAAATGGCTGCATGAGTGTAGAAAGTCTTACCATTCCCTCCTTGGGCTTGTAGGTGGTTGTGGACTTGTTGTTTACCTTTACTTGGGCTTCATGCAGATGCTTGTCAATGCTGGGTACCATTGTGTTCATGGATCGGGTAATATCCGTGAATCAAAACCAAAATCGAATCGAAGAAAAAATCGAACAAGATTGGTCAAAATCGAACTAAACCGAACTAAATATTCGATTATCGGTTTGGATATGATTTTGCAATGAAAACCAAAACCAATTCATATAAATATATATTTTTCTATGTATTTATATTGCAAAAATGTTCGCTAAAACTCTTTCTTATTTAAATATAATATTATTTAAACTTGAGAAAATATTTGTGCTAAAATATATATAATTAAATGAAAAATAGTTAAAATTATGTAATTCGGGTTATTTAGTTCGGTTTCGGTTATAAGGGTTCGGTTATTCGGTTTGGTTTTGGCTTTTTAACCAAATTTGAATTGTTCGTTCGGTTTCGGTTTTACATAGAATTTATTTTTAACGAACTAACCGAACCGATGAACACCCTAGGTACCAACGTACCATGCTAAGAGATGTATGCTTGGTTGAGCAGGGGCTCTTTCCAAGCTAAAGGTGTTTGTTTGATTAAGATGTTTAGATCCGAATCGACTACCACATCTTCTAGTAAGAGGTTCTTTATAATGTCCGAATCGAATGAAAAAGTGTTGTTTTTTTTATAATTGTTTGAATGGTTTTAATTTTCCTTTTTAAGTATGAGGAGTTATTTTACATCAAAACTTTTCTTACATCTGAAGGACTCATCTCCACCATCCATTTAAAAAGAAATCGATTCTTTGAGATTAAAGCATTTTATTATTTCACTTATTTTTATAATTTAAATATTTTTAAACCGCTAATCGTTAAGCAAAAATAAATCACCATCGCGACGAGCGTTTAATTATCTTTCATAGGAGGCACCTTGATATACTTTCGAGAAAAACTTTTTTCACGTTTTAAATCTTTCGCGTTTCCTTGAAACCGGAATTTAAATGAAATATCATATATGGTTTAACACTAATTTGAAGATCATGTGATATTGGTGTTAAATCTCATATGATATGTAATATCATATGTGATACTAGTGTTAAATCATATATGATTTAACACTAATATCACATGTGGTATTCAAATTAGTGTTAAATCATATATGATTTTTCATGCAAATTTCGAACGTAAAAAGCGAAAAACTTAAAAAAAGCGTGAAAACACAAAATTTTTTTGTCGAAAGTATATCAAAGTGTCTATCTATAGAAAGATAATTAAATGCCCGTCGTAATGGTATATTTTTTTTTTTGCTTGACGATTAACGGTTTGAAAAATATTTATATTTGAAAAAAAATGATGAAAGTGGGTTTTTTAAATTGTTGGAATTAATCTTATCTATTAGATCTAATAAAAATGGAGAGTGGAGATTGATCCCTTAGTATGTAAATAAGTTTTGTCTTTAGCATCAATAATAAAAGAATCAAAGGTGATTTGGATTCTTCATTTCTTTGGCATTGTAGACTTGCTCATATAGGCAAGAAACGCATGCTGCAATTTGCAACACGATGGGCTTTGCAAGACATCAATGATGAATCATTTGATAAATGCGAATCTTGCATATCTGGGAAGATGACCAAGAAACCTTTACAAATAGTTTAGAAAGGGCTTCGATCTTCTTGGTGTGATACATCTTCGACGTATGTGGACCACTAAGACATGTGTCAAGAAAGGGTCTAGCTACTTTAACCTTTCTCGATGATTTGGTCGTTATGGTTATGTTTATTTACTTAAACATAAACATGAAGTCTTTGAAACATTTAAGGTTTTTAAGAGTGAAGTAGAGCGCAACTAGGAAAGAAGATTAAAGCTCTTCGATCCGATAGAGGTGGTGAATATTTAAGCCAAGAGTTTAAAGATTATCTAGGCGAGTGTGGTATCGTCCAACAACTCACATCTCCATATACTCCACAACAAAATGGTGTGTCGAGAGAAGAAATCGTACTTCGCTAGACATAGTACGATCGATGTTTAATCTTACAACTCTTCCCTTATCCTTTTGGGATTATTCTTTGAAAGCGTTGTTCGCATATTGAATATGGTTCAAACTAAGAAGGTTGATAAGACTCCTTATGAAGTGTGGTATGGGAAACCTCCCAACTTGTCTTACTTAAAGGTGCAGGGTTGTGAGGCGTTTGTTAAGCGTGACTCTGTGATAAGTCGCAACAAAGATACATTAAGTGTGTCTTAGAGGATACCCAAAGGAAACTATGGGTTACTACTTTTACTTTCCTCCCGAAACAAAGTAATTGTTGCTAGGTATGGAGACTTTCTTGAAAAGGATCTCATATCTCATGAATTCGATGGGAGAGTTTATTGTGCGGAAGATGATCAAGAAGATACAACACCTTCGAAACACCGCCAACCTCAAGTAGAACACGAAAGTCCAGGCGTTCCACGAGATTGAAGTGGTTCCCATTCGTAGATCCGCAAGGGCTACGCGTGCACTGGCGTCTATGTCTCAACGTAGAAGGCGAGGAAAATTTGTTGGGATCTTGGTGAACTCGCTAACTATAAAGGCGCCATGATGAGTCTTGAAAAGGAAAAATGGCGAGTTGCAATGAATGGGAAATGCAATCCATGAAAGATAACGAAGTGCGGATAGATGTTGACTTACCTCCAAATGCTAAGGTAGTTGGAAGTAAGTGGCTATTTAAGATAAAGACCGACATGGATGGCAATGCACACACCTATAAAGCTCGTCTTGTAGCTCAAGGTTATACTCGAACCTATGGGGTAGACAACGAGGAGACATTTTCTCTGTAGTAGACATTAGAGCTATTAGAATCTTATAGCCATAGCTGCGTACTATGACTATGAGATATGGCAAATGGATGTAAAGCGCCTTCTTAAGCGGTCGCCTAGATGAGGACATCTATATGGCACGACTGAAGGGTTTGTGAATCCAAAATTTCGAGCGTGTATGCAAACTTCAAAGATCCATTTATGGGTTGAAGCAAGCATCAAGGCAATTGAATAAGAAGTTTGATGAAGAAATCAAGAAATTTGGTTTCACTCAAAATCTTGATGAGCCATGTGTGTATCACAAAGCTAGTGGGAGTAATGTTATTTTCCTTGTCTTATATGTCGATGACATATTGATCATGGAAAAGACATTCCAAGTATGCAAGATGTAAAGTCTTATCTTGAGAGTGCTTTTCTATGAAGTACTTAGGGAAGCGACATTTATTCTGGGAATCAAGATCTACCGAGATAGATCAAGGCGGTTAATTGGACTAAGCCAAAGTGCTTACATTGATAAAATATTGAAGAGATTCGAGATGCAAAATTCCAAGAAGGATATTTGGCGATGCAAGTTGAACATGGCTTAAGTAATAAACTATGCGGCGTCAACACACGAAGAGTGGCTTACATGAAGAAAGTTCCTTATGCTTTGGTCAGAGGATCTATCATGTATCTTGTGAGATGTACAAGGCACGATGTGGCGTTTGCACAAAATATCACCGATCGGTATCAGCAGAACCTGTGTGAAACATCGGCAGTCGTTAAGAACATTCTTAAGTATCTAAGGGCTACTAAAGAAATGTTTCTAGTGTATGGAGGAAATCCGGATGCGAACTTGATGTTGAGTTTTTGCGATCGTCATTCCAAACCGATAAAGATGATACGAAGTCTCAGACGGGTTATGTCTTTGTCATTAATGGAGGAGCGATTGTTGGAAGAGCAAGAAGCAAACAACGGTTGCGATGTCTATTCTGTTGAGTACATAGTGCGCAGAAGGCTGCGATGGAAGCTGTTTGGATTAGGAAATTCATTTCGGGACTCGAGTAATGCCTCAATCGAATTACCTTTAAATGTGTATTGTGACAACTCTGCTGCAATAACATTTGCCAATGAGCCCTGGAGTCATGAAGGGCGCAGACATTTTCCTCGTCGATATCACTATGTTCGAGAACAAGTCGACATAGGTGAAATCAATCTACTCAAAGTTCATACAGATGATAATCTAGGCGATCCCTTTACGAAGCCTTTGCCAAAGGAAAAACTTTCGACCATCTTGATGGGATAGGACTTCGTTTAGCTAGTAGTTTCATGCGGATCGTGATTAGTATTTGGATAAAGGATGTTATGAACAAATATTACTTTAATGAAATAAAATAGTTGTTTATGTTTATTTTTCATTTTCTTAATATTATATCCTATATTTGCATGTTTAATCCGTGAATAACTTATGTTATTCTAAATAGTCCGTTGTCGATCAATGATATGGGAATGTCATTGAATTAAGACAAAATCGAGTTTTGGTAGAATATACTTTTAAATTATATTGATCGTGGGACATACCAGATTCATATGATATTGATGAATTGAATATATGACTCATCCCAATTTTACATGATGATACTTTATGGATCTCGTCATTAAGTATATCATGAAGTGTTTATCCTCGGACTTGAGATACCGGATAAGCGATATAAATGTAGTGCATTTGTGTAAGATAGTCTAACGCTATCCGTGAATCGGTAGTTATAAGGGCTATTTTCAAGTGTTGCAAAATTCATGAGTTATGTTTGTAGTCAAGAGAATTTGTTCCTTTGAATTTGTTTCAAAGCATAATACTATATTTGGGCCCTCGTAGGGTTGACAAGATGTTTGTATGGCCATACCCAAGATCTATCTGGAATACGTTCGAGAAGATTTGGTAATCTTGTTCAATCATATACAACGAGAAATGAATGTTAACTTATGAAATGACTTGATCCATATTCATAGTTAATGTAGTATTAGTAACAAAGGATAAGTAAAATGATGAATCATTAAATGGTTTTTCCAGGAGACCATACTCGATTTGATCCGGGGTGTTGGCGTGTGAAATTTAGACTAACCAATGTCATTACTATATTTAGTAATATCAGTGGGAATGAAAGGTTTATGGATATTTAAATATATGTATGTCCGGATTCGATTTCGAGACTTGGGATTGCACACATTACGTATGAGAATTGATGTAAATAATTAATATAAATAAAACGTTATTATTATTAATTATTAGTTACGAAATAAAACATAACGATAGTTAAATAATTAACGAGGTTTGGTTAACGATCGTTAAATATTAACTAAAAGGACTAGAGATGAAATTACAAGTTGGGAAAGTTCTAGAATCCCCTTGGGTTGCTTTGGCCGATCGGTTTGGGTTTCCAAACCCTAACCCATTAAACTTGGTCACCAAGTTAAGTTACCTATAAATACAATCCATGTATTCATTCACAACTTAATCTTGGATTACCAATAGCCTAATTTCTCTTCTCCTCTCATCCTTCTTTGTTTGGCCGATCGGTTCCACCTCACCATAAGGGTTTCGATTTTCCAAGCTAAAGAAACAAGTATTGGGTTTTATTTGTGATTCGAGGCCAGCTTTTTCACATCAAATCGCTAATAATGCGTGTGACAAGAACGAAGGACAAGCATGCTTGAGCTTGTAATCTTGGTGGTCGACTTTTGTTTGGGTCGAATTATATAAACCCTAAATTAGGGTTTTGGGTTTTGTTCTTGTTCAATCATCGTTTGATTCTCGAATTCTTTAAAGGTCGTGACTTTCTTGTTCGGTTAATTCTTACATATATTATTCCTATTTACTCATTGCGTCTTTGATGATATTATTTGTTTTATATAATTGTTATGAGTATAAAATCCCAACAATAACATGGTAATACAGACCGATTCAAAAGTTGACTAGACCTTAAACTTGCAACAAACACTAGACCAAACTAACTAGCAATGCTGTTCAAAAAAAAAAACTAACTAGCAATGAGTTGTATATTATCAAGCTTACTCCATCCTCTAGCCGTGTTGCACTCATCACAAGAAGACACTGCGCGTGTATTCCTATCTTAGAACCTAAATATATCTTTCTCACTATAATTGAAAATAAGCAATCAATTAAGCTGGAAATTGAGGATATAAGCTTAAAATATATATCAAATCATCTATGAATCTTTAAGTAATCTAACAAGGAAAAGAATATCAAAATACATGAAACCAAAAACCATAACTAAAAACATAAAGAATTGAAACT
This sequence comes from Chrysanthemum lavandulifolium, assembly GCA_022545495.1. Classification (NCBI taxonomy): domain Eukaryota; kingdom Viridiplantae; phylum Streptophyta; class Magnoliopsida; order Asterales; family Asteraceae; genus Chrysanthemum; species Chrysanthemum lavandulifolium. The sequence continues at coordinate 202,835,829 of CM040238.1, forward strand.
AGACGTAAAAACTAGTATCCATGGATGAACTCGAGCACTTAGATTTGATCCAACGAATGCCGTTCCTGAAAGAAGCCTTCACTCTACCTTCAATAGTATACGCTTTATACTTGGCGATCCTCTTTCTCCTTTTGCTCTCCGGATCACTCAATCCTCCCCATGGCCTCGATGAGGACGTTGGCGTTCTCACCGGCGATCCAACACTAAGACTTCCGAGGCGTAAATCTGGTTCCCCTCCCACTCACAATCTCTAGCCTCCTCCTTCCATCTTCCATTATATCTATATATCAAGAAAATAAATTCTTGTAGATTATATATGACTTATATCTCTACTAAATGTACATATGAAAAAAAACAAACTGTCTTTCCTTGGATTCGCTTACTTATATTTTAGGGACTGTACTCGATGCAATTATTTTATTTACTTTATGTTCATCGATCTATACAAACTACATTCCAACCTATTTTTAGTACCAATACTATAAAACTCATGTGTTTTGTCAGAAGAATACATCAGATTCCCATTAATCCGGGCCCTGGATTCCTAGTCATGTTAGATAGGGCCAAACATATATAATCATGTTTTCTACTCATTTTACGCATCGAGGTTAAATACAAAATAATTTTTAGACCTTGTGGAAGCATATATTAACCATATATATATATATTTTTAAAGTTAACAATGACCATTAATAAATATAATATAAATGAAGAAGAGTTCTTTGTATGATTTAGGGCCGTTTGGTTTGTAGGTTTTGTAGGTGGGTTTAAAATTTGGATTTAGATTAAAATTTAGATTTGAATTAAGATTATGATTTGGGAGGAATTTTCAAATACTTACTTTTATTTTGGTGTTCTAGGGAATAAATCCCCACCATCCATCTAATGTGATCTAATGGTGGGGATAAGCAAGATTTAATACTAAACACAAGTCATGTTTTTTTCTTCTTTTTATTTGTCTTTTTGCTTTCTTATTTATTAACATTTTTTTTTTTTTTTGAAATTCACGTTTTTATTAAAAGTCAAGTGTTTTTTTTTTTTTTTTTAATTTACGTTTTTTTTTCACGTTTTTTCGCTTTCATCGTTTCATACGTATTCATGCGTTTCGTTCGTTTTATACCTTTTCGTCCGTGTTCATATGTTTCGTCCGTTTTTACGTTTTCGTCGATTTGACGTTTTGACGTTACATCCGTTTATATCGTTTTAAATCATTTGCGAGCGTTTTTGTCCGTTTCATACGTTTCGTCCATTTTAGACATTTTCTTGTTTTGAGACGTTTTCGTCCGTTTTATACGTTTCGTCTATTTTCACGTTTCGTTTGTTTCATACGTTTTGTCCATTTCTTACGTTTTCGTTCGTTTCATACATTTCGTCGGTTTTCATCCATTTTCTTTCGTTTTCGTCCATTTTCATACGTGTTTTACGCTTTCATCGTTTTAAATCATTTTTACGTTTTCTTAGGTTTTCATGTTTTTGTCCGTTTTAGACGTTTTCATTGGTATTTTACGTTTTCATGTATTTTGTCCGTTTTATCGTTTCGACCGTTTTGACGTTTTCACACGTTGTCATCCGCTTTTTACGTTTTCATCCATTTTAGACGTTTCGTCTATTTTGAACGTTTTCATCCGTTTTATCGTTTTCGTCCGTTTTATACGTTTTGTCCGTTTTATCGTTTTTTCTGTTTTCGACGTTTTTTCGTGTTTATATGTTTTCATTCGATTTTATCGTTTTGTCCTTTTCAGACGTTTTCATTTTGATATTTGTAGTGACACTTATTTATCTCTTGTGATATAACATGTAAGGAAGATGAAAAGTATTACATTCTTCATCATGTATGTGTTATCGGTTGTGATACTCAACTAAGAATGTGATGGTTGTGTTTACGAAAATATTTAGGAAGATTTTTGTGTTTATGATATTATGAAATATTAGAAAATTGTTCAACCGAAAACAAGAGATGTTATGATACTTTTGTTAGACTTTGGTGGATTTTTATTTAATGGATACATTGTGCGTGTTCGATGGGTTTTATAAGCGGGTTTGAAAATATCTATGGTTGAATCGACAAACTAAATAAGTTATGGTTGAAGATAGCACGATATTTATAAACAAACCGGGAAGCTCGAACACCGCGATATCACGGGTGATATCACGTCACTTGTGATATCACGCGTGATATCGTGTGATCTGCGGTGATATCACTTGCGATATCATGTGTGATATTACCGGTGATAGCATGTGTGATATCATAGTTTATATCACTTGTGATATCACGGCGATATCATGTGATATCACACGTGTTTGAACTTACTGGGTTTTTATAAAGATGTGTGCTTTCTTCAACCATACTTTTCTTTACTGGCGATTCAACCATGATATTTTTAAATCCCACTATAAACCTATCAAGGCATCTGTGATCCATTAAATATAAAAATCCACCACAAGTCTAACAAAAGTTTCATAACATCTCTTGTTTTCGCTAAACACATTTTCTAATATTTCATATTATCATAAAACACAAAATCTTTCTAAATATTTTCAAAAACACAAATAAGAAAAATGAATGAATCATCAGTAATATAATAAGTGATGTTTATTATCATTTCTTTCATATATATTTGGTAAAATACTAAATTCTTATCACATTTGGCATGAATTTAATATTTCACATTCTTGGTTAGATCACAACCGATAACACATACATAATGAAGAGTGTAATACTCTTCATCTTTCTTCTGATGTTATATCACAAGAGATAAATAAGTGACATTTAAAAATATCAAAATGAATAAAAGGAAGCAAAGTATGAAAATAGAGACTTGACATATTCTCAAAATCAAACAACTGTTGCATTAAATTAGCATTTTTGAACAAAATAAGAATTCACCTAAAGAGACTTTAACCCTTTTATTTCTACTAAGCACATTAAAAAATATGCACATGTCAATCAGATGAAAGCACAAAAACTATCTATGAATCGAAAATTATAAAATATTATAAAACATATAGGTGATAATATATAAAAATATGCGAAAGAATGAAATATCTCGGTGATATTAAATGTTAAAAACATACTTGTTTGTTTATGAAATATCACAAGTGCTATTAGACATTAACTTTTTTTTAATAAAATATCACAATTGATAATAGACATGTAATATAATAAAGTTTAATAATAAGCATGAAAGCGTATGAAAATAGACGAAAACATATAAAACGCAAAAACGGACGAAAACGATGAGAACGGACAAAACGTATAAAACGAATGAAAAGCGTATAAAATTGAATGAAAGCGGAAAAAGCGTCCCAAAACGGACGAAACGTATAAAACGGATGAAAATGGGAAACGTATGAAAACGTCTAAAAAGACGGCGTCTAAAATGGACAAAACGTAAAAAACGGACGAAAGCGATATAAACCTATGAAACCAATGAAAGCGTAAGAAAATGACGAAAACGTAAGAAAACGACGAAATGTAAGAAAACAGCGAAAGGGTATGAAACGGACAAAACGTAAGAAAGCGGACGAACACGTAAGAAAGCGAACGAAACATAGGAAATGTAAGAAAGCGAGCAAAAGCGTAAGAAAGCGGACTAAACGTATGAAAAGGATACAAGCGATGAAAGCGGACGAAAACATATGAAAGCGAGGCGAAAGCGTAAGAAAGCGGACGAAACGTAAGAAAGCGGACAAAACGTAAGAAAATGTAAGAAAACGTGAAAGCAGACGAAAACGTAAGAAAGCGAACGAAAGCGTAAAAAACAGATAAAAGCGTATGAAACCGGACGAAAATGTAAGAAAGCAGATAAAGCGTGTAAAAGCGGACGAAAACGTAAGAAAGCGGACGAAAACGTATGAAAACGTAAGAAAGCGGATGTAAACGTATGTAAACGGACTAAAACGGACAAAACGTAAGAAAATGGACGAAAACGTAAGAAAGCAGACGAAAACGTAGCAAGACCGACAAAAGCGTAATAAAAGCGGACGAAACGTGAAAGCGGACTAAAGCGTAAGAAAATAGACGAAACGGACGAAAACATAAGAAAGCAGACAAAACGTATGAAAGCGGACGAAAACGTATGAAAAGCGGAAAAGCGGATAAAAGCGTGAAAGCGAAACGTATGAAAAAAAAAAAAAAAAAAAAAAAAAAATTAAAAAACTTGAAATTAAAAAAGTGATAAAAAAAGGATAAATAATGGGAAAATAAATAAGAAAGATAAAAGAAAAAAAAAACGTGGACTTAGGTTTAGGCATATTAAATCTTGGGTTAATCACTACCATTAGATCAAACTAAATAGAAGATGTGGATTTATCCTTAAGATGCAAAGAATTTTAAGTATGCAAAATAAAGTCATACTATGATTTGGATTTGATGTTGAAGAAAAAAATATATAATTTTATTTATATAAAATTTTATTTAAATATTAAAATAATAAAATGGCCCACTAGTATATAAATGTTTGGACATAAACGAATGTAAGAAACAATATATAATAAACTAATATAAAAAGAAACAAAAAGTAGTGTTAGATGAAAGTGGTATTCTTTTGGTTTTCTCTCATCTACTATGGGTTCAATCCCATTTTTAAATCCCATGAATTTCAACAAAACGAATAATTGATGTCATATCACATATAAAGCCAATCCAAGGTAGGCAACCAAACAGGCCCTTAGTGGTGTTACACTCCTTCGAATGGGTTACGACTAGGAATAATTTTTTTGTATCAATTGGACTTCGTGGTTACAAAACCGGATGATCCACATCTTGTAATGTCTAGCTTTTAGCTAGGTTTTTAAACATCTGCCGTTAAAAAATTATAATATAGTCAGGTGTCACACATTGGTGATACATACCCTTTCTCCTTCTTACTCTCAATACACACATATACATTCCACTATACATATACGTGTACAAAATAAATCATATCGACTAAATTTTAATGATCCTTAAACTATAATTCATAGCTCACTCGTTTTCTTTCACAAATTATCATTGTCCTTAAACTATAGTGATCCTAATTAAAGTCCTAAACTATACAGTATACACGCATGAATGAGACAAAAATACCATATACTCTAATGGGCTTAATGTCCTTATACAAGCCTCTGAATTGGGCTAAATCAAAACCATCTAAAACTGCAAAACTACTAGCCTGTTATATAAATATATCTTGACTCATAAGTCACAAATGTCTTGCTACAAGTTTCTAGAAAAGATGTTCTACTAAATTCCTAGACGTTCCATGGACATGACACGACACCAACTATGTCTGCCACATCAAACCAAATTCTAGACACATCCCGAAACTTACTGCCACGCATGTAAACTCATATATTTTACCTCGTTCAATTCTGACTTGAACATATAGCATCAGCAACTAAAGAACGTGATTAGAATAATTTCCAAAATCTAGTAACTATGCAGTCGAGATTAGTACAAGTTTCTAAGTTAAACAAAATACTGTTTGCAAATACACTAAAGTACCAAGCCTTAGTACGAGGGTCGTCACGATTTGCTTCTCAACTTTCGGGTGAAAATGAAATGGAAGGTGATGATGCCATGACACAAGGAGTTGACACACAAGGTGAAACAGGAAACCCTAAACCAGATGATGATGAGAAGATTGTTTCGACCAAAAATGATGATCATTATGTGCATCCTAAGACGGTAAGTCTTAGTACAAAATTAACCTAGCTAACTTCACTACGAAAAATTAGTCTAAAGGATATGTTATTGATACCCGGCTCACCCTATGTTGTTCTTTCAACCACCTGTTCAGTGCTCACTCTGTTTGCAATATAACACAATTTTATCATGAGTTTATGTTCCGTATTTTATGTTAGTTTAATACTTTTGATTTATTCAAATACTTTTTTTCTTTTATATTTTTTAATATAAATAAAATTATAAAATTGAAAAAAAATAAAGAACTTGAAAAATGTGAGAGGGTGCCGCTTGTAATTTTGGGTACATATAACCTTTCCCTTGGTCTTTGTTCATTAGTCTTTTTTGAACAAACTTTCCCTTAGTCTAATCTACACAATTTTATTTTAAGCATGAGTGTAGAATTTTATTAGTTCTAAGTTTAAATATATTTAATTGATTTTTCGCACTTAAAAAAAAACACACTTTTAAGCGTGGATAAATCCATGAAATGTTCATTTGTAATACCCAATTTCTTTTTGTTTTTTAAATGTGAAGAAATTGGGTCTTACATTTAATTTTCAGAAAATAGGTGATATGCATACCACAAAATCATACTAGTGATGCATATAATACAACACCACGTATGCATTATTGTGGTGTGCACATTACTTTTGGTTGTGCGCATATCAACTCCCTTTCCATAAGCATAGTGTGAACTCTTTTTTATACGATTATAAGAGCGGAAAATTTATTGTTTTGCAATTTTTTTTCACATTTATTCGAGTAATCAATTTTCACCCATTATTAACTATTAATAAATTTAAAAAATTCTACACGCTTTGGAGAAAGAAAAATTGTGTAGATTGAATTATTTTTTTAGTGCCTTTTAGGTTATGCAATCTTATATTTTTGTATAAGATCACTTACCTAGTCACTTGTCATTCATTTTTATTGAAACTACTTTCTAGAATCCATTAGTATGAAATCTATCTGGCAAATATGACTATCTAGCTAGAAGACGACTATGTATAAGACTAAAGTTACCTAGAAAACAAATTGGTTACTGTTTTTTTCTTTATTTTGCCAAATAAAAAAAAGCCAATGTGGCTAGTTTTTTTATTATGGAAATACAAAAGAACATTCAAACATCGATCGGAACAACAGGTTGAATGCCAAAATAAAGTTCAATTTTAGAAGTAATTAAAGTACCTAATTTATATTATGTTATATTTTCTTATATGAAATGAAAAATAATTGATGGTAATACTTTATTTTTATTTTGTCACTAAGCTTAAAATATTTTTCTACAGCATGTTTAACACAACATGTTACTAATTTATAAGGTAGTCTCAATAGTTTTGTGGTTTAATAAAGAAAAGAAGATAGAGATCCTATTATATTTATATGAACATAATAGTTCAATATTTATATGAAAATAACATGTCAAGTTGATAAATATTGTGATTCCAAATGTGGACCCTTACATTTTAACTCGTCGCGTGACATTCTATTGCTTGTACTCATTTTAATTTATTGGTAAATTTGAGCTATAATCTAAATGAATATGAGATGATCTCCTTTGTCATGCATGGGTAGTTTTCATATTTTTACGGATAGCAAGCTTACATAGTTGGCCTTCTAAATGTTAATTAATATTTGATGATTTTGTACATGTTCAAATTAGGGACCATCGAATTTGTCATCCTCGAAGTTGCAGACCCCGGGTGTCAACACACCAGTCGAACCACACATGCAGCAAAAACGCACCAATTCCACCAAACCCGACTTAACCTGCGTAGGACTAGATGGCTCACCATGGCCCGAAGACAATGACAAGGACAAGGCCACTGATAGGAAAGAACAAGAAGACGATGATATAGAATATTTCAAACACCACAAAGCATCTCCCTTATCCGAACTCGAGATGGGTGACACGAGGAAACCACTTGAAAAGGTGGCTCAGGCAACAGCTGGTGGTTATTTTGGTGGTGAGAAGGTTTTAACCTGGTTACCAGAGCAACTCGATACTGCAGAAGAGTCGCTGCTGAGAGCGGCACAGATGTTTAGGGAGTCGGCTACGAGGGGTGTGCCCGAGTGGCCTCATTCTAGGAGGTTGAGAGAGCTTCGAGGCGAGGATTGGTGATGCGCATGCATGGTTGGGTGTACTGTTAGTAGTTTAATTTCTGATTTGTATGTAGATAAAACATCGTGTTAAATGGATATCTTCTTTTCTTTTTTCGTAGTACTAGTTAAAATAGTTGTATAGATATGATGCATAAAGTATTTGAGCTGGAATTTCTTTGGACTAGAGTATCAATTAGAGATGATATCAGTTTATTAGAGTAGACTAATAACAGTAGTTCACCTTTGCTCTGCAAAGGAAGCTACCATAATGACTACGACTCATTATATCTCTATTTTATGCTCGAGCTCAACACATGAAGTTGGCAGAGGCACGATTCTTCCTCCAATTGCATAGAGTAACGTTGTATATATTATAAGATGGTTCAAAGCTAAAACTATAGATTGGCAAAATATTTCTTGCTAAGGGATTCAGTTGAACATATATTGGTCTGATGTGGCTACCCCGTGATCACCGTATGGATGGCTAAATGACCACAGTTTCAAAGATTCTAGAGTGTTTTTTAAAGCAGAATGTAGTTATCACTGGTAAGGAAAACCATAATCCGACAAACAAAGTTTGAAGAAACTTACACCCCTAATGTTTAGACTTTAGACAAAGACATAGTTTGAAAATCACGACTGATTTAGGTTAAGTTGGCCAAGACAGACATATATTGTGGGTCTGGGGCTTGACTTTATTTTTCTAACATAAAAATGTTTTAGTTTTAATTAATATTTGAATTTGTGAGCTTAGGTTTAGGAATGAATGGATAAGGATGGCAATGGCAGGGTTTAGACAGGGCGGCTATCTTCGTTCTTAAAATCCGATTATCAAAGTTCTTCTCAAACCCCGTCTTGATCTTCATCGAGATCTAATTGGGGCGTATCGTTGGAGGGCGATGCTCCCCCAAACCTTCTCCATTTTAATTGGGGGTCTTATCAGAGTGTCGTCTTTGGGTGCAATTCTCGACCAAAGTCACACAATTTTACATTTAATTTATTACTATTTTTAAAAGAATTAAGTACTTATAAATAATCAATTTATAATCAATTAAAAACAAGCCTTATTAAGTTTTTAACGATATTATTATACATAAATAATGATAAATTACATCGCCAAACATTACAACTTAAAATATGACATTAAACAAGTTTGTAGAATCATAATTTTGCACTCTTACAAAGACAAAAAACTAAAATATTAGAGATATTTTTTTTATTACGTAAATACTAATAACATACTATATAAGTATAGATATGTTTGTATATGCGTGTATATATTATTCAAGCAGGATGGGGCGGGGATGCTATTTTTCGCTCCCCACTTCAAACCCAATTAAAATTTCAGCTTAAGCCTCAACACGTCCTGTAAACCGATAACCATGCCTTGCTCCACCTCAAATAGGTTGGGTTTTGGGTTTCTGTGTGGGGTTCGAGTTTTTTTTCATCCCTAAATGAATACATTTATTTTTAAGTTATTTTGAGAGAAAAGACGAACCTTTTTCACTCATATACATGTGTGCCCTCCGATTAAATTGGTTGCTAGTCTTTTAAGTATATATAGAATGGTACTTGATGACGTATGGTTCGGAAAAGACATAAAGAGGGAGTCTGTGCTGGAGCTGGACCCTTTCCTGGGCTGGAGCTGGACCTTTCCGGGCTGGACTTTCCCTGGCTGGAGCTGGACCCTTCCTGGCTGGACTTCCTACGGGGCTGGAGCTGGACCCTTCTAGGCTGGACCTTTTTGGGATGGAGTTGGACATCTCCGAGCAAGACATAAGCAAGTCCGGGCTAAATGTTCCGGCCTAATTGTTTCCCGCCTAATGTTTCCTGCCTAAATATTTTCTGCCTAAATGTGTCACTATCGCGACCCGTGACCACCTGATAACGACGAGGAAGCCCACCTATAAATAGAGTGCAGTCTCTCACTAAACACACATACTTCTCTACTTACACTGACTTGACCGTCAGAGGGTGGTTCTAGGGCTTCGGCCTCGGGACCTCTTCTAACCGGTTTATTTCTTGTACTGCAACAGATTTTCGTGCTCGTAATTATGTGAAACGGCTTAATCTATCGTCAAGACTAGCCTGACGGATTTATGCTTCAACAGTACTTACAAACTTGTATCTAAAAAGCTTTTGAAAAGGTTTTTATATTTGAAATGGTTTTCTCAAATATTTTTGAAATTTTATAATAATTGACTACACGTTTTGGAGATGCTTATGTAAAAAAGTATACATGGACCTTTTTTACTAGTTGAATTTATTCATCCCTCGAATTTTTGTGATTCGCAATCGACTTGCTTTTCCTTCACTGCGCCCCACACTCGTGCATGCAGGTTTTTTTGCCGGCAATATAATGTAATTCACCTTGGCTCTAGCTAGGAAAGTCGGTTGACTCCACTTTACAAAATTTCAAGGTGTGTTTGGTATGCTTTCATGAATCACAATCGGTATGACTTTGGATATAAAGTGAGCCCCTAAGGTATGATAGTTTTCATTCCTTGCCTATTTGAGTGGTATGTAGTATAGAATAAATCCACCTATCATAGTCATATTTGATATCACAATTTTTCAAACAAACACTATTATTTGGAATGAAACTCATTCCATCATTCCCATAGGCATCAACCAAACGCACTCTTATATTTTAGTGTAGTTTGGTATAGCGTAGCATAGTCAATAATTTTCATATAATTTTTTTTATTTTTTATTTATTTATTTATTTTTTTAGTGTGTAGTATAGTCCATAAATTTCATATTTTTTTGACGACTAATTGAACTATATGTGAACCCACATGAGACTTTTCTTGACACCGTCTCGGATAAGTGTTGTGGTCGTAGGACCTATGGAGCGATAGAGAGGTAATTTAGTCGGCTTGGCCTCTATGGTGTCTCGATCACCGGATGTGAAAGACGAGGGTAGGTGCCATTTTATTAGTCAATAAGTAACAGTTTTAAAACTAAAACCTAAACGACAATCAAAAGTTCTTCGTAAAATAGTACACAACTTGTAAATAAAGTACATGTACATTAGAATATGTTTTCATTTGTTCTTTTGGATTTAGCTAATGGATTTCGGAAGATTATCTTCAGTACTTTGTTTTTGTGGTCCGTGGCTTTTGCGTATGTCGAAATGAAAATGAACACACGTAACCTACTAAAAACAAATGCATGTTATGATTAAATGTAGGTGGCATATATGTTGATGTGAACTTGTAACTAAAATTAGAGACTTTTAACTAAGAATAGAGATTTGGCCGATAAAGAAAGGAAGAAACACGTTACGTAGAAGTTGGTATATATCCTCCACCTATTTACCACCGACGCCAATTATATTCTCATTTATACAAAAAAAACATTCTTCATACTAATTCAATTAGAAAAATTGGTATATAATTAACTAAAACTAGCTAATTAGCATAAGAACAAATTAATTAACACGAGTTTAATCTTGATGATATCGACCTACTTTTATATGAGTGGATATGAGATTGTCACTCTTGTTTTTTGAAATAGTCTAAGCGTAAAACTAATTAACAATGAAGCATCATCGAACCGAAAATCATAGTTACACTAGATTGAGTCAACGACCGGCACACAGGTAACACGACCACACTTACACCCTGAGTTAAGTGTGTGTCGTGTACGGTTCTGGACTAAATTAAATGGCTAACATCGGAACATAACGGCGAAGGGAGATTTTCTCCCTCAAGAGATGTATTGAGTTACATGATGTGCTTGAATTCTCGTGTTAAAGTAGTATGACATTTCACAAAAAAAAAAAAAAATTTGTCACTCTCTTGTCAACATCCATTTAGAGTACTAGTATAAGATTTTAAATCAGAATTTATATGTTTGAGATGCCAATATGCTACACAAATCAAACATTAAAATAAGTAGCACTAGTTCCATGAGAAAATGAACTTGCATGCATCATGCATGTGGGTTATAATTTATTGTATGATGAACAACTTGTTTATTCATGTTTAAGATTCTTACATACATAAATCTATTAAAAACTAATCTTACAGATAAACAAAGCTAGCTCATGCAATCTGGCGAGCTTGAGCTTCCGCCTCGAGTGCCATCATTTGGGCCTGCCTCATCACTAGAGAATTGTACATCTGAATTATTATCTTCTCATCGTATTCCTTAATAGGCCGCTTTCCAAACTCAGGCATCCCTCCTCCGCCGTACCCGCCTATTCCTCCACTTGTTACCGCGCGAGAATTGGCCACCCTCATCATTATGTTTACGTAGCCTTGATGGACCTTGGTGATCAACTTCTTGGGACTAAATTTGATCTTAAACTTGAGTCTGAACTTTCTTGGCATCCGGATCTTCCAGGACCACGTTTTCCTGGGCCTCTTTGATCCGGTTTCATCAGTGTCGAGGCGTTTGTAGCCTCTCCTACGCCAATATCCTTTTACTCCTTGCACTTTGCTCTTCATAGCTCTCACTTTAGTTTCAAGGCTATCTTTTGGTTCGTTATATTGTTGAGAAATTTTAGTTGGTAGGAGAATATTTTGTAAATGATTAAACTTTTAGTATTTGTTTAATGCATTTGATATAGTAATTTGACTTCTTGGGTGATATGTCCATATCTTACCAACCTGTTATGCCTTTAATTTATTTGTTTTAGAAGGATTTTAATATATCATATCAACTGCTCCCTAATTCTTCTTTTTTTTGAAGGCTCCCTAATTCTTCTTATATTCTGTTCCATATCAAGACACAAAAACCATTACTTAAACATAACAATTAACTTATCATACTTTTACCCTTTCTTTTGTTAATTATAATTTTTTGTTGATTAAATTACGAGTTTTGTTCACGTGGTTTACACTTTTTTTTTTTTTCCATCTTTCGTCTCCAAACTTTAATAATTACACCATCCATCTTTGGGTTATCCATTTTTAATGGGAGATAATTTGTACACATTTAGATTTGATTTGCACACTTCAATGTACAACTCTATAAAGCAGAATTTATAAACTGTACAACTGTTCAATGCACAGGATGGAATGTGCCAATCAAAAAATAGAGTGTACAAATCATTTCTCTTTTTTAATTGACTAGTCCTTTGACTAAACGTCCGTTAAATGCCTTTTGTTAAGTTCATTAGATTTCGTCTTTTTAAATATCGTCTTCAAATTGCCTCAATTCTTTTAACAATTTTGTTCTTTTTCCTTTTCACATATCATCCTTAAATCTTTTAATTGTCAAGTTTTTAAACACAAATCAAAATCAATATCAAATGCAAAAACACATTTGTATCAAAATTCTTTGATCACAAAAATCAAATCCCAAATATATATTAATCCACTTTAAGGACAAAACAACAATCACATTTCCACCATCTCTCGTAAACTACCACACATATATACAGTTGGCCACGAAATTATACTATATAACATTTATTAAAGATGTAGAAAACTAGAAGGGAGGTTGAATAGTTTACCAATTAAAAACTTTGTTTTGAAACTTATTGAAAGATCAATTGATATTGATCTTAGATATGTTAATGAAATATGCAAGCAATATGTAAAGAGTAAATAATGAAAGAAATGATCAAACCACAACAAGTTGTTTATAGTGGTTCGGTCTACAAGGACTCTTTTTCCTTGCCCTACTCCACTCCCGAGTCTCACACTCGAGTTTAACTTCACTAGTCAACAAGCTCCTTTCACCGCGGAGAAAACCTTTACACTTCGCTTACACTATTTCCGACACTAAGCTAGATGTCGAGTTCTTTCCAAGGTACAACTACTCCCACACACAATGTATTTTGTGGACTAAAATACTAACCACTCACACTCACAAGATTATGATGGTTTAATACAACAATGAAGTATGAATCAACACTAGATCATACAACACTAAACAAACAAGACTTTCAACTTCTCGTTTGAAGCTTGAATGTGACTTGATCTTCTTTGCTACAAAAGAGATCACTAATATGATATGAAACTGAGTTAGAAAGGTTAGAGAGAAAATATGTAAGAGAGTATGATGGAAAGGGATAAAAACTACTTGGTTTGGCTTTGCTATTTATAGCCAAAACCATCAAAGACATCACGGACCGCGGATCCCTTAAAAGGGTTCCGCCGTTGTGGATTTTGGTGTCACGGTCCGACAAAGAAGATATCAAAATCTTTGCCAAAGTCAACCATATCTATGTAAGATTGTGTAAGATATGAAGAGTACAACCACATAAAATATCTAATGAAATCTTCCAATGATTTCCATGATGCATCACATGATGTCATATGTTGTATTTCTATTTTTAGAAATATGCAAGTACTTAAGTAGTGTTTGGTTTTAAGAACCTAAAACATTCTAAAACGACTATCATACATAATGATTAGAGTCATATTAAGATATGACTAATCACAAATGTAAATGCTTGAATGATGAAGATATTGTTTGAAAAAGCTTGTTTTAATATCTATTAAACTTGACAAGCTTTAAGCTTTTATACAAATTAAATTTACTTTTGTCGTTAACAAAACTTAGGTAAAGATCAAAAATATAAATAACGTTTAATGACGATATTTGTATTAACAATCTCCCCCTTTTTGTTGAGGACAAAATATAAATTTTATTTTTATAAAAGATACAAAGTTTGTGCAAGAGTTATAAAATATTAGTTTTAGAACTTGAAAAGAAAATGATAATGCAAGTGTATGATGTTTGACTTTTTCGGAAAGTCAAAGTATTCACTAGTTGATACATGATGTTGACTTTTTGAGAAAGTCAAAGTATGCGATTGACTTTTTAAGAAAAGTCAAGTATTATCAATAATTATCATGTTTGACTTTTGAGAAAGTCAATGTATGAAAAGTCAAATATAAACAAGTTCTATATATTCTCCCTTTTTGTCTCAACAAAAGAAGAGGCGATCTTGAATGTAATGAGCCGAGCCATTATCTCCCCCTTGATCAAGGCTCCCCCTAAATTGGGTGCTTAATGGGAAGATACATGGATTGTGAAAATAAAGCTACAAAAAAAAGTTAGTAATAATGATCATTCACAAGCATTTCCAAACATCATGTAAAAGCACCAACAATATAGAAAACACCATTCATTAGTTAAAAATTTTCATGAATAAAGATCATGAAAGGAGAACACAATGATGTGTTTTAGCACAAGAAAAAGAAAATAATTCTAAGAAAAGAAAAACTTAGAAATGCTAGTCTATGACCATCCTAATGGGATGGTGGATGAGAAAGAGCGTTGAGGCGCTCAAGGATGTGATTGAGGATGAACTTCATTTCCTCTTGAAAGTCATGGACCATAACCCGGGTCCGTTCAACGGTTTGGGCCGTTTGCTCACAAGTTGAGCAACCGTGCCTAGGAGGATAGTATGTTTGGTGAGGTTGTGGTGGTGGAATGGTAGATGTGTTGGTGTTGGTGGGGATGTTTGGGGTGGTCATGATGGAGGCTAGCAAAGCATTTTGCATTTGCATAGTCTCACTAAGGTGAGAATCCACCATGCCTTGAATTGGTGGAGGTTGTGGAGTTCCGCTGAATCTCCTCTCAGTGGGATTGGCATCCACATTCACTCCTCAATGTCCTCGAGATGAGGGACATTGATGTGGGAGTGGATGATCCCATACAAAGGACCATGAATGTCTTTGTGAATGGGGTGGAAGAGAAGAGGTTTAGGCCCTAATGGGGCGTTTGGGTCAAAAGATGACCGAGGTGACTCATGAGCAATCCGCTCAATTGTGCCAAAGGATGGCAATGGTGGTGGATGATTTGGCCTAGAGGCAAATCATCCAAGTCCTCCAAGAAAGGATTTGGTGAAGTTGGTGGAGTGGAAAATAACTCCATAGGAATGAGAGTTGGAGACCTTGGTGGTGAAGGTGGTGAGGTGTTTTAGATGTTTGGATGGGTGCGGTGGAGGTGAAGTTGGTGTTTTGTAGGTGGTGGAGTGGTGATCACAATGTGTGATTGAGTAGGTGTGGCCAAGGTAAGGCTTGTATCATCTCGGATGGGAGATGAGATTGTGAGTCGAGAAGACTCGGACGAGGAGATTAGATTAACGAAGCAACAAGGCCTCACGCTAATTCTAGTGGTTTTCTTGCAAGGTTTAGGAGAGGATTTTGTCATTTTTGACTTGTGTTTTTCTTTGCTAGAGAATGGTAAGAATGAAGAAGGTGTGAGGATGATCATGGTAAAACCTCTCAATTTATAGAAGTGAAAAATTATGGAGAAATGTGTTTGATTTGATGTTAAACCATTGAAGATATGAGGTTCCTAATGATTTGGAAGTGGGTTGAATGCTAGTCATATCACCAAAGGGCTCCTTGGGTGGATTTTTCAAATTTTTGAATTTTGGTGGGAAATGGATTTCTTATATGCCTAAGTGAATTATACTAGTTCTAATAAATTTATAAACTAGTTAATATTGACTTATAAACAATGGATGGTAATTTGGAATCACGAAATAGTCGAAATTCGTAAAGTTACCGGAGGATCCACGACACCAAAATTTACACGGTAGGAGCCCTAAAAGGGTGTAAATGCGGTCGGTCCGCCTGCATGTGCACGGCGGTACCATTTCACATGTGACGGTACCAAATCGTTGGTGCCGTCGATCCGTGTAGTGCGAGAAAAGTTCACAGTATGTTTTAGGTGTGGGGACTTTTCCGAAACACGAAATTTTTCTCAAAACTTGTGACACTAAATATTTCTAGTTAGGAAAAGTAAATAACAAATGTATAAACATAGTGGAGCATAGATTTTGAGCAAGGCTTTTGATTTTCACATTATAGTGAAAATGGGTAAAATTTGATAACATACTTGTGCTATCCCCTACATAAGATTGTTAGCATATAACATTGTTTTAAGTTATATCATCATCCTACACAATAAAAACAACTAAATTGTATCAAACATTCACGATAATGTATTGTTCCAAACACTCCTTAAAGTACCCTCATTTGTCCAACTTCTTGTAAATCTTGCTCATCATCCTACCAAGGCACTTGAACATTCCCTTAGTTTGCTTGAACTCTGCTGATTCATTCTCGATCTCGGGAAGAGACGCGTAATACTCATGAGGTGGAAGATGAGAGCTTGGAAGTCCATCCTCGGAGCTATTTGATGATGATGATGATGGAGTTGGAGGTTTTGCTCTCTTGCCTTTTGTCTTAGCAACTCGTGCATCACTCAAAGGTACAAATATGTGAGGGATGAGATCATAGTGAAGGTGCATCCCTTTTGGGATTGGTGGAATTGGTGCAAAGTTTCTATAGAGACGGATGAGAAGCATCCCGTATGGAAGAGCAACCGATCCTTGAGTTGGAATATCAATCATTCTCCTAGCGATGTAGTAAGCTAAATTGAATGGTTGACTGGTGGACAAGTTGTAGAGCATGTGACAAAGGCAAGCGTTAATGTGATCCCTATTTCCTATGGTGCTAATGACGTTGGCTCTAAGTAGCTCCTCCCATTTCTTAAATGCGGGCTTAAGTTCATTTAGCTCCATTCCATATGGATCTCGGTTTACCTCCTTTCCCTTTCGGGTAACTCGGGTTGTATCACCTCTTGGATTAAATAGGTGTTCACGGATAACATCCTTATCGGCCAAACGGGTTTGGTAGGGAGGAGTGCGGTCATTGATTGCATCAAGAACGGTGAGTGACCATTTATCCGAGTAGACACAAGTCCCTCGGTTGGGAATTCCTAGCACTTGAGCAAAGTTGCCTAAGGTGATGGTGTAGTCGTTTTGATTGATTCTAAACCTAAGACAAAATTCATCATCGTCTTCATCACTAAAGCCGGTCACACTAGCATAGAATTCTAACACAAACCTAGGACAATTGGTTCATCGATGTCAAGAAGACAATCGAATTGAATGGCGGCTAGTTCTTCACGGAGATTGGTATTTTCAAGGAAAGATGAGTGAATGGTTCTACCCTCATGGAAATACCTTGATTCTAGACCCTAAATATTTCTACTTGTTCCTTGGAAAGTCCTTTGGTTTTGTGATGTTTGGGAATATACCCAAGGGTGTCTTTATGATCATAGAATCTTGCGGCTACCATGGTTATTCCTAAGGACAAGAATTAATATGTTAAAAATGAGAATAAACTTTAACGTTTTGGTTCTAGTGTGTGCCTACATGAAAACAATTTGGAGTTGCGGTTATCTCGACTCATTTTATGCACAAAAATGGTTCTAGTGGGGTGTTTGGCAAATACCATGAGATAACCCAAATGCTCCTAATTTAATATGGCTTCATTTGAATATACCCAGGAATGCATATTAGTTATGCAATACCTTTAGTATTCAAGAGCATGCAAGTGATGAAAATCTAACATTTATATTTGTATTAACAATGAAAAAATTGTTTTCCTACAAGTGAGAAGCTTTTCAAAAAATTTTGACATGGGGTGTTTGGTTATTTGAATAAGGCCTTATATTCATTATCTATTAATTAGTGGGAAGCATGATTTGTTTATGCAATATGATAATGTAGTACCTAATTTTAATGACTAGTTATGCATTTTGCCAATTGAATTCATATTTGGTATAAAAGCATACATAAAACCCCATGTAATGATTTGTGATAGTTTTGTGCATAAATAAGAATCCTAGACTCGAATTAAGAGATAAAATGTAGTTAGGATACTTACAATGATGTTATCTTGATGATTAGTGAGTGGGAAGGTGTCAATAATGAGCTTGGTTTAATGTTTACGTTTTGGTAAAGTGGGTTTTGAGGAAGAAGATGTTTTGTAGGTAGCGGTTTTGTACAGAGACACCACGGACCGGGCGATACCAAAATTTTGGTTCCGTCCGTGTTATCGTTTAGTGCGTAGCTCTGATGTGAGATACAAGACAAAATTGTTTTGTTTTGACTATTATAATGTTTTGGGCTATGTTTATCCTACATGTTTGGTTCCATTAACCCTAAACCAAGTCTAAGAAGATTAAAAGGTTCTCGTTTAAGAGGCTTAGTTAAGATGTCCGCAATGTTGTCTTCGGAGGATACTTTCTCGATTGAGATGTTTCCTTTTGAACATTGTCGCGAAGAAAGTGATGACGGATTTCAATATGCTTTGTGCGAGCATGTTGAACGGGATTCTTCTTTGAGATCTATGGCTCCTTTGTTGTCGCAAAGTATCACAATGTCGTTGAGATGAATTAGTAATCTACGAGAGCTTGCTTCATCCAAAGAGCTCGTTGACATGCTTTTCCCGGTGAGACGCACTCGGCTTGATGGTTGAGATGGCTAAAGCCGTTTGCTTCTTTTGCAAACCATGAGGTGAGACAATGTCCAACAAAAGTGCAAATACCACTTGTACTTTTTCTATCGACATAATCACCGGCATGATCCGAGTCGGCATACACTATGGTTTCTACACCCGTTCCTTTGGGATACCATAATCCTAAACACGTTGTTCCCTTAATATATCTAAAAATCCTTTTTAAGGCTTCTAAGTGTGATGCCTTTAGGTTTTCTTGAAAGCGAGCACATAGACAAACACTAAACATAATGTCGGGTCTACTAGCCGTAAGATAGAGTAGGCTACCAATCATTCCTCTATATTTAGTGTTATCTATGGATTCACCTTCTTCGTCCTTGGTGAGTTTAGTTTCCGAGGACATGGGTGTTTTAGTTGGTTTGGAATCTTCAAGACCAAATTTCTTAAGCATGTCTTTTATATATTTAGATTGGTTAAAAAATATGTCATCTTCTAGTTGTTTAATTTGAAGTTCTAGAAAGAAATTTAACTCACCCATCATACTCATTTCAAACTCGTCGTGCATGATTTTAGAGAAATCATCACATAGCTCTTGACAAGTTGATCCGAATATAATGTCATCAACGTATATTTGAACAATGATAATATGTGATTCCTTTTTCTTGGTAAAAAGAGTATTATCTACTAATCCCATAGTGTATTTGTTATCAATAAGAAAAGTCTTAAGTCGGTCGTACCAAGCTTTTGGTGCTTGCTTAAGACCATACAATGCTTTCTTGAGTTTGAAGACATGATGTGGTTTCTCAAAGTCGGTGAAACCGGGAGGTTGAGCAACATACACTTCTTCGTTAATAAACCCATTAAGAAAAGCACTTTTAACATCCATTTGAAATAATTTAAAGTCATAAGCACATGCATAGGCAAGTAATATTCTAATAGATTCGAGTCTAGCTACCGAGCATAAGTTTCATCATAATCAATACCTTCTTGTTGATTATAGCCTTGTGCAACAAGCCTAGCTTTGTTTCTAGATACTATACCATTTTCATCCATTTTATTTGAAAAACCCATTTCGTTCCAATTATGGTTTGATCTTTAGGTTTTGGAACTAATTTCAAACATCATTTCTAACGAATTGGTTTAATTCTTCTTGCATGACAATTACCCATGATTCATCTTTTATTGCTTCATTTATGTTTTCGGTTCTATGGTGGATACAAAACAAAATAATTACTTTGATTTTGGGCTTGTGACCTTAAGGTTCTTTGATTAAGTTGTCCTATGACCTTTTCTAAAGGATGACTTTTAGATTCTTTGATGTTGACAATCTCCTTATTTAATGGTTCATCTTCCTTGTTATTATTAATTATTTCTTGACTTTCTATCATTTGACTTTCAACTAAGTCATCATCTACCAAAGGTGATGTCTTAGAGGAGGTGGACTTTCGTCGAATGTTATGTTCAACGATTCCTCGACTATCATTGTTTCTTTGTTTAGGACAATATAAGCTTTACTAGTTTGAGAATAACCAAGAAATACACCTTCATAAGACTTTGGGTCAAACTTGGTGAGATAATCCTTAGTATTAAGAATAAAACATTTACAACCAAAGACTCTAAAATATCCTAACGTTGGCTTTTACCTTTTAAAGCTCATATGGTGTTTTGTTTAATAAAGGACGATTAAGACTCTATTCAAAATATATGTAGAAGTGTCAAGCGTTACACCAAAACTTTTGAGGAATGTTTTGTTCATTAAGCATTGTTCTACTCATTTCTTGAATTGTTCTATTTTACGTTCTACTACTCCATTTGATTGAGGTGTTCGTGGGCGGAAAAGTTATGTGTTATACCATTTGTATCACAAAAGTTTCCAAATTGAGTTTCGTTGTCAAATTCACGACCATGATCCGTTCGGATCGACACAATTTAACACCTAGTTGATTTTGAATTTTCTTGCTAAGAATTTCAAATTTATCAAAAGCTTCATTTTGGTTTTCAAAACAACGTCCAAGTAAACCTTGAGTAATCATCTACTATGACCAAAGTGTATAAGTTGCCTCCGTAGCTTTTATAGCGGATGGACCAAACAAGTCCATATGCAATACTTCTAGACACTTAGATGTGGACACCATATTTTTAGATTTATGACTACTATGGGTTTGTTTACCAATTTTGCAAGCGTCGCAAAAGTGTTGGTCATATTTTAGTTTAGGTAAATTTCTAACTAGCTCTTTTGAAGATAGGTTTTGTATAAGTCTCATATTAGCGTGACCTAAGCGTTTATGCCAAAGAGATGAGCTATCATCTAATGTTGTTAGACAAAGTTTGTTGTTATATGTTTTATCTATCTTCATGACGTATATGTTATTTTCCTAACTCCTTTAGCTATGATGATACCATCTTTTAGTATTTTACTACCATTTTCATCAAATAGTACTTTATACTTTTTATCACATAATTGGCTAATACTAAGTAGATTAAATCCTAACCTATCCACATGAGCAACATTTTCAATAGTTAGGGAGTTATGAGCGATCGTACCTTTGCCAATGATTTTGCTTTTGAGATTACTACCAAAGTGACATTACCTCCGTCATACTCTTGGTATGATGAGAAGAGACTTTGTTGCCGTCATATGCCGTGAGCATCCACTATCTTTTATCCATTCATCGGTTCCAATCCAACTTTCAAGCATACCTAAGAAGCAAATAACTCAAGCATTTGGTCCCCAATATCTCATGGGTCCGTTTGGGTAAAACATACCATTTATTTGATTCATGTATGGAAATGATGGGAAAGAGTTCCATGACATGTAATCCGGAGTTTGATATGGTCTAGGAAGTTTTGATTCCAACCATTGTGTTGGTAGTTGGGTTGTACGTTGTGGTTGCTCTTAGGAAAGGGCGTTTGGCAAAGGTGCTTTATATCGTTGTTGAGTAGTTTTGATCTAAATTCATTTTAGCAAGTCCTACTCTCGATGTAATTTGGTTTTAGTTTAACACTATCCTTGGTTTTCTTTGTTACTTTGACAAATTCGATGACGGTCCAGTATTACGAACATTACATCTCGTGAAGTACCCACGACACCATTTGTTTCAACGGACGGAACCCTTATTTTGGTTCCGTCTCGTCCGTCTTATCTTCTTGCTTTAGATTTTGATGATTGTTCGTCCTTTCGACCGTTTGTTTTGACTCTTTGGAATTAATACTTCATTAAATCCTAGCCCATTCATGTCTCCTAGTTTTTATGGATTTTAACTATTTCATCGGCAAGAGCGATGTTTTTGTTAAACCTTTTAAATTTAGAATTATTTTCGATTAGAACATCTTGTGTGAGCTTTAGTTTTTCTATTTCAAGATTAAGCTCTTGACATGATTTACAACCATCGTCATTTGCTTTTCCTTTTCAAGTCGTTTTGCTTTTTCTTTTAACTAATAGACTTCATTTTCCAAAAATTCCTTTTTGGTTTTTAAAAATTTATTTTTAGTTATGATTTTTAGACTTAGCTCACACAATTGATTATATTGTTTTTGCAAAGTGTCATCATCAATAGAAGAGTAAGAAGAGTCGGAAAGTACCTCGTTTGACTCATGTGCCATTAGAGCGATCTCTTCCTTGCTTGATTCTTCATCGTCTTCACTATCACTCCAAGCACCACTTACAAAAGCTCGTTGAGTTTTGCTTTTAGGTGGCTTGGGACATTCTCCTATGAGATGATTTGCATCACCACATCTAAAACACTTTCTTTCACCTTTACCCTTTTTGTCATCCCGATCTTTTCGGAATGGCTTCTTTTCTTCTCGAGGTTGTCTTACGAACTTTCCTCTTCTTCAAAAGAACTTCTTAAAATCTCTAACGGCCATGGCATATTCCTCATCTTCACTACGGAGCAAGATTCGTCATCATCACTTGATTCCGCCTTTGCTTTTAGAGCAACGGTTTGATCTTCTCCTTCTTCCTTTGATGATCTCGAATCTTTCTCCATCACCATTTCGTGTACTTTGAGGTTACCGATTAGCTCGTCTAGTGACATTTTGAGAGATCTTTGATTCTTCAATAGCGGTCACTTTAGCTCTCCATTTGGGATGGAGTGCTCTAAGAAATTTCGACAAAGTTCTTACTACGAAAAGATTCATCAAGTGCTTTAAGTGATGTAACAATAGTATTAAAGCGAGCAAAGCCACAATCAATGGTTTCATCTTGAGGATAACAAATTGTTCATATTGTTGAACAAGAAGATCAATTTTGTTATCCTTGACTTGTGAATTACCTTGATGTGTAACAATCAAAGATTCCCAAATATCTTTGGCGGTTTCACACATAAAAATTCTTTCATATTCTTTTCTAGGTAAAGCATTGTAAAGCATCATTTTAGCTTCATTATTTTTAGCAACTAATTTCTTTTGTTCATCAACGAAATGTCCTTTGTTGTAGAACTAAAATCCCTTTAACAATAATAAACCAAAGATCTATATCTTTTGACTTTACATATGTTTCAAAACGGTTTTTCCAATAGATAAATCTATTGGTTTCAAAGAGTGGTGGTCTTTGCATAGATTGCCCTTCTTTAAAGTTTTCAGAATCCATGGATCGTAAATACAAATTATTTTAGAAATTCTTGAACAACGAGGCTCTGGTACCAATTGTAGAAAACTAGAAGGGGGTTGAATAGTTTACCAATTAAAAACTTTGTTTTGAAACTTATTGAAAGATCAATTGATATTGATCTTAGATATGTTAATGAAATATGCAAGCAATATGTAAAGAGTAAATAAGGAAAGAAATGATCAAACCACAACAAGTTGTTTATAGTGGTTCGGTCTACAAGGACTCTTTTTCCTTGCCCTACTCCACTCCCCGAGTCTCACACTCGAGAGTTTAACTTCACTAGTCAACAAGCTCCTTTCACCGACGGAGAAAACCTTTACACTTCGCTTACACTATTTCCGACACTAAGCTAGATGTCGAGTTCTTTCCAAGGGTACAACTACTCCCACACACAATGTATTTTGAGGACTAAAATACTAACCACTCACACTCACAAGATTATGATGGTTTAATACAACAATGAAGTATGAATCAACACTAGATCATACAACACTAAACAAACAAGACTTCCAACTTCTCGTTTGAAGCTTGAATGTGACTTGATCTTCTTTGCTACAAAAGAGATCACTAATATGATATGAAACTGAGTTAGAAAGGTTAGAGAGAAGATATGTAAGAGAGTATGATGGAAAGGGATAAAAAAACTACTTGGTTTGGCTTTGCTATTTATAGCCAAAACCATCAGCAGGCGGATCCCTTAAAAGGGTTCCGCCCGTTGTAGATTTTGGTGTCGCCGGGTCTGACAGCAAGATATCAAAATCTTTGCCAAAATCAATCATATCTATGTAAGATTGTGTAAGATATGAAGAGTACAAATCCACACAAAATATCTAATGAAATCTTCCAATGATTTCCATGATGCATCACATGATGTCATATGTTGTATTTCTATTTTTAGAAATATGCAAGTTTTTAAGTAGTGTTTGGTTTTAAGAACCTAAAACATTCTAAAACTACTATCATACATAATGATTAGAGTCATATTAAGATATGACTAATCACAAATGTAAATGCTTGAATGATGAAGATATTGTTTGAAAAAGCTTGTTTTAATATCTATTAAACTTGACAAGCTTTAAGCTTTTATACAAATTAAATTTACTTTTGTCGTTAACAAAACTTAGGTAAAGATCAAAATATAAATAACGTTTAATGACGATATTTGTATTAACAAAAGAGAGTCGGTCTTGTTGCGAAGCTCGTCGCCGTGGGAGGTCGGCTTGAGGAGTGGGGCGGCTTGGGTGTCTGCTGAGCCGCACTTGAGCCGACATCGCTCACACGCCGAGCCGCCGTCGACTTGAAGGATTAAAGAAATAGTTAGTGGATTTGTTAGTGGCTTGATTATTGGGTTGTGCCAGGAAATGCATACTCCACCATCTCATCTTCTTCTATCTGGATTTCACTATTTGTTCTCCACATGCAAGGTTTATAGTACTAATGCGATTCATTAGTAAAAAACTAAAAACACACACACATGAACCAAGCTTTTTTCAAGTATTTTTTATTCTAGGTTTTGCTTAAATTTTGCAGTTGTTTGAGTTTTAGGGTTGCGACGATTGAGTAATTCGATTTGATTCTATTTTGTACTAAATTTTAGTGAATTTTGGTACTTAACTTGATTATTGATTTCTGATTTTTTGCATCAATGGCAGGTTAGATACGTGAAATGGGAGTGAGAGTTGTAAGTTTATACTTAGATCATCATCAGGCAATATTAATGGTTGATCATTATTGTTAGTATTTCTGACTGATAAGATGTTTTGTTTTGTTAATGTTTTGTTTCGATATTGGCAGGTTTCATATCTGCAATGGGAGTGAGAATCGTGGGTGTGCACCCAAATCATCATCACCTAATATCAAAACTCGAGCATTGTTTTTTCGGTTCTTATGTAGTAATGGTCGTGTGCACATCATGTGAGAGCCCTTAACTATATTTTTCTACTGGGCGTTTGGTCAATAGACCGATCTGTTATAAATGGACAATCACAAGAACGAGCAATGTAATTATTAAAACTTAGAGACGAAAGGTAAAAAAAATGTGTAAACAACAGCGACGAAATTTGTAATTTACTATTTATTTTTTACCGACTGTTGTACGAGCTTTGAGTCAACCGTTATAACTTGTTATATTTGTTTAAATAAGACATCTTAATCATTATTCCCTCTGTCTTATTTTTATTGTCCACTTTGACTTTTAACCGCTTTTTCTTATTCAACTTTGACCATTAGGCTATGCATGAGGCGACTGGTTCGTCGCCGCCACATCGCCTTTTCTCTCCGACGACCGACGACGACCTAGTTGCCACGGTGGTGACCCGAGATTTTTTTTTTTTTTTTCATGCAACGTGTAACTTGCATGCATACCAAATGATGCAACGTGTAACAATGTTCGATCCTCTAATAAAACATACACACATACCATTTCATGTTCAGCCATTTCATGTTTTGCATGCATGCCATTTCACGAAGCCAACACCTCGTCACTTAACCCACGACAGAACCAAGCCAAGACAGCCTCCTTCGAATGCAACCCACGACAAGAGCAGCAACAACACACCCACGACCTGTAGCCTTTCGAATTAGCAACAACACACCCACGAGAAGAGCAGCAACAACACATCCACAACAGCCTTGAGGCTATGCACAAGGTTTATTTCAATATTTGGTAAAGTTTTCAAAAAAAGAAAAGGGTAAAACTTGAGTTTATACTCGGTTGTCAAGCCAACCGAGTTTGTGCTTCATCTCTCCCCAACCGAACACGACCGACACCTCCACAAAGGGAGGACCGACCTCAACCGACCATCACAACCGAGGTTCGACCGACCCTCTGCGCATAGCCTTAATATATTTATGTGTGTTATATAATACTTGATGAAAATTATATCAATGAAAATACATTTAAAACCTAATACATTCATATATTTTTAATCAAGTATTATATAACACAAACAAAAACAATTATTGTGAAAGTTGAAGAAGAAAGACTAAAAAAGTCGGAGATAATAATTTTGAGACGGAGAGAGTATTAGATTGAGTGCAATGTAGCCGTATATGTAAATGCGAGTTGAAAATTTCAAAAAAGGATGATTACTATATTTCATTTGAATTGGTCATATGCCAAAAAAAAATTTGTTAAAGAATTGATAAATTAAATAACATGGTTACTTATTTTATATCGTATCGTTCTCAAAGTTCACGTTGAATTAGTCATGCCAAAAAGAATTTGGACCCATACCCTTGACTCAAGAGTTTAAACACGGGATGATGAAAATTGGTTTTCCAATGTTTTAAACCGGTTTTAATCGATCTGGTCGAGTATCGCAAGATCGGTTCGACCGCCGGTCAACCGGTTTCCATTTTATTATTTTATTTTTTCCGACCGGTCAACGGTTTGATCACTAGGTCAACCGGTTCGATCACGGTCTAACCGGTCAACCCGATTTTCATAAAAAATTGAAAAACCAAACTGGTGGGTTTCACGACCGGGTTGACCCGGTCACTAAAACCGGTGGTCTAACAGTTGACCGGTTTAAACCCGGGTTTTTACCGCTTTAGTGGCGGATCTGGGTCAAGCCGGTTGAACCTACGGGTCGACCGGGTTTAAAACATTAGTTTTTCTATTTTTTCCTTTTCATTGACCAAGAACCACTTTTTATCATTGCAAATTAAATAAACCATACATTAAAGTAACAAATTATGTAAAATTTAATATTTATGGTATTTCAAAGACCAAAGACTTGCATAAATCCAAGAACTTTAATCTTATTGATATTCCAAACACCAAAGAGTATGTAAGTATTTTTGTCTTAATGGTATTTAAAAGACCAAAGAATTAGCATCATTAATAGTATTTCAATGACCAAAGAGAAGAAAGAGTCACTTATCAAATTCCATTAAGCCATTTATTTAATTTGCGCGAGTATGTCTTGAAAGAAAAGAACATTAAGAACATGACACATTCTTCTTTTATTAAGTATTGCAAGTTTAATAAGAGTGAGACTTTGAACTCATGGAATGTGATATGTGGTTTATTATTTTAACAACATGCAAGTAGAATAGTAGATGCTGGAAAAGTCATACAAATGTCTTTGACATGGATAACTTTTATACTTTATTGGATAAGCATTCATCACGTAAATATCTTTACTGCAACACATAGCATATATGTTGTTGACGAGTATTTTTGTCCATGGGTCAACAATACACTGAAATTTCAAAGAATTTCACATCTAGATAATTTACTTCGAAATTTACACTTGTTTAAACCGGCCAATATTATAAATATAACTTGATAAATTTCCACATTAAAATAATAATAATAATAATAATAAAAAAAAAAAAAATCCACATAATTTATTCCACCTAGACTTATTTTACCGATAGTTTAATTATTTATAATTAGTAAATGACTAAAGTACTTCTTTTTTTTTTAAATATATATCCAATTGATTATAAATATCTGAAAAAAATTAAGGTTTTGCTAATAATAACCACATGAGTGTTTTATAAGCTTTCTTTAATTAAAACATTTTTAAGTATAAACTTACATGATATCAATACATACCTTATTAAAACTCACTTACTTTAATTATATGTGTTTAAATTATGTATTTATAAATATGATTGGTTCATATTTGAAAACATTTTTAACTAATAAAAGCTTTGTTAGAAATAGTTTCTTCCCCCACAAAAAAATACCAGCAGATCTTGTTCATTACAAAACAGAACCACAATTGAAAATTAGAACATCAAAACAAAAGATCCAATATTTCAACTTGGATTTGTTGCATTTTTTCACGAGCATCCCTAATTAAATCCATTATATTATACTATGAGATTCTTACAAATTTGAATAAGATAAATCCATGAATTTGTTTTTTAAATTATCCGAAACAAAATTCAGTTTGACCATTTCGTCATTGATGTTTCAGACTCACAAATCACACCAACCCAACCAACCTTGTTACTTGATACATTTATTGCTCCATCTTCACCGGCATAAGGCTATTCACATAATACTGAAAATGAAAATAGGTGGAAAGTATTTTAACGAGTTGTGATTTGCACACTCTTATAAATAATTGAGACACTCAACAAACGTGACGAAATTTCTAATATCGAAACAAAGAGTAATATTGAAACCAACATCCTTACTTTCGGAAATTTAGTTCAGGGATCTCAACTAAAAATGTAAGTTAGTTTCAAAGTAATTTTTTCCGTGTTTAAACATCTCAGGTTGCCCAAACTCATGAAAGTTCAGGTTGTTTATTGTCACAGCTGTGATAACAAAAGTCGTGTTAACTTGAAATCAAAAGAGAAGCAGTTAAAATCTAATTTCACGGCAATTTCGTGAAAGTATCATTAATCACCCAAGATCATCGAAGCCAACCATGGGAATATTTACCTAAAAACAATACACAGTTTGTCCAATTTCTGTTAGCAAGTATCATACAATAATACGTATTTACAACCCAAAACATTGGCACGTCTTAGTTCAACAGAATAGTGGCAAAACGCATAACCTTAGATAGTTGATTTCATAACTAGAGGAAATATAAAACTTAACCATTTCGATTCCTGCAAGCAAATTTCTGACTGTTCCATTAAAGTAAATAACAGAAGACACTGAAACCTGCAATCACAATACAGGACATTATAACACCAGTTTTTGACATTTTATTAAAGTAAAAATAGAACACAGTTATCAAGGTTTAAAAATATTTTGATAATCTAATAAAAAAAACAAGTCAAGGATTTTTTTTATTAATAAGTCAATGATTGTGTAATCATCTTGGTGTATTTAGACACTCCCTTATTTTAAGGGGTGGCCAGGAAAGAGGGTCGGAAATGGTCACAAGGATACCTCGGTTATGTAGTGTACTAGTGTGCATTTGAGTCCAAAAAGACTTGCCCTCCCCGGGTAGCATGAACAAGGAAAACCTCATCTGTTTACTTGTGTCAGTTGTGTGTATATGGAAATCAAAATATAAAAAACTTACAATTTGCTAAGATGACGGCTTCGATGCTATAGCAAGTTCATGAAAGTAGATCTTAAACGGTTTTGCTCCTTGTCAGATTGGATCTTCATGCAATCCAATATGTCATTCATGAAAGTTTTAATCTCAGCGCACAAAATAGAAAAAGATGCTTCAATATGGGCCTTCTTTGATGCAGGAAGTTTTGTCATAAATGGTTTTATGTCCAGCAACTTTGAAATAATATCAGAAGTCTTGGCTTTCCCAAGTGCAATATGATCACTAAGATTTCCCCAATAACCTTTGACCTCATTTATCTTTTCCCACTTGTTAATTTGCATATTATCAGCTCGAACATTCCCTTGCTCATGCATATTTGGCTCGTAGCTCTCAATTGGTGAATTTCCTCGATCCATATGAGCTCTATAGATCTCAAGTTTTACCTTCTCATGCTCTAACATTGCCCCTAATTTTGCCATTAGCTGTTGTGCTGATGTGGCATTCTCCAATGCTCTCATTTCCTGAATGGAAACAGTGTTAGTAAAAAAACATGAGAATATTCTCAATGAATTGCGATAAATTCCTAATTTAAATTCCTTTCTTACAAAGACATGTACCAGTAATGTATCTCACTAAGCTACCTCTAATGAGTAGTGAACACTGACGGTTTAATTTAGGACATGGCAGGTGCGCCGGTGCAAGGAACAGGACCACATAAGCTGATTATAAATAGATATAATGAGGCCTATGGTTAATGGTTTAGGCTTACAACTGACGTCATTTACTTCCATGATTATCATGTTTTTTATTTTACCAACTACAGCATTTTGCAAAAAGCTGATTAAAAATTTCAAACCTAAAATACAATTTTGTATTAGCAGTTTAAAATCTCAACATCATTAACCTGAAGAAGTCAAGCACTCAAGCAAGCTTCAATCTCGTTTTTCTGTATTTGGAAAGTTAAAATTAATTCATATGTGTAACAAACACCAAGCACGATACATGGTAATTAAGTAAATATCGTCATGGTGTTAATACCTCGCACGAGACCATTGTGAAGGTGGCGCTTGGAGAACCATCCAGAAAATACTTTTTGACTTCATTAGGTATAGATTCTTGCACCTTTGAATATGCACTGCGGGGATAAGCCTTTAAACTCTTTAACTCAACAAACGGAGAAGGTTGATATGAGATTAGTTCCATTAACGGAGAAAGAAGCTGCAAAAAAATTCACAGAAAAAGAATTATATATATAATGCAATCCTCACATTTTTGTTGTCAAATACATAAAAGTAACTTTTAACTTCAAACTAAAACAGATATAAGTTAACAAATAAAGCTTTATCTCATAAATGTCTAAAAGCTACAACAATCGTTACCTTCCTATGTGATATTCATAGTTAAAGGGCATGTCGTTTTATCGACTACTAAGTATGTTTCATTTGTTTAGTAAACGCTTGAAGATTGTTATAACCAGTAAAACTTGAAAAATGCTCTTCCATCAAATTAACAAAAACTTGTACTAATGTGCCTGTTAGATTTTAAGACGATTCTGCTGATTAAAATGGTATGTAGAATGGAAATTATCATTGATATCAAAATATACCAGATTCTCTGAGACTTTAACTCATAACAAAATCTGACCACGCCAACCTTCCTAAAATCAAGGAAAGGGCTTTCCCCGGTTTTAGTATGTGTGGACTGTGGTGGTGGACTCAAACCCCGTGGATTAGTCAAAAGGTTGGAGACCATGGTTACCAAAAAAAACACTAAACTTATAACAAAATCTTTGTTATCATATTCAGAATTACAAGAGTACTTTTGTTTCTTTGACTTTGGAAAGAAAATCTTTGTAAGATCAATGGACATAATAAGACTAAAGACTCAAACCTGAAAGATTTGCAAGTTAACTGTAAGATGTTTGGCATTATGGAGCTGTTGAAGTTGATCAAAAAATTTATGAGCATCTGTCTTGTTTAGCTTGCCTGAGTGTTTGTATATACAAAGATCCACCCTCTCCAAAGAACGTAAACCGTATGAAGAAAACTGTACCCAATCAGATTCAGAACCGTCAAATATCAAGGAGACAAGCTCAGGCGCAAATGACAGATTCACCTCTTGCCAACATCGAATAGTTAGATTCTTTAGTTGAGGTGTGACCACATTTAGAACATTTTAAATAACCTTCCAAATTCAAGCGTAAGATCAGAAAGGCCAGGATGACAAATATCAACACCATTTGATTTGTCCATGCTACAATGTTTTAACACGAGTTTCTTCAAGTTCGCGATTTAGAGAACATACCAGTACATTTATCAGTAACCTCGTCATTAAATGTGATGAATTCGAGATGTAATGTTGTTAAAATTGCGAGCTCCCGTGTTGAAATGACCCTAACATAAATAAGAGAACATCCAGCAATAGTGAGACGTTTGAGAGACTGGGAGCTAAATAGATGAAGAGGAAACGGAATGCCACAGGGATCACCCATGCATGAAACAGTTAGTTGTTGGACATTGTGGGATATTGCATAGTCCAAAAATCTCCTGACAAACCCCTGATTAACCTTCCCATGAAAAGTGAGTTTAGCTGAAGTCACTTCTATTTGATAATTGCGGCGAGATAAAACATGAGTCATGTATTTGCAAAAGTTGGCCTTCCTGTTAAAATCAAAAATTGAGAAATTGAGACACGGCAATGTAGTCCAAAGAAATCTCCATCTAGATGACAAAGCACTTGTTTGGACAGCAAGTTTTATGCCAACAAAAGAGAGGATTTTATGGATAAGATCATCCGGCAAGTTGCTTAGTCTATCGCCTTGTACAATCAGTCTCGTTTTACCATGTCTAGAATCCATTTTCTCCCAATTCTAGCTTGACCAGAAGTTACGAGCTTAAATGTCTATTTGCTAAACCACCAGCATAGTGCTTCCAAAAGCTGCAAATTAAATGCATGCAACAATTAGGCCATAAGACATAGTACTAAACATCTACCAACGAAAAAAAAAAAAAAACATGTACCAACGATATAACTTGTAAACCAAAGGGCCTCTGGTCTAGCGGTATGGAGGTTTACCCTCCTAGGCAAGGTCTCAAGTTCGAGTCTTGTCTGCAGGCGATTGGGGTTTCCTCCTGCGTGCGTAAAGGAAGGGTGCCATTGCCTTCTGGCTGGACCCAGTTGTGTGGCTCGCACACGCCTTCTAGGCTAGGAGCCATGTAGCCACAATTGCCGTTCAAACAAAAAAAAAAAAAAACCAAACATCTACCAACGATATAACTTGTCACATGATTGAAATGATAGTTATATGAGTTAATGGATGGGATTAAACAAATTCACGGCTCCATTTCTTTAAACCAATAAGTGAAACTATTTTACCCCTCTTAACAACTTTTTTCCCAAATCAGCTTGATAAATAAAATTACACTAGTGAAACAAATAAAGCTACAATTAATATATCAAAACAAAACAAATACACCACAAATCTATCTCATATGTCCTAAACACGACTAGAACCCACAACCATTTGAATGAGAAGCATTCTCACACAATATGAGATACCTTAAAATAAACCTAAAAATGAATTGATTAAATGAATGCAAAGGTTAAAACTTCCATACCATTGATTCTTTAGTAATTGTTTTAAATGAAACTTCAATCCAAAATCACCATGCTTCTTCTTTATTGTTGTAGGTGCAAATGAGTTCCCATTTCCCAATGCTACTTCCGTGGTTTCATGGCTGCTACCAAATTATCCCTCATTTAAGTGGGTCTAGCTAGTAGTAAAAGAAATAGTCAAATGGTCCTTGAAGTTTTGAGTTTATCCAAAACTTATTAGTAAGTACGTTTTGGCCAAAGGTTTTCCTCCTCTCGTTGTCAACGGGTATGGACAAAGTCGGTTTTTTTAGTCCGTCTTTTTCCTTTTCCTTGTCCTTTCCTTTTCCGACCAGAGAAAACTCGGTTTGTGATTTTGTGTTGGTGATGGTGATGAGTTTGGTGGCATGACTTGTGTTGGTTGCGAGGAATTCTCGAGATTCGTGTTGTTGAAGTATTGTTGTTGTTGCGCAAAAAAATCCATTTGGTTATAGTGATCTTAGATCATTTGTGGTGCGAAAGTGGGTTGTGGATAATATGGCATCGGGTTGTTCGGGTATGGTGCGAAACCCGACATCGGGTAATGGCTTGGATATTGCGGATATGGGGGCATCGGCATTTGGTTTTGGGTTTGTTGGACCGAAAAAGAGCTGTTGGATGATGGTGATGTGGGTGAAGGTGAGCTTGAATTAGTGGACTCGTTTTGAAATATGTTGTTAAGTAACCAATTGTTTTATGTTTGGTTGTGACATTTTTGAAAGATAAGTGGATGTGTATGTGAAAGGTTTGATAAAATTTGAATTTGGTTGAAGGTATGATAAATGTTTAGTTAAAAGTGGGTATTTAAAGGTGAAATGAGGTATTTTAAAAATTCTTACCGTTACATATATTTACTCACTTTTGATTAAAAGAGGAAAAAAAGTAATGGTTACATTTCGAATGGCGTGAGCCATTCAAATGATTGAGGGACGTTTGGCTTGCGAATGGCGAAAGGGACAGTAGGGTGGATGGCGGCGTCATTCGTGTATTTTGGTGCGTTTGGCTCGTCGTTCATCCCCATACCATGTACTCTTATATGGAGACCGCAAATAGGTTCTATATGGAGATAGCATATATCGCAAATTTGATTTTATAACACGGAAAGTGCACCACGTACCATGTTATAGGTGATTTATAGCGCGAATATTATGGGCATAAAGCGGGATTGTGTTTGTGGTGTTTTGTTTTTTGTCTTTAAGACACAATCAAACACAAGTCTAGATCGCTAATCTTACTTCCAAACACTCATGTTTCGTCCAAAGCGTTTATAGAAAGCGAGACCACGGGATTGTGATACTACTTGAAGTGTTTAAAGCTTTGTAACACAATGTAACAATGTAGTTAGATTTACATTTTAACTATCATAGTGTAGTGTAGTCGATTAGTTAGACAGTGTGACTTTTATGTTCAACCTTTCATGTACTTTGTATAAATCGCATTTGCAATCACATTTCAATTCATTAGTGAGAAGTTTACATTTCATTCATTCTCTCTCGATTTACAATATGGTATCGAGCAAACCTGTCGCCACCAACAAATTCGGCCACCAATAAGCGATTCATGCCATTGTAACAAACTTTGACCATCACAACAAATTTCCATAAACCATTACGTAACCACCATAAATCATCACTCCGATCACTATTCTAATCACAAGATCATCAAACGCACATCATTTCATCAATTATAACTTCACTCAAGATTTCAAATAATTACTCTTTCCGCCAAGAACAATTCAACCAATCTTGTAACTATTTTACCAAATTAAAACCTTCAAACACCATGACTAATGACAACTCATCTTCAAGCACCACACAGACTATTGATGACATCAAAGACGGTTCACCATCCTCTACTTTCATCGAATGATCACCCTGGTCTTGTGCTCATCTCCAAGAAACTCACAGCTCATAAAACTACATTTCATGAAAGAGACTTATGATGACGCACTCAATGCTAGAAACAAGTTGAAACTCATCAATGGTGAATATCAAGAATCGATCCTAGTTACGCAATCGATTAGTATGGGAAAGAGCAAATGACATGGTAATATCTTGGATCTTGAACACTATCTCGAACAAATTGGAAACAATATGAGTTTTATCAATTACGCAAGTGCATTATGGAATGAATTGAATGAACACTACTCACAACTTAATGGTCATAGAATCTATCAAGTAACGAATGACATCATCAATCACAAACAAGGCAACACCACCATTGAATTGTATTATCACATATTGAAAGGTTTATGGGATGAACCGGATGCTCTGAAGCTCCATATGCTTGTTGTGCGGATGTGATTGTGTTAATGGTAGAACTAATTGGTGAAAAGCAAGCAAAAAATTATTAACATTTGTTTTGAGAATGACTTAATTATGTTTGCTCGGGGTGATGTCGATTTTGCTAGGGTTCTCACCGAGGCCTTAGAGGAGTTCAAGGAAGTATCAGGACTTGTTCCAAGTATTCCAAAAACAACTATTTTTTTCTGTATTGTTCGTAATCATATAAAGAATGCTATCTTACAGATCATGCCTTTCGAAGAAGGAGTTCTTCCTATTAAATACCTTGATGTCCCTCTCATATATTATAGACTTCTTTACAAGGATTGCAAAATTCTTGTTGAGTGTCTTCAAAAAGAATAGGGGACTGGAAGAACAAATGGCTTTCATTTGCTGGGCATCTTCAACTTGTTATTTTTGTCCTCTCATCTATGCATATATATTGGACATCTGTTTTTATTCTTCCAACTAGAATTATGCATGACATAAACCAGTTGATGTGTGGGTTCTTGTGGTGTTTGAGGGTGGCATTGGCATTCGTAATCTGCATAGTTTTAACGTGGCGTTGATATCTTCTCACATATGGAAGATCTTAACGAACAAACTATCTTTGTGGGTTCGGTGGATCCACTCATACAAGCTTCGAAATAGGAACTTTTGGGATGTTTTTCTTGGTTCTAATGTTACCTGGGGATGGTGCAAGTTGTTGCAAAATACGCAACCTTATTTTTCCTCATGTATGGAACACGATTGATAATGGGATGAAGACCTCAGCGTGGTTCGATAATTGGGAAGTTAATTGTCCTTTGAAGAGACGCTTGCCAAATAGAGGTATTTATAATGCAGGTTTTAATCTCCAAGCAACAATGGGTGATGTTATCTATAACAACTCGTCGTGGACTTGGCCTGCAGCTTGGTATAACATGTTTCCTGTTCTTAATAACGTTAATGTTCTTATCTTAAATATGAACCATGAAGATATCTTGCAATGGAGGACTCATGAAGGTGTGTTTGAAATCATTTTCTTATCTTAAATTTGTGAGGTTTACAAATTCGTGAATGTGGGGCCGAAACTTTTTATTGTCCAAGTTAAATTTAAGCATACATAAGCTTAATCCATTGTTTCGGGAAGTTATCCCGCATACTGCAGCACGCAGTAACATACAAAACTAAAAATAAATACTGAAATAAGTAAAATATAAACATTGTAACATTCAATGATAATTTACGAAAGAAAATGAGAGGTCATCTCGTGAATTTAGAAAATCACGGCACCGCACGCATACCGACACCAAATTAATAGCAGCAAACAGTTATAATCAAATTTCTACGTAATAATAATATTATATTATTACGTTTAAGAAATCGTTTCCAAGAACATAGTTTCTATATTTTCGGTACCGGAAGGTACGCTTACTTAAGGATTCGACAAACACAGTGCAGCTTAATACCGTAAGGAATAATAAAACAAAATGAGAATCTTATCTATTCATACTCTCATCTACGCCACCCTACTGTCTCCTTTCTCTCCTCCCTTTGTCGACATAGACAGATAAATCAAACATCAAAATGATGCTTTCTTCTTCTTTTAAAAGTCAATCTCATTCCCATCTCTATCACCATCCCTAAATAAAAATCCTACCCTCCTAGACATCACATGAGGCTAGGCGAAAGTTTAATATAGATCTCAAATTTACCATATATCAATAAACCAATCATATCCATTCATTTTTAATAAAATAAAATAAAATAAACTTTCACTCTTTTTTAAAAATTAATTATCTCGCAAACCGTTAATTGTTCTGCGAAAAAAACATACCATCATGACGAGAATAAATTTATCTTTCATAGATATGCACTTATACATTTTAACGATTTTTTTCAAAGTTCGACAGAAAAATCATATATGATTTGTGAAAATCATATGTGATTCGATTTTCACAAATCATATATGATTTTTGCAAATCATATGTGATTTGTAAAAATCATATATGATTTGAAAAAATCATATATGATTTGTGAAAATCGAATCACATATGATTTTCACAAATCATATATGATTTCTCTGGACGGAATTTTTGAAAAAAAAAATTTGTCGAAAATATAAATAAGTGCATATCTATAGAAAGATAATTTAATTCTCGTCGCGATGGTGTATTTTTTGTAGTTTGAAGATTTATCGTTTGCAAGTTATATTGTTTTTTAAAAAAGGGTGAAAATAGTATTTTTATTATTTTGATTAAAAATGGATGGCTAAAATTGATTTATTGAATCTATGACAAATATGAGATCTATATTAATCTCAACTCCACGAGGCTGAGAAGCGTGGTCTGTGGAGAAAGGGACGAGTGCCGAAGGGTGGACATCTATCAAACGAGGTTAAGAATCCTGGGATTCCATCTCCATGTTTCCATCCACAAAAGGGTTAATTTTTCGTAAGAAAGTTCATCCATTCCAATTCAAAATTCGAAAATTAGGGTTCCATAAATCAAGGGGTCTTGAAATTGATAAGAGGGTTTTTGTAAATTGAAGTGTTAGAAGTGTAATTCGAGTTTCAATTTCATCAATTTCAAGAGATTCGAGTCCAAATTTGGATTTTTTTCCTTGTTCGGTTCATCCCACCCCATTCGACATCATCATCATTTTCTTGTAAGGTTATATTGATTTTACGTCATATTAATAAATTGTTATTGATGAGTTAACTTTTATTTTGATACTATTTATGAATTGTTACACCAATCGAGTATATATAAAAGAAAGTAGTGGTGTTCTTGTTTTTGTTCTTTGTTGTTGTTGTGTGGTGATCCTAAAAGAAAACACATCTTAAAAACTTGTATTGGTTTAACATATTCTTTCGACACTTCCTTGACTTATCTCATTACTTGTTCAGTTTTATACATCTCGGTTAATAGTGGCACGTTAGAAACTCCTTGGCTTATTCGTGTCGTCTTGACTGAGATTAGAACCACACTCGAATGGTGATGGTTTCAGTTATTTGTGGCTTCAGCCATGATGCATTCCCACCAGAGTGTTCCTACCAGGCTAAGTATTAGACCGCGACATGGTCGTAAAGTTCTCATAGGAGTCTAGTTACTATAATTGATTGCGTTTATTGTAAATCTTTGTTGCTAAGTGTGGTATACAAAAAGGAAAATCACAACTTAAACTTGATTAGAATGATTTATTAATTTTTGACTTAACTCCTTGGCTTGTTGGTGACCCACTTGTCACGATTGAGAAAGAAACCCACGACAGGGTACTTGAGTTCATAGTTCATTCGTACAACCCTAAACCCGTAAGGACGTGACGGTGTCGAGCCACTCACCCAAGCCGGGGAGTACTCGGTAGAAACTTAGGCATATTCTGAACGTGTCCTTTAAAGGTGTAACTGAAGTGCTGTTTTAGTTATTAGCCTTTTAAAAATTCTTGTTTTCGATGTATCAATAGATTGTCCACTGGTGTTTATTTTATTCTTTATTCTTTTGCTTGAAACACAAGAAATACACCGAAGGGTGTTTGTTAACCGTGTTTAATGCAAGGCCGAAAGTGTGGTCATAGACTCATAGGTGCCTCGTGAGCATGTTTACAAACCAAAAGGGTCGCTCGCCCTCGTGTTGTTTCGTGTATCCATGCGTCAAAACATCTCACCAGAAATCGTAATCTAAGTTATACATAAAGTTTGAGTTATGACGGGTTAATATCCTTGAGCTTAAGCCCAATCTATGAAAGCGTTTGGATTTATTAAACCAGCCCAACCCCATGTTTGTTTGTCATTGTGGGCTGATAGCCTATTCATTCCAGGGCACGCTTGGTTGCTTTTGGGTAACTTCGAGTCATCCCGATTACCTTCCATCTCAATCGACTTGTCTTCCATTTCCATCACAAACATAAATAAATCGACATACTACTTACATCGACATTAATAAATGACACAAGTTAACAATTGAAAAATGAAATTATAACTCGACTTGTAAAATATAAGAGAAATAAACACATAAATATACATATTCACTTAATAAAAACCAGATATAAAACTCAATGACATCAACTATACAATTTTTGACAAAACCAATTAAATATAAGGGTTACACACGGGTCATACCTATTTTTCAAATAAACTATTTTACAATTCATAAACGAAATATATTACTTGAAAACTTATATTGTGATATATGTATTAGTGGGGATATATACAACTCTTTGAAACCTATTGGTATTTGAATTATAACTATTAAAAATCTACATTTCATTTTTCTAATACAATCTACACATGAATTAAATTAAGACTTAAATTTCTTTTAATAATTTAATACTAAATGTTCTATATATATATATATATATATATATATATATATATATATATATATATATATATATATACACACTTAATATATATATCATTTTCGTTTACATCGGCCACGTCTTATTATAAGCATAGAATTCTTCCGTATATTATCATTTGGTCATCATTGAACCAAAGTCGCAATTCCTTCTTCGAGATTCCTTCCGTGTCATACCCTCATAAGCCGAAATCCACCCAAAACCTTGTAAATCATTTTAAGATAAATGATGCCACAACAACAACAACAACAACAACAAAACAAACAATTAAAATTTATAAAGTTAGTTAAACTTTATCGAGTCTTAAACATGAGTAAGACTAAAATTGCCGTACTAAATTAGATTGCGTGTGGAGCCGTGCACTACCACTAATTGATTATCTCCTTTGGACTACAAATTGCCAAGGTGAGTTTCATAGCCCTACTTTAATCTGTTTTATACTTGTTTTGGGGAAGATACATGCTCATTTTACTTAAATGATTTTAATTATTGAAATTGTGCAATTCCATGCATACTATGCTTTATGATTGATATGTTTAAAGATACATCACACATAGATGTTTTATGGACCATACCAAAATGCTTGACTCGAGAATATTACGCAGACTTAGCCTAAGTCCTTAGATCCCACATTGCCTTTTCATGAACCGTCAATTCTGTGGGAAGCGCGAATGTTATAAATAGATCTATTGGGGTGACTCCCATGTTCGGTTGGCCTGCATGGGTCAAGGCGAAACATATAGCATGTCGAACCGAGTGTATTGGGATAAACACTCGCCATGGGCTCTTATTTGTATGACTACATTTTGCATACTGAACCGTCGTAACCGGTTGCATGAACTTAGTGCTAGCATAATAGACATAATATATGACATTATATTCGTTGTAATGTACACATACCCTACTTATGGTCCACTAATGAAATTCTTTTATATAAGGTAAACATAAATCTTTATGACATTATGCAAGACGTAATGATCATCAAACTAAATGTTAAATGGTATACGGAAGTGCCAATTAAATATACCTATGAACTCACCAACCTCGTGTTGACACTTTTTAGCATGTATCTTGTGTTTTGAGGTGATAGCTTATCTTTGGAGCGCAAGGCAAAGGCATGGCATGGTCATGAAGCGATTGATTTATGTATTGGGACCACCTTTTATAATGCGCCATTTTTCCGCACAAATCAATAATGTAAACATTGTTTAAGAATGAATAAAAGTTTCTTTATGAAAATC
This sequence comes from Chrysanthemum lavandulifolium, assembly GCA_022545495.1. NCBI lineage: Eukaryota > Viridiplantae > Streptophyta > Magnoliopsida > Asterales > Asteraceae > Chrysanthemum > Chrysanthemum lavandulifolium. The sequence continues at coordinate 202,876,903 of CM040238.1, forward strand.
AGTTGTTTTATGCTTATGTTGTGGTATCAATTTAGTAGCACCTCAATACTTTTGTGCTTCCGCTGAGCCATTTTGGGGCTGTTACAAGTGGTTTCACTTAGTTTGGTCGTGTTATGGGATACCTAGACATGCTATTCATTTGTGGCTAGTAATGAGAAAACGCCTTAAAACGCAAGATAAATTAAAGCAATGGGATGTCGGCTTGGATGTCGACTTAAACTTGCTTAGGTGTCCTTATGCAAGGCACAACCCGATACTCACGAGCACTTATTCTTTGTATAAATACTTCATTTGCGGTCACATTTCATTAATGAAAGTTTACATTTCATTCATCCTCTACGATTTACAATAGTGTTATCGAATGTTATTAGGGAGGGTGTTTTGAGGTTCTGTGTTATAAGAATATTATAAGATAAAAGCTAATGTGACGCGTATACTGACAGACAGATAACGAGATGCAACTAGTACTCTAAAGGCGTGTCTTGGGTTACTATTATCTATACCACTTTATAAAATGTTTAGGATTTTCTAAATAGAGAAGTTTTAAATTTTTAAGACAAAAAACATTTTTTTAACATGAAATTAATAAGCCATTAGTTAATGATATTCAGCATATAACTTCCATGACAATTTTCATAAATAAAAAGTTACATCCCTTCATACACTTTGTACAGACTTCAAATATTTATACAGTCCATTAATACATTCCATTTAGTTTCGACTTGTAACACCCCAAACCTCAATGGTGTACAAGCCAACCTAAAAACTCAAACACAAATACGAAACACACTCTGTATTCTTTTCCCGAGCATCGATAAAAAAAATACACACAGAATTAGATAAATCTACTCTCAACTTGGTGTTCGGTTACCTACAGTTTAAATACATAAGCTTTTCTTCTCGGATTATAGCAATAGAATGACAACTTTTATTTGGATAAGAAATAGTTTACATTGCTATTATTTATATTTATTTTAATTAAAAATTGTCATTCATTTGTAAAATTACTATTAAAAAAACGTATAAATAAAAATATTTGTCGCTTATAAAATTATCTGACGTGGTCTTCATGGCGCGTTGCGTGCATCTTCTCAAGAACATCCTAATGTATTTTTAGTCGTAGTAGTTGTGCCACGTTGTGCTTAAAAATTTAAGATCCAGCTTATAGGCCCAGTCCATCCAACTTACTTTGTACTTCATTACTATGATACCCACTTGGCCCAAAACATTGATTTCGGGCCCACAAAACACCAACCACATTGAACCATTCCTCTGCATCCATATGTGACTCTGTCATGGCGTTATTTTCCTCTTATCCTCGAATGCATCGTCAAAAACACAACAAAACAACATTTTAAATTTCTTAATTCTTCTTCGCATGTGATGCTGGTCACGTGACACCATCATCATCATCACGTGACATCGGCATTAAAGATATGACTTCTGCCGATGCCTCACCTGCTCTTTGTAATGCTGCTGCTGGTGCTACTGCTGGTTTGTTTCTTATCCCGTAACTTTACGTGTATTTTGCGACTATTTTACCTTTTCGTTTATCAACGACAAAATACGACTGAATTCAAAACTACGGTTATATGAAAGCATAAAAAAAATAGATGGTTATACGTAATAATAACTAGCTAATTATGTTTTTCTTTTGAATATATGTGCAGGTGTTATTGCAGCTACATTTGTATGTCCGTTAGATGTTATTAAAACTAGGTTTCAAGTTCATGGTCTTCCTCAACTTAATACTAATGCTGGAACTATTAGAGGTAATGTTGTTTTATTATTGTACTGTGTTTTGTAACTAGGACTAGTTTTAATCCCACAACTTGAGTTTATGTAACGAGCCGAGCCTGGGCTTATTAAATCTTTTAGATGTTATAGTTTGATTATGATATTTTGTTAGACTTAACCTATTTTTGCTTTTGACTATATGAAATGAATTTGATATTATAAACACAAATGATTAGGAATTTAGGATGCCTATAGATATTACTAATGTTATGGCTAAACCTGCGTGACAACAGTTTGTTGATGTTAATGGACCCGCTATTTATCAAACCAGTAAAACTGCCACACAGGTTTAGGCATTTTGTGCAGTGAATTTGTTTATAAAAAAATATTATATAAATATATTTGAGCCTATAACGAATCGTTATTAGGCCTAGCTCAAGGCTGCATCATGAAGGCTTGTCGAGCTCGAGGTTAGCCTAAATTCATCAAGCCCTGTTGAGCTCAAGGTTGGGTTGACTTGTTTGCAGCCCTAATTCATACATAAACAAAGATACTCAAATGTATCTTAACAAACATATTACTGAACGTAAATGAGGACATCTTGTTCCTGTTCATTTGTTTAATTTATAAACAAACTTAAATGGAACTTCCAAGATTGCTCACGCCAAGGTTAATTTCAGTTACAACCCTATATGTTTGCCTGAACTAAGCCTTTTGATATTGAGATTGTGATTTTTGTTTAGGTCTTTTGATTGCAGAACAAACATGATTATACTGTATTGACGAATCTAGTTAATTTATTTAGTTTTAAATCTTTGTTGGATCAGGTAGTCTTATAGTTGGTAGCCTAGAACAGATTTTTCGCAATGAAGGGATTCGTGGCATGTACCGTGGCCTTTCTCCCACTATTCTTGCCTTGCTTCCAAACTGGGCGGTGAGTTGTGTTTGTTATTTGTACGTTGTTAATGAATAAACTGATGATGTTTTTCCTGGTTAACCGGGAAGGCAAGTCTTTGACTTAGATATACACGGCCTAACCGGGATATCCCGTGACCGTCTGGAACCCTTTCCTTCGGACCCTTTCCTGGCTACCCCCAAGATATTTACCTAGTGAGGTTTGAACCTGAGACCTCTTGTAAGGACATGAGGATGCGTAACTACTAGGCCGCCTTGTTGGTGGTTAATGCTGATTAGTACTTAAATTGTTATCCCTTTGGTTAGCGCTTAGGCCATATCAATTTGCTTCACAAACTAATCTTGTAAATGCTGATTCCAATTCACACTCATGCTGTCAAAAGAATTTTATAATAGTGGGCATTGCATGTATGTCGTAATTAGTTGTGATCATTCAAAATAGTGGTGCATACTGGCTGAAGCCTATAAAACTTATTTCGTGATATTACTTCCTTTTTTAAAGGCAATATTTTATATATCAAAAGCTAGCAAGATGCTAGGAATACGACACTATACAATACATCAACTAAACAACGCTAAAAGCTACAACGAGCAACATAGTTACAACAACCAACACATGGCTGTTATTTCTTATCACATTAATATTGAAACCTAGTACAAGTTAGTTGTCTACATGATCACAGTGACTTATCTTGTTAGACTTGACCTTGAATAACAAATAATAAGAAAGAAAAATAGATCATTAGATAAACTGATTATTATAGAATTGAAGTAAAAATCTTAAAGTTAGATGTAAAGCTGGAGGAGATGGGTTAAATTCTTAGTATTCCATATATTTTTAGCCATATAACTAACATACTTAGAAAGAAAATGTGATGCAGATAATTATGAAATATATGATAGTCTGGTAACCCATTTTGTGATCCTTTTACTGGATGCACATTTTGCCCGATACAGAACTTGAATACTATCAGGAATCAGGATCAATTCAGCACAGTAAAGGCATTGCCTAATTTTGACTTTATAATACCTGTCAACCAACTTAAGCTTTTAGATTTGCTGATTTTCATCCTACCGACGATCAAGGCATAAATGGATATGTAACTGGGATAAATGATCGTGTTTTGTATATCATGGATATGCCTTTGGTGTTTTTAATCCTGTATCTAAAAATGCATGCCAAAATGCATGCTTAGAACATGCTATGGAGCTATTAATTTTCTTATTTAGACTTTAAGAGTGTTTTGATCAGCACCGTCAAAGGAGAAAGTGGTCATTAGGAAATTCCAAATTATAAAGTTTCAGTGTTCTGCATTTAAGATGATTATGGTAGTTACCGATATATCTATGGTGATCATACCCTTCCTTTAGCAGAATGATCTACCTCAGTCCCAAAATAAGTATCAATTTGAATGTATACCCTTCAACTTTGGCAGAATTTATTTGTGTTAAATACTTGATGCAAAATATATGAATGGTGGGTTTTAAATGTAATAATATCATCCTATAATTTTCATAAGTATTATTAAACATAAAAATACTTTAAGGTCAAAGTTAAAAGATCTCAAAAGTAATCTCGATCAAAGTTTGGGACGGAATGTATGTTAGATTCTTCTGGTGGTTTTTATTTAACAGATTTCTGAATTTCTGTTTTGGAATTAATTGTTTATAACTATTGCAGGTATATTTTACTGTCTATGAGCAGCTCAAAGGTTTGCTTGGCTCTGGTTAGTCTCGGATCTTCTACATTTTTTTTCTTTGCCCTTTGAATAATACTGTATATGTTAATGAATAATGTGGTATTACTTATTTTGCATCTTTAGACGGAAATCATCGGCTATCGTTTGGTGCCAATATGGTAGCTGCTTCAGGGCTGGAGTTGCAACAACCATTGTCACAAATCCTTTGTGGGTTGTTAAGACACGTGTACAAGTAAGTTCTTCTATATGACTCTCGGTTATTCTTTCATATATTTTGTAGGAAAGTGAACACGTGGTAAAATGGCATTCTGCTAATTAGAAACCATGAATTATTTGGTTTTGTATATGGTCAAAGGATGGAGTAATTGATTATTTGAACTACTCAGTACAAGCAGTTACTGAATATTTTTAATTATATTTGGCGTTCTGCAGACTCAAGGAATGAGGACAGGCCTAATACCGTATAGGGTACAGTATCAGCTCTAAGAAGAATTTCTCATGAAGAGGGTATTCGTGGCTTATACAGGTTAGCAACACATGTTATGTACATATATTTGGTACATATTATATTTAAGCAATACTGTTGTGTTTAACCGTTTTGCATATTCGCATATGCTATTCTGTCAACAGTGGTTTAGTCCCTGCACTTGTTGGTATTAGTCATGTTGCCATTCAGTTGCCAGCCTATGAAACTATCAAAAGCTATTTGGCCAGTAGAGGTATAACAAAAATACGTTACATTTCATTTTCCCAGCATTATGCAAACTACAACATGGTTTTTGACCTATTTGTTGTCTTTTAAATAATTACAGATGGTACCACAACGGATAAACTTACTGCTCGTGATGTTGCTGTTGCTTCTTCAGTTTCAAAGATATTTGCATCTACTTTGACATATCCACACGAGGTATGATTTAAACATGCGTTTTAAATAGTCCATAAGCTGCATTGGGATTAAATTCAGATTACCAAATCAATCATATGTTAGTTTCGTGAAAAACCTTTGACCAAATCTTACTTTATAATTGTATTACGGTTATGATTAGTAATAAGACTATAGTTATTAATAAATAGCATCAAGCTATACCAGTTAATTTGGGAGAGCCAAAATTATATTTCCTTTAAGCAAATATAAGTAAAAACAAGTTTTGGGAGGCTCGTGGCCTCCCGAACTAATCATGATTATACAAAAGAATATTAATTACTTAATATATAGTATTTATAAAATAATACTAATACTATCAAAACGTATTAAGAACCAATAATTAATAATAGAAGGATCAAAGTACTAATTCTTTGACCGAGTTTTGGTCACTAATTGTCGATTTGTGATTGTCTTGTAAACAATTAAATATTGATTTAAGAAAGTGTGAATAGGTTGTTCGGTCAAGGCTGCAAGAGCAAGGGCTTCATTCTGAAAAGAGGTACTCAGGAATGATGGATTGCATAAAAAATAATTGAAAAGATGGTTTTCATGGGTTTTACCGTGGTTGTGCTACCAACTTGCTGAGAACAACACCAGCCGCTGTTATAACATTTACCAGCTTTGAAATGATTCACCGCTTTCTTGTCACTACATTCCTTCTGATCGTCATCCTCAAACATTGTGAAGATGAAGTAAGTATATTGGTTTGGTGGTATAGGAACATTATACACAACCCATTCTCTAGTGGGACTGATATTATATTGGTAAAATCAAAGAGTATTGTAGTTTCTATTATTTAAATGTAAAAAACTAGGGTATTTTTGTCAGGATATTGTATAATTACATGATTCTTGGGCAGTATATACCAGATTAGTAATTAGTTCATCGTTCTTTTGCTTATTTACAGAATCCGCATTGATGTGTTAAGAAAATACAGTTCTAAGGTATTGGATTTTGTGTCTGAATAATCGACAGTGGCTTATAGGTTGGTCAGCTGTTTGGGATTGCTTATTTCAACTGCTTATTCTATTTTTTTTTTAGTACAAAATGTTCAATTGGCTTATCGGTTGACCATGTACATAGTTTAGAGTGAAGTGAGTAGTTTTAATAAGCAAACTGCTTATTAACCAGATACACAGTTGTTTGTAACCAATCCCAAACACCCCTTACTCATAGCTCGAGCTAAGACCGAACAGGCCAATAAAGAGTGATGTACTTCACAATAGTAAATGGAGACCTAGGACATTATTATATAGTACTAAATCCTATGATCAAGTAAAACCCCTAAACACAAAGGTTTAGGATGTACTTGAGCTGGACCATATCATCTTGACTCCCCTTTTAGCATTTACATCCACATGTGACATTACTTGGCTTTAAAAAGAGTGGTCTAAAAGCTGCAACATTGTTGCCAAAATGGTAAAAATGAAATAAAAAAACACTGTGCTAGAGTTTATGATGCAACCTTGCACATGAAAAGTCATCATGTATAGCAAAAAAGAGAGGAAATGGTAAAAGAAGAATGATTGGATATTATTTTAGGGGTGGGATGGTGTGATTATATGACAGACACCATCATAACTAGTTTAATCATAAAGTGTGTATAGCCTCACTCATAAAAGAAGAGTGCCTTGCTTTCATGATATCTTTGCCTATTGCCACCCTTGCCCTTGGCCCCTCAAACACCACCACCATTAGCTTCATCCTACTTTATTGTAAATACCAAAACAATTACACAACTTTTAATTGGTCTATAGACTATAAAAAACAAAATGCTATGTTTCTTACTCCCTCATTTCATGGCAATAACTATGGGATATTAAACCATGTACATAGATTTTTGAAGGTAGTTCATATAAGTAACAAGTGAGATTGACAAAAACAAAGTAACCAAAACTTTCGTTTTCCATAACAAACATCGATGGTGTCAATAGGGACACGAAAAATCATTAACCGAGCATTATTTTAAAGGAATCTTTCGTTGTTGGGGCTTGCTATGATGTTTCGAGTCAAAAGAATGGTTTGAGAGTAAGGAACTTATACAATGATGTAAAGAGATTAAAAGTTATGAGTAGGAGATTATGATTAATTTTCTAGCCTTTTCATAAGATTATGGTAATTGTTATTAGCTTTCTAAATAATCAAAAGGCAATGCATATTGTTTAGCCTAATAGCCAACTCAAAAGGGATTGTTATGATTATGGTAACTACTAGGTTTCAATTACTTTAACATATCACTAATCTCATTGGATCACATAAAACATTTGTCTATCCATTTAAAAGTCAATATCCACTTGGCATTTTCGATTTACATGTCTGTTTTCCATAATCCTAAATCCTTGGTAAATAATCAAATCTTACATGTCTATTGTTGAGTGATTAGTGTTGACCTTGCTAGTATGATTTATTAAGTTTTGTTTATGCAATGGCTTTATGGTGCCATTGGTCCCAATACACTTCAACAAGACAAATTAATGGGACAAATATATCCTTTTGGACAAACCACACCATACCCATAGGCCATAGTGGTGGTAGCTAAGGTTGGTTAGTGTTAATATTGATATATAAATATAGACTAGTTTTCTTTTTCAACTGCCATTAGTTGTTTGAAAGTGATATTTTGCCATCTTTCACTCAAAACTCTAACTAATGTCATCTTTTTATCTTACTATAAATCTAACTATTAAATAATGTTTGAGGAGGTTTCAAGTAATACTCTAATTCACTCAAACATGATGGTATATGTACATGTTTTGCTTTTTAAGTATTGGGATCCTGAATCCAGTTAACTGAAAAGTACTTTTATTTTTCTAATGAAGAACCTCATGTCATAACTCATAATGATAAACAATTTAACATACAAAACACCTAGGAAACAAATATATCATGGTAAAAGAATTTCTAGAACAATAGTTAGAACAATTTAACATATGGGGCAGGAATAGTGCTATAATCAAAGGAGACAAAAGCTTCCAATATTTATTGGAAAAAGCATGATATATGGAGAGTAAATCAGAAGCAATGTTGCATGTTGTTACAGAATTTAGGCACCAATATCAACTTTATTTTGTCATTTCACATCAATGAAAAAGCATATATCAGGTTATAAATAATGAAAAAGCATGAATGTAAAAGCACAAAAATATTTATATCATACCTACATCAGTTTATAATGCAATAAATTTATACTCATATACTAAAACCTACATTAATGCAATAAATTACTCGCACTAAAACCATTACTCTATTACCATAATCTCTGTATTGTGCAGAAACAGTTTGCAAAATCAGCACCATTTCATTTCAAGACCCTGTCCATAATGAATATCCCAAAATCTTAAAACTCTATTGAGAGATAAAGTACGTGACAAGATATAATATTGACAAACAAAATAAATTTTTAACTCATGTTATGTTAATCATGTAAAAGAAAAGTTTTTAAAGTTTAATGGGATGAAAAACATGTAATGATACGTAAGATAGAAGGTGGTCCTAGGATTCCAAGAGAACCCAACCTGGAAAGATAAAACATATGATACAACATTTTACCATTTGATGCTTCTTCCACTTTCACTTTCGGTTTGCCACCAAACTCCTCAAAAGATAAAGAACAAAAGAAATATGCATGTTAACTTGTATATTATACGCTTTACACCTTAAAGGCATAAAGAAATTTACTTGTTAACTATGATCTCAAGAACATAACAAAAAATCAAATATTCTCAAACTATATGTTTATGTAATTATGAAAAATGGAGCATGAAACTAAAGTAAAAGAAGTTGTTCAAGAATAGTGTCATTGAGTTTCTCGACTTCTACTTTAGGATTAGTCAGTTCTATTTCTGAAAGGACAAATAGCAAGGTATTGAACACATGAACTAGTTTGTCTTTGGCCTAGTGGTATCCAAGTGTATCTGTTTGTAGTTAAATGTAAAACTGGGACAAATGTGTATAATAGATGGGTGCGTGAGTTTACCGTTAAGCAAAGGAAATAAAAACAAGGATATAATTTATTGAGTTTTAATTAAGTAATGAAAGTGAACTAATATATGACAAGTACACACAGTACTACTATAAAACAAGAAAAGGAAAAACAAAGCAAAGATGGCTGATGTTCTAATAGCTGTGTATTAGGGAGCAAGCAAACTCTTCACCCAACCATCTCTCTCATTCATTTTCATTATATTCACCGCTAAACTCCAAGTTTTAGTTTTTGTAATTCCCATACCAAAATATATGCTTGGTGATGGCGGAAGAGAATAGTGCATTATCATTCTCGGTCGCTTCTGTGTTGGAGGATGTTCTTAACCGATCACAAACTCTTGATGTAGACTCTCGTGAGAGCACAAGAATCCGGTATGTTTCTTTTGTTCACACCTTTCTTACCTTTTCAAAATTTTGTATGTATTGATGTATGAACGTATAATATGTAAGCATTGATATCATGGGTAAGTAAAGACCGAGTTTCATCAGGCATTGTAGTAATTATGATCATGCCTTTATTATATCTAAGTAAACTACATGGATCCACTTCCATATTGTCTCATGGTCATTATATGTATATATGGTATGCAGCAATGAGAAGATATGAAGGTGCAGCGTGGCTGCGAAAAATGGTAGGAGTTGTTGGGGCAAAAGATTTGCCTGCAGAGCCTTCTGAGGATGAATTTAGGCTTGGTTTAAGGAGTGGACTTATTCTATGTAATGTGATCAATAAAGTTCAACCCGGAGCTGTGCCCAAGGTCAAGAATTGTCATACATTCAATTATTTTGTTTAAATGGATCAAATTGATCAATGTGGCTATTATTTGATCAGGTGGTTGAAAGTTCATGTGATTCTTCTGTTGTACCTGATGGAGCCGCTTTATCAGCATATCAATACTTTGAGAATGTTAGGAACTTCCTTGTAGCAGTCGAACAAATGGGGCTTCCTACCTTTGAGGCGTCTGACTTGGAACAAGTAGGCGTTATTTTATTGGAATAACATGATGTTTTATAGTTGCAGTTTATGCTAAATAATACAATTATGCAGGAGGAAAATCTTCAAGAATTGTGAATTGTGTATTAGCACTTAAATCTTATAACGAGTGGAAACAAATGGGTGGCAATGGTACATGGAAATTTGGGGAAATTTGAAAGCCTCCACGCCTAATAAGCAGCTTGTCCATAAAAACTCAGACCCTTTTACAAATTCTGCTTCTAGGAGTATTGATAATAGCAAAATGGTATGTATTTTATAAGTTTTCTTCCTCTTACATTCTATTCTGGTTCCAGTAACATTTATTTATCTTGATGCTTGCTATATTCTTCTATGCAGCATAATTCATCATTAAGTACACTCGTTCATGCAGTTTTGTTAGATAAAAAGCCCGATGAGGTTCCCATTGTAAGTATAATACAGTACATATTATGACCATCTTTATTTGCTTTTACAATAGTACGATACTTGAAGCCATTTCTTTATTGTACAGCTTCTAGAATCTTTGCTAAGTAAGGTCATGGAGGAATTTGAACATCGTATCACGAGTCAAGTTGAAATGGTACTCTTGTTAAATATATCATTTCCCTAACTTTTTATGTAAGTCATGGTAAAACTTTTTGGTTTATAACCATATTTACTGGAAATTTTGATGATTTTTGTCTAACAGCAAAAACCTTCTCCCAAGAATTCGTCTAGTTTCAGTGGAAACAGAACATTTGTTAAAAATACTTCTTGTGATGTTAAGGTAACTTGCTGATTCTTGTTTCTATAGGTGACCAAGTAAACAATGGTAAATCCCTTCTCAAATGCTCTATAATTTTTAATTACAGGTTGAAGACAAAAGTCCTGTGATGGTAATAAAGGATAAAAGCTCTCGTAAGAACTCTGTCAACGATGAGGAATTAAGAAGAAAACAGTTAAGATATAAAATGGTTTTGATGATCAACAAGAAGATATCAAGGTATGCTCTATTTTGATCCATGTTTATAAGGATGTTCTCCTTATTTTGATCCATCACCTTTTCAGGCATTGAGGCAAAATTTGTTAACCACTAAAGCGGGGATGCAATTTATGCAAAGGAAATTCCATGAGGATATTCACAATCTCGGTACCTCTTTTAGATAATTTGTTTTATAGAAGTTCTTTACTAAGAATCAGTGAATGGCGAAGTAGAAACATTTCCAAAACCGATTATTTTCCTTTATTGTGATTGTAGGTCAACACGTTCTCGGTCTAGCTCATGCTGCTTCAGGATATCATAGAGTCCTAGAGGAAAACCGAAAGTTATATAATCAAGTCCAAGATCTTAAAGGTGCCTAGCGTTTTTCCCAAAGTACCGTTACCTTGTTTTCTACTTATATGAGTTGAATAGTAATGGTTAATTTTTTGTCTCAATAGGAAATATTAGAGTTTACTGTCGGGTGAGACCCTTTATAGGAAGACAATCAAACTTCACTAGTACAGTTGATTCCATTGAGGAAGGTACAATTTCCATTAACACCCCACCAAAATATGGAAAAGGACGTAGATCATTTAACTTCAACAAAGTTTTCGGTCCCTCAGCAACCCAAGGTGTGTTTCTTAACTTTAAATAGTTACTTGTGATTATGTCTTGACTCCTCACAAGCCCTCATATCTTATGCATGCACATGTCTTTGGTAGGGGAGGTATTTGAAGATACACGACCACTCATTCGTTCTGTTCTTGATGGTTACAATGTTTGTATCTTTGCATATGGTCAGACTGGATCTGGAAAAACACATACAATGGTAATGTAATTTGAAATTTCTAAATATAAAGTAGAAATAATGCATCTCAACAACCAATAGTTAACATTGAGTTTTTTCCTTCTAGACTGGACCAAAGGATCTTACCGAGGATAATCAAGGAGTTAATTATCGGCGCTAAACGATTTATTTTTTCTGGCTGAGCAAAGAAAGGGAACTCTTCAATACGATGTCTCTGTTCAAATGATTGAGATATATAATGAGCAAGTGCGTGATCTCCTGAGTACTGATGGCTCAACCAAAAGATATCCTTTTTCAATGAATATAACGGATAATGTATAAGGAGATCACCCTACTAGATAACCTTTTACATTAAGGCCACCTAATATGTATTTTTGTATCAAATCTGGCCAGAAAACATGTTGGATGACAAACATATTACTTCAATTTTCTACTGCTGCAACTTTGTTTACTTTACATAATTCAAAAAGTAACCAAATGTATTTTTGCTTTTTCTAAAAGCTATGGTTATATTTGTCATCGACGCTGATATTTCACCGGAATTTGTATTGCTAGTTTTTCTTGACTTCTTGATACATTAGAGATTCGTAACAACTCACAGAATGGATTCAACGTTCCAGAAGCTAGCCTGATGCGTGTTTCATCCACTTATGATGTTATTGATCTCATGGCTTTGGGACATAAGAATCGTGTTGTTGGTGCAACTGCTCTAAATGACCGTAGTAGTCGCTCTCACAGGTTTGATAACTAAATACATTTTCGATAGTTTCAATAGATATATTGTCTTAGTATAACGTTTAAATTTGCATACACGCAGTTGTTTGACTGTACATGTCCAAGGAAGGGACTTAACATCAGGGGCCGTTCTTCGTGGTTGTATGCATTTAGTTGATCTTGCAGGGAGTGAAAGGGTCGATAAATCTGAAGTGACTGGAGATAGATTAAAAGAGGCACAGCATATCAATAGATCATTATCAGCCTTAGGAGATGTGATTTCTTCGCTTGCCCAAAAGAATGCACACGTCCCCTATAGAAACAGCAAACTCACACAATTACTCCAAGATTCACTTGGTAACAAATGTTATCTTTCGAGTGGACATAAGCTTTATTCCTTTTGTTTTCTTCTATTATAAAGACTTATGGCTTTTTGGATGTTATATTATTCTAGGCGGGCAAGCAAAGACACTTATGTTTGTTCACATAAGCCCAGAGTTGGATGCTGTTGGAGAAACACTTAGTACACTTAAGTTTGCAGAGCGGGTCGCCAGTGTTGAACTTGGTGCTGCACGAGTAAATAAGGATAGTTCGGATGTAAAAGACCTCAAAGAACAGGTACTAACATATCCATATAGATTTCATGTTCAGTAAGATGATTGATGTATATGAAAAAAGTCAGTAGTTGTGTGACCTTTGCCTCAATATTTGAAATAACATCTGCTCTCTCAGATTGCCAATCTAAAGGCTGCTCTAGCACGGAAAGAAGGGGAACATGAACACAGAACAAACACGAACCTACAGGGCGAGATCCGTTTACTGAGCCAAAGAGTCGGAAGAAACCAGCAGGAGACATAGGAAGCAATGAGGTAAATCCAAATTTGTTATCATTGTTATCCTTGTTTCATTAATCTTAAACTTTGACTTTTTTTCTTGTAGGCGAGTAAAAAATATAGGTCTAGGCAGAAGACACAAAGCATCGACTTAGACGAGCTTCTAGGAAACTCACCACCTTGGCCCCCAGTAAGCAGCCCGGGTGAGTTGTATGCAGATGATGATAGGGATATTGGGTCATCAGGTGATTGGGTAGATAAAGTGATGGTAAACAAACTAGATGGAGCACGTGGGACCCCTGGATCTTGGGAGGCAGAAAATTCCCGACTTTCAGATTCCTTTTACCAAAAATATCTCCCAGAACAATCTTATAATATGTTCCAAAGTGGAAATGGATTTGACGTTGCTACTACTGATGATCTTGATGAACTTGATGCTGCCACTAGTGACTCATCTGAGCCTGATCTACTTTGGCAATATAATCACTCTAAACTTCCAACTTTCTCTAACGGGAATATGTCAAAACTTAATAACTTAAATGCAAAGCCGATAAGGAGCCCTGAACTAAGGTACATTCGTGGCTAACTGTCAAATATAAAGTCGTCAAATATTTCAGTAATTTATCTTATACTATATTAACGGTTTAAAATGATTGATTACAGTAACAGGACAGTGATTCCAAACATGATGCCTTCCCCTTCAAGAAAATCGACAAATTTAGCTCCTCAACGAGGCGGGAGGCAGTTAGCTCCTGCAGAAGTTAAAAGGAAAACCGGGAACAGGAAATAGTCAATTTACAAATGTGCTTCTGGTGTTCTTTCTTTTTTTAATGTTTGATCTTACTCCGTATTTCTTTTTTATATAGAGTGAGAGTGATGAGAGGATTGACATACATCTTTATGGTTTTTTTTGGGTTTTTGTTAATATTTGACTCAAGTGTTTCAAGTTATATAATATATATGTACATGCCACAATAATTTCTAGTGTATGTTCAGCATCAGTTCATCCTTACGACTTCTAACGTAAAATTGTGCCGTTAGTTTTGGACAAAAACAGCTTAACCAAATCAGGTATGTGCATAAACATTTGTGTTCGTACTAAAGCAAAAGCGGCGCGTGTATAGATTTACCAATTTAAGCAATATTTGACACTGTATTCCTACAGTCAATAAGGTGAGACCAATTTGTGCAACAGCAAACCAAACAGTCGCTTCAACTAAACGTTATTACTAGGGAATTAGACGGGGCTGCGCGAACACAAGCCCCTTCAACAAATTACGATGTAGGCTCGACCTCTTGGGCCGACCTTAGGCTGTCACCCTACCAAGTGCAATGGAGGTCACCAACCTAGGCCATGGACCTTTTGATCATCCATTGACCCCATCCAGGTAAGTGATTTTCAACATATTCTCGATCTTTTTATATTGCACCACTTACCCTTTGTCTTTGCATTCCCACCGATGTGGGATACAGTCAAATACTTTTAATGATACATGAGCATAAACACCCTTTATCTTTTTAACCATATATGTATCACAAATTCACAATATATGCAATGCAATGCACAAATATCAAGTTAAATTCAAGGTTTATTTTGAAGAACTATGGTTTTCGGATTTTCAGTCTACTAATCTTGCCAAATCGGTTAAAGTCATCTCTTTTAATGAGGGCAATGTGTGCACAAAGTACTCATCTCGCCGAGTTATTGTTTTACTTTGTTCTTTTATATTAAAATTACGGGAGATGATTTGTACACTCTTTTAATTGATTGTCACACTACAGTTTAGAGTGTCTTGATATTTATACCTTATAGGGTGAAAATGTGTGAAAGTGAGGTGAAGGTATAAATGTCAAGACTCTCAGAATTGAGTGTGTCAATCAATTTTGAAAAGTAACTTATTGCTCATGTCTCTTCTTTCTAAGTAATGTTCGCAAAGCAAAAGTGCCGCTCATGTTTGAACTTGATAACTTATTTGTGAACTCTTGTTTTAGTGAGAATATTAATTAAAACTGAACTAAAAGTAATATAATCATGGTTAATAGTGGTAATAGTAATTATGTAACTGCCTAATATGTCGAAATGATTTATTTTAAGAGCGTTGATTGGCGTGCTAAATGGTGTCTTTAAACTTATGTCGAGATCTTATTGGTCATGAGAGGGGCCCGCTTCTTCACAAACCAATAACTTATTGCCACATCCTTTAGGCATATAATTAGTTTCATTTTTAGGCCTCCAAATCATTTTCCTTATTTTAATTTGTCAAGTTTAAAAAAGAGTAACGCTATTTTCATATTGTTGTCATGGTTCCATACTAGGATCCTTAGTTTTGTCTTATGTTATCTTTTGTTTAGATTTATGTGGCCCTTCAAACTTAAGGACTGTTTGTTTAAGCTTAGAGCACACGGTATGCTCTATCTTTTCAAGCGCCATTCTCCAATTTACAAACCAATAGCATGCTATTCCATACCATCAAATATGTTAAACACAAGCCAAAGGAATCTTAGCCAGTGTATTGGCTCACGCCAAAAGTAAGATGTTGCATTTTTTTATTATTATTATTATTATTATTTTTTTTTTGTGAGTTAGTAAGTATTTTTAGTGGTGTATTTTGTGGGACCCAATATGTGTTATTGGTGTGTTATGAAGGAGTGGTGTTTTAGTTATTGAGAGAGGATGATATGTCGCTGATGTGGCATACCAATAACGTGTTATCGGTTCCTACCTTACTTTGTGCTCTTATATAGGAGGGTTATGGCGTATTTGCTTTTCGGCTTTTGGTTCACAAACTCATTTTTGTGACATATTTTTTAAATTTGTCGGCTTCTATAACTTTGTCATGATATGCTTATATAAGCTTAAACAACACTGCTTTAGAATTCATAAGATTAATGACACAAAGATATTTAGAAAATTCAAGTTGTATGCCCTGATTCTAAAACCACTTGCGTTGATTCATTTCTACATGTTTTTTACATGCACTAGCACTTTCAGTGATTTCGAAGATAAAAATCCTTTATTGGTCATAAATTGACCATCCAAATAACAACATTGAGATTATTTTCTTTCACTAAAAGCATGGTACATAGACCAATAAACGGTGCCATTAGGATTTTTTGAAACCAACAACATGTCATAGTGCACCACCTTTGGTGCCATTGTATAACCATTCATCCTTTTACCGGTGCAATAATGAGCGCTTTTTTCCCTCTGTTTGTGAGTTAGTGAGATATTTTGATGATGTGTTACATGAATCACATTCACCGATAATAATTATTGAGTGTTATTCTTTAGAGAGTGTTTTAGTCATTGATAGAATGATGGGTGCACACCAATAACGATTCGATTATTGGTGTGTTAATACACATTGCACTCTTATATCTTGTTTGGAGTGCTCTCTTATTTGTCAAATTCTTTTGGGTTTATGTCAACTTATGGCATGCCTAATTATCACAATCTGATGGGGTAAGAGAAGAATGCTAAGAGAATAAGAGGAAAACCGATTTTTGCATAATCTCCCAGAGATGATCGGCTAGGTTAAATAAACTTAATCACCAATAACTAAGTTACATAAGACACCCTCAACAAAGGAAAAAAGCCATAAAGATCTATGACACAAAACAACCCAAACAAATAAAATAACAAAACACCAAATAAGGAAATAAACCCCATAGTTCGTATCAATACTCCCTCCTTAACCCACTTGTTGTCCATAGTTCGTATCAATTCAATTATTGGTGTGTTAATACACATTGCACTCTTATATCTTGTTTGGAGTGCTCTCTTATTTGTCAATTCTTTTGGGTTTATGTCAACTTATGGCATGCCTAATTATCACAATTTGATAGGGTAAGAGAAGAATGCTAAGAGAATAAGAGGAAAACCGATTTTTGCATAATCTCCCAGAGATGATCGGCTAGGTTAAATAAACTTAATCACCAATAACTAAGTTACATAAGACACCCTCAACAAAGGAAAAAAGCCATAAAGATCTATGACACAAAACAACCCAAACAAATAAAATAACAAAACACCAAATAAGGAAATAAACCCCATAGTTCGTATCAATACTCCCTCCTTAACCCATTTGTTGTCCACAAGAAGTGAGCTCTGAAAAATCAGGAAAAACGCAGCTTTAGCTCATCCAAGAATTCCCACGTCGCCTCTTGAGTCGCCTGTCCCTCCCACTGCACCAGAACCTTCATAGTTGCCCTGTTTCCCCTCTTAACTAACTTCTGATCCAAGACTGCTCGTGGCTGAAGAGAGAACCAGGCTTCTGTCGGAATCATAATAATCTTGGACTGTGGCCCCCCTGCTTCTTTTAGCAATGACACATGAAAGATGGGATGAATATGAGCCTCATCCGGTAAGTCCAACCTATATGCGACATTACCCACCTTTTACACTATCAAAAATGGACCAAAGTACTTAGGAGTAAGCTTCGAATGCCTATGGACCCTCAACGAATTTTGCATGTACGGTTGAAGTTTGAGGTAGACCCAAGAACCTTGTTCAAAATCTCTCTCCGTGCGGTGTTTATCAGCTTGTTGCTTCATACGATTCTGAGCTTTTACCAATGACTGTTTCAAAACCTTCATAGCTGCCTCCCTATCTCGCATCATTTCATCAATATCCTGATCCGCCACGTCCCTAGGAATGTAAGGAATATGCAATGGAGGACGGTACCCATATAGAGCCTCAAAGGGAGTCTTGCCCAAAGACGAGTGAAATGTGGTGTTGTACCACCATTATGCAGAGACACCCACTTGACCCATGTATGAGGTCTCTTCATCACCATACATCTCAAATAACCCTCCAAGCACCTGTTAACAACCTCAGTTTGTCCATCCGTCTGTGGATGGTAGGATGTGGACAACTTAGCCGACACCCATTGAAGCTTTAAAAACTTTGTCCAAAATGAGCTCAAGAATATCGGATCTCGATCAGAAAGAATATAATTGGGACATCCATGAAGCTTGTAGACATTATCCCGTAACACTTGAGCTACATCCTTGGTTGAGAATGGGTGACCCAGAACCATAAAATGCCCATACTTCGTGAGACGGTCGACTACCACAAAAATTGTATCTTTTCCCTTAACCTTTGGTAGCCCCCCAACAAAATCCATAGAAATGTCGGAAAAATAGTGTCTGGTATCGGTAAGGGTTGTAATAATCCTGGCGAGGCTACATTCTCGTGTTTAGCTCGCATGCACACATCACAGGCTCGCACCACCCGACGCACTACCTTCGAAATTCCCTTCCAAAAGAACAAGCCTTTTACCCTCTGAACAGTGGCATTCACTCCTGCGTGACCCCCCATGGCCGATTCATGGCACAACTTGACAATCTCTTCACGCAACTGAACATTTTCCCAACCACCGTACGGTTTCCCTTAGTTACCCACCTTCCATTCCACTTAAACTGGGCAAATTCTCCCCATCTTTAAGTTTTGTATCACATGTTGTACTTCAATGTCTCTATTTTGACTTTCTAAAATCTTATCCAAAAGTAGGGGTTCTATTTGAGAAATGGCAGTGGTAAATAGCGTTGCCCCTTGAACCCGTGACAAGGAATCGACAAAAACATTTTCCCGCCCCTTCTTATACTCAATAACATAATCATACCCCATGAGCTTCGCGAGCCATTTATGTTGCAACGAATTCGTCACCTTTTGAGTTAAAAGGTGTTTAAGGCTTTTCTGGTCGGTGCGAATAACAAACGGGCCCGTGATGAGGTAGTAATGCCATTGCTTAACTGCCAACATAATTGCTAACAACTCCTTCTCATAAACCGAAAGAGCATTATGTTTTGGTGATAAGGCTCGACTAAAAAAAGATACCGGATGGCGATCTTGCATAAGAACAACCCCCACTCCCCCTACAGACGCATCAGTCTCAATGACAAATTGTTTGGTCGGTTCTGGTAACACTAGTACAGGTGCCGAAGAGAGCGCCCCTTTGAGCCTTTCAAAAGCATCTTGCGCCTCGGGGTTCCACTGAAATGCATCCTTTTTCAACAAATCTGTGAGTGGCTTTGCAATCACTACAAAGGACCGAATAAACCGTCGGTAATACCCGGCTAACCCCAAGAACCCTCGAAGTTGTTTAATTGTTTTAGGAGTAGGCCACTGTTACACAACTTCAATCTTAATTGGATCCGTTTTCACCCATTCCTTTGATATAATATGACCCAAATACTCTACTGCTCGAGCCCCGAACACACACTTTGATTCCTTAGCAAACAACTTATTTTTTTGCGTTATAGAAAGTACCTGCTTTAGATGTTGAATGTGATCCTCTTGGCGGCTATAAACAAGAATGTCATCGAAAAACACCAGTACCCCTTTTCTAAGAAAAGGTCTGAAAATGTGGTTCATAAGTGCCTGAAATGTTGCGGGTGCATTAGTAAGACCAAACGGCATGAGTAGAAATTCATAATGACCCTCGTGAGTTTGAAATGTTGTTTTATAAACATCTTCGGTTGCCATCCTAACCTGGTGATAACCGGATCGCAGGTCCAGTTTGGAGAAAAAAGATGCCCCTCCCAATTCGTCTAATAACTCTTCAATTAACGGAATTGGAAACTTATCTTTTATCGTCTCTTCATTAAGTCTTCGATAATCCATACACATACGCCATTGACCATCTTTTTTCTTTACCAAAACTACAGGGCCCGCGAATGCACTCTGACTATTACGAATGATTCCTGACTCTAGTAACTCATGCGTGGTTTTTTCTATCACATCTTTTTGTACAATCGGGTAACGATAGGGCCTCTGGATAATGGGCTTCGTGCCTTCCTTCAAGACAATTTTGTGATCAAAAGCTTGTTTCGGGGGCAGCCCGGTTGGAACTTGGAAGACCTCTGCAAAATTTGATAGTAAAGCCTTCTACTGTAGGCGGTCATGTGGTTCACCAGGAATGTCCACAATCCTTGACTGGTAATTCTTTTCGGTATCTCCACTAGTCAATTGCAAACTAAAAAGTTGTAAATATCCTCCCTTTGCATGTTTGTTGAACAATGCCCCCCTTTTTTCAACTGAACACACTGAGACAATGTTGTTTTGCAACCCCCTGAGCTCATATGGTATGCCCTCAACCTCAAATTTCATAGTCATTTTCTGAAAATTCCACAATATGTCATTCAAGGGTAGAAGCCATTGCACCCTTATTATCATATCATAGCTTTCAAGTGACAGTAAAAGCACCCCAGTCGTGAACCAATTCCCTTGCATATTCCACTGAAAATCATGACATACCTTTGTACATGTGAGTCGTTTACCATCAGCAACTCCAACATTAACCGGTGCAATCTCTCTAGTGTTGCATTGCAACTTTTTGGCCACTTTGTCATTCAGAAAGTTATGAGTTGATCCCGAATCTATAAGTATATGTAGCTGCCGATTACCCATGGACCCTTGTACCCGCATAGTTGAATAAGATGGAATACCTGTCAACGCGTGAATAGAGATCTGAGGGTCTGCTTGCTCCTCTCCTTCAGTTACAACTTCACCCGCCCCAGTTCATTCATCTTCCTCAGCTTCAATAATAAATAATTGTTTACGGGGGCGTGCACATGTATGGCCGGGTACAAACTTCTCTGCGCACCAAAAACATTCACCCTTTGCCCGTGTTTGTTCCAACTCTTTACTAGTAAGGTGGCGGGTACCCCCTGTCGGCTTGTTGGTGGCAGCGGTAATGGGGACGGTAGTATGGTTAGGGGTGGGTAAAAGTGGCAATTTTTTTGCGTTCGCTTGGATATTTGCTAACCCATACGCTTCATGTAAATTTTTTGGTTTAAACATCTTAACCGGCCCCCTAATGTCTGGTTTGAGGGCCTTGAGATATAGACTAATAGCCTGAGTTTCAGTCAATGTTACCTTATTCAACAGAGCGTCGAAGGCGGTGTTAAGCTCATGGAATGGGCCAGTTTGGTTAAGTGAAGCCAATTCCTCCAACGGGTCTTGAAACATTGCATTGGAGAATCTAGTTTTGATGGATCGCACATAATCGTCCCACGATATTTCAGACACGGTGGCTCCTCGTGTGCGCATAAAGGCCCGATGCCACTGGATTACCTCCCCTTCCAGATGGATAACAGCATACCTGAGTTTCATTACCTTGGGGGTTTCACATATTGTGAAAAAGTGCTCACAACGGTAAACCCACGCCTCCACATCTTCACCCGAGAACTTTTGGAAATTCAACCTTCCCAATCCGCATGGGTCGGGTACCCCGCGACTCTGCATCACTAAAAGAAAACGTATCTGAACCAGCGCTAAACGAACCGCTGCTGACCTGTACCGACTTCTCCTGTACCGCCTTTAAAATCTCATGTTGTTGCAGAGCTGATTGTTCTTGCTGTTTCATGAGGGCCGACAAAGCCGTTTGAATCTCAGTAATCGCCTTGTCATGATTCTTGAGGGAGTTATCCACATCCTGGTTGCGAGTGTTTGTCATGGTGACGGGAGTGGTTGAAGAGAGGAGTCCCGACCGGTGATCGGAATGGCTCTAATATCCTTGATAGGGTAAGAGAAGAATGCTAAGAGAATAAGAGGAAAACCGATTTCTAGATAATCTCCCAGAGATGATCGGCTAAGTTAAATAAACTTAATCACAATAACTAAGTTACATAAGACACCCTCAACAAAGGAAAAAAGCCATAAAGGTCTCTGACACAAAACAACCCAAACAAATAAAATAACAAAACACCAAATAAGGAAATAAACCCCATAGTTCGTATCACAATCATAATTGTACTTATCAAAATAAAGTATTAGTGTAATTGATTGTACAATAGATTGCACTACCAGGCTTTGATGAGGATCAAAGTAATGAGGGATGTATGTTCCAGCCAAGACTTGTCTTTCACCTGAGAATAAGAAATATGAAACACTACGTTAAGTGATTGTGCAGGGGTAGGACCCTGCAAACCATCTCCGGCGTGAGAGTAAGTATGAGTTATGGTTGTTTAAGTATGTTTAAGTAAAGAAATGAGTGTGAAATGAGCATACCATAATCCATTGCCCGTCCAACCTATTAATAGTGAATGAAATAGGGTTGAGAGCACTTCTGCATGAATGTCGGAGATCATGGGGGCGTCCCATGATTATGGGTAACCGCTAGGGCTTAGTGACCCACGCTCGGACTTGGCGGGAAGCCAGAGAGAGAGCGAGATCGTGGGTTTGACCAAGTCGAGGTTCCTTATCCATTGTTCCCGTCGGCCCATACCCAGAAGGGCTTAGGCTTCGGATGGCGAATTCCCTTAGGTAACCTTCCGCTAACGAATGGTTTGGCGCCTATGGATATTTTGGTTCCTAACTTGGGCCTTCGTAGGGAAGGGCTTCGACACGTCTCGGAGAGTGTCCTTCGAGCTACTCGAGGGTACATCATCAAGCCCCGGTTGAAAGTGATGTATACGAGCAAGGAGACATTGCT